>JAPQRQ010000028.1:14130464-14143222 GCA_037367365.1 Apogon talboti | reverse complement strand
TGATATGCTAACATCAGCACATGCATAGCATTGATAACATCAGCTGGATCGATGCCAACCTAAGCTACAATACACGTTGGGGGCGGGGTTTGTTGTGCCTGGCACCACTTGTTTAATTTAAAGTTGTTTTAACTCTTTATCGGGCCAGTGACTATTTTCGGTCATTTCCACAAACATTAACCCTATATCGGGAAGTGACTATTTTTGGTAATTTCTTCAAACATTAATGTTTGTGGTAATGACCAAAAACTCACTTGCCAGATGTAGGGTTAAGACAGTGGGGTTGAGGTTGGTGTCCCAGCATCTCCAAACTCCAAAATAGACTGTGCCTTTATTCATAGCACAGCAGCAGCAAATTCATTAACAGAAGATGAGTTAGGATCTGATGTTCATTAATGTTGCATGTTCTACAACTTTTACACTCTGGTATTAGGGGATAATAAGGGTACATAGATATGTACTAAAGCAGTCTGATCACCAGTACTTTTTATATTATTAAACTCAGAGATAATAAGCATTCTGACCTGATCCCTCCGATTTCTGACTGAAGATTTCATCATTAAACATTAAACATGACTCAGAGAAAGAAAGAGATACAGGGAGCCACACTGACTCATGAGTGAGTTTGCGCTCAATTTATACCTGTGTTCAGCAGATGCTATTGAACTGAATGAAGCAGTATGTACTTTTCTTTTGTGAATTCAATGGATTAAATAGATTTGGTGCCAATTGTAAGAATATTCCCTCATTTATATCCACACAATGTCATTTGTCATTACATTTCTATGCTTTGTAATGCAGTTTGCAGCAATTACTACTCTTTGCAGGTGCTTCGTGCATTACGTGTAATATTTTTCCCACAAAAACCTATGTTAAAAGCTAATTTTACAGCATTCCCTTTACTACACGATGAGGTCTTGGCATGCATTACTGATTGATTAGTGGTTAAACTGGTCTACAAATGTGCACCTTCAGTATTTCTAAGATTTGTTTTAAGCAAACTATACATTTGCAGTTTATATCTGCCCTTGGCCTCCTGCAATAAATCAAGTGAAGAAAGAATCTTGAAATGCCACGGAGTAGTCGTCGGCTGTTTGTGTGTGCGCTTTGGAGTGAAACCTGACCTTGCTTCTATGGTGAAGAACAGCAGCACAGGTGTGTAACGTGATCGATGTGATCCCCTTACCAGTACGCCCACAGATTAACCAGGCCTTTAAGTCAGCCAGATTTCTGGTATAATGACTGCTGAGATGAATGAGCAAGTTGAGTCATTTGTCATGTCAAAAAAAAAAAAAATGCTACGGGGTTAACGATGATCCAGAGGCTGAGTCACAAAAGAACTAACAGAAGCACAGCCACATCAAAAGGTCAAGCATATTGTCTTCCAAAATGTGATATATGCAGAGTCACTCTTTTTACTGTCATGGTTTATGATCTGCTTGTATATTATCTCGGTGTAGACGACTTAAAGGACAGGAGGTAAAATGTGGATGCTAAAATAACTGCTGGCAAATGATACAAAACTCCTAATCTTTGTACAATGTAATGTTGTGTAATTGGTAAAGTCTAGGGCTTTTTTATTTTAGTATTTTGACATTTACTGAAGCATGATATGTTTATTTGCTTCCATTTTAAAAGTGATATTTTTTGTTAAATATAATGTGAAATGATCTACGATGCAAATGTGAAATACTACGTCTAACCAGCAACGTTTTACAATTCAGTCAACAGAAAAGTATTGGGACACATTGGATTGAGGTGTTTCTTTTCTAAAAGGAGTCTGGGATGCAAAACAATAATGACAAATGTCATAATATAGTTTTATTTTGGGATAAATATCATTGAATTGCAGTGATTAGTTTTACTTCTTATCTTTGCTTCCAAAATTCCTCAGAGATGGTTTTTACATAATTTCCTGACACATTATTTATTTATTCAATTAGTTTTTATCCATTACTATGATTTTAAACGTTCTATCTCTAAATTTCTAAAACATTTTCATACTCTGAGTGTAAATAATAATTTTCTACCAGAGTTAACCATCTACATTCTTCACATCTCACTTAGGAAGAAAAATCTCTCACTAAACTTTAAGGAAATATTGATGTTTATATCTCAAATCAGCATGAACAGGACTTCTTACGTGCTGTAGCTGTGATGTGTCCCAATATTTTTGTCCATATAGTTTATAAACATCAATATTTTATTTACTTTTGTCCATATAGTGTACACACACACACCTAAAACATCATAATTGTGGCAGGTTGACTTTCTAGCGCTGTAATGGTTTGAGACAGTTGACTTTTCATGCTATGCAGTAACTACATATTTTAAAGCTAACTTGAATCATCATTACTGTTACTGTACAACTATCTGGCATGGTGTTAGTATATACAGGCAGAATGCAAAAGTTTAATTACACATGATGCGTTCAAGTCATTGCTGCTGTGTCTGCTGTGCTACTTGAGCCATGTGGCGTGCAGCGGTAATCACTAAAGAGTGAGTATATACTACTACTCTGCAGCAAAGACACTGGGGACATCTGTCATTCAGATGAGGATGAATGTAGGTCACTATTCCTTGTGTCTTTGCTGAGCAGTTTCTGATTAAAGCCGCAACCTATGGCCCTGGAGGTCTGTCCTGCCGTCACTACCAAGTTACACAACATTTGACTTTTTTCTTCACTGCCGTCAAAGACTGGCGTGATTCGAGATCCTCTGTTACTGTTCCCTGCCTCTCAGATTCCAACATAGAACAGCAGAGATTGGATTACGCAACTGTCAATCAATCATACAGGCGTTGATGCAAGCCCACCATAAAACATCCCAAACAGATGGCCAGTCACCACCACTCCAGTGCACCCCCACCCTCGGCCTAACCCGGACCTAGTCCCTTGGTAAGAGACTGTAAGCTCCTTAGAATTTTTTTCATGCTTATCACTAATTTAGGTCTTTTCATCAAATCAATAGTTATGCATATTTTCACAACAAAACCCCTCAAATGCTCTCCTTTGCAACTCAGCAGCTCTCATGCTTTAATTGACAGCATTTCCAGGTTTTGTAGTAGATGAGACGTGTGGAAATGTCTTAATGAGTACATAAATCCGGGGCTGTGCTTAAGACAATAGCATGCCAGGGGGCTGAACCATGGGTGTATTTTGGGGCAGGGCAGCGACCCCCGACGCCCGGGCCGACAGGCAGCAGAGGAGGAGGCTGAGCCAGAGCAGGTGTCTCTGCTGACATCTGCTTCAGTTCACTGGGGAAACACAAGCACCCTGCAGCTACAGCGCTGACAATGCCACTGAAGTGCCCCTGCTCTACATAAACAAGGTAGACCTTTTCCACTCCTTCTAACCATCAGGGCTCAGGCTGCAGCAGCATTTCCTCTGCAGGATTCATGGATGTGGTTAGGATCTTCTTCTTCTTTTTTTTTATGTTCTTTTATGTCTGATGTGTGATTTCTGACAGAAAAAGTGCAGATTTCAGACTTTGTGCCTACCCTTGGTTTTCTTTTATTACTATTTTTTCTGCTTTTCTGTTCCATATTTCCCTTCATTCTCATGTCGCAGCTTAATCCATAAAAAAGCGTTTCATGTCAGAGTATTAAGAGGATTCGACCCAGATCTTTTTACAAACATTAAAGAAAGGAATCGTTGGATGTTCAGTCTCATGCAATATTGATGCTGTCATGTTTACTCATCAACCCACTTTCCTCCTGAATCTAATCAAGCTGACAAGACAAACCCACAAGGCTGTTGATTCAGACGAGTTATCGATCCAACTTTGTGTTCCAATAACCCGAGTGCATTTTTTAGAGACTTTGTAGACTAATCAAAAGCTCCAGTTTGCTTCGTTTGACCCACACTCTGCAGATATAGAAGATTCAGCTTCCTTTTTTTTTTTTGCTTTCTGCACATTTGACAAAGCTCTGACATGCTTCCACTTCAGAACCCTTTACTGTGTGTATTTACTGTAATCGGACATTGATCTTCTTTGCTCCTCAAACAATGGATTATAATAGGACAATATGATGGTGAATGTGAAGGTGGCTGGAAAATGATGTATTGAGTGAGATTTATGTTGAAGTGAGGACGAAAGGAAGGGAAGGGGAGGGGAGGGGGGGCTGGTGGGAGTATCTGATAGAAATTCTGAGCATGCACTGGGGTGACAGTGAATCCCAGTCCATATGTGTCCTGTAAATGAAACAAGCCGTCATCTTATCACTTCAATCTGACCTATTTCTTGAAACCAGTAACGTAGACAGAACAGAAGACCATATTAAAGTATTCAATGTCAAGTCTACGCTGAAGTCGGGCCGCTGTTTGGTTTGAAAAAGAACAAATGTGCAGCGCTTCTGATCTCTGTACTACTCCAGAAGGTTTTAATGAGGCCAACGCTTCATAGATGCTTGTAATGACTTGTGTCGGAGGCGATTTGTGCTTTTTTTTTTTCCCCAAATGGTTTGCTCTTTTGCACTAGGGTTCCAGCTATAATGTAATTCAGCTCACACACTCTTCTAGTGTTTCCAGCCAACAAAGTGCTTATCTCTTAGCAGCCAATAAGTGCCTGTAAAAACTAAATGTCAGGAGGTGAAATTGATTCTCAGTTTTAGACAGCACTCTGTGTTTTGGCAGATTTAGGTGTCTTTCAGGTGTTGAGTTATGGGGGTGTCTGGAGAGGTTAGCGCTGGCAGACCTAATCTAATGTTAAGATTAGAGAAACAGGTTTTGTTTTCGTGTCTCTACTGCTGTTTGGTTAAATTGCTAAGATGGAAGGAATGAAGAGCTTGCAGTTACAGTAGATGTGATGTTGGAATCATATTGGACGCTGCAAAAACTGAACGAAGACTTGCAATCTTACATCAATCTGTGCTGGTGTTATTTTTAGATTAATATACTGTGCAAGAGCAGATAATGTAAGATAAGAATTGTATGAATTATCTTTTTCCTTTTGTAGGTACTTGGTTCCAGATTATGTTTCCATGAATGCATGTAATTCACATTATTAAATTCAGCATTGGAATTTTTTTATAGAAAAGGCAAAATTTGGAAATTTTTTTTATAAAATTCCAGAATTTAGCAACAAAGTTTTTTCTACTTCTTTGAAGTAGTTTTTGCTGGGGGTTTTTTTGCCAAAGACTAAATCTGTAGAGGAAATGGAATCATATTTTTACTATAAATTTATAAACATTTAAATCATGTAACTGGTCAGCTGTTTACTGCATTGTCCATTTATTCTAATAAAGTGTGAAAATATGTCTGGTAGTACTAGTAGTGCTGATGAGGAGATGGATGATTCGTCTTCGCAGACTTTTTAAGTGGTGAACAAAAACAGACTGCTCTTCCTGTCTGTTTATTACAGTTGTGTAGTGCAGCATAGTGCTCCACCTTCAAAGCAACCTGCATTACTTGCTCCAGACCATTTTATGGAAACGCACGTAATTTGCAGTTTAATTTTTGTGACTTTCCTTCAAATTTGCGTGACTTTTTATGGCAATACCACAAATGAGGAACTCCCTCTGCAGCTCTCTCTCCTCTCTGCCCATATCAACACATTAAATCAACACGTGACCTTGCGTTGATTTATGCTGTTATATAAAACACCCCTGACTGGACAAAATCTGTGTCAAGGAATTAAAAGACATGTACATATAGGTTAATTCTGCTGTCTGTGTTCTTAGAACTTTTCAATGGCAGCTCACTGCTCCTCCTGTGTTAAGTGCTAATGCTAAAGTTAAGTGTTGTGGTTTATTAGGATGAGTAAAATTCAGAGACCGAATTATAGTGATAAAGTAATAAAGCGAGTTCACTGTGACCTTAAGGAGTTAATACAGAAATGTCATGCTCTCTCTCACCACTTGAATTATGATATGCCACAAAGTAATGATGGAAGCTTTTCAGATTTGGTACAGCAATTGTAAAATACCTTTATTTAGATGCAAAATCCTATAAAGCAAATATTAAAAACACTACAATAAATCACTTTAGTAAAAAAAAACAAAAAAAGAAAAACATGTACTTTCTCATTTGCATTGGTAATTATCTGGGACCTTTTCCTATAACTGAGTGTCAGGGAATCATTCAGCATTCATTATTAAATAGTCCTAATGTTATGAATAACATCACCACATTAGTTGCATTACTACTTTTATCACTTCCAGGTTGTTGCGTCTATGGTATGTTATGTTCCAAGATACTCTGAAGGAGTGACCCAGTCCTTGTAAAATATTTTTTCTAGCACCTTTGAGACATAGTTACTACTTTTAAAGCTCGTTGTCAAAGTGTGGCCAAATAGTAGACCTCTGTTTCTGTACAAAACACCCGACAGCCGTAAACAGTCAGCGTGCACGCCAGGTGACCGGGTTTCTAATAAGGCTTTAGTCTGCAGCTTATTCAGCAAATTTCTGTCTTTGACTCCTGTCTCATGAGTGTCTGCAGACAGTGTCTCGTTTGTGGAGCAGTTTATGCTTCAGCAGAACGGGGTTATATTAAAGTGAAGTGGTGGAAACGGCTCATAGGCTTCCTCTGTTCCCTGTTCCCCTAAACGTCTGCACCGTCATAAGGGTTTAATGGTTTGGCTTTGGACCAAAATGCAATGAAGTCAAATTGAAAAGAAGAATGGTTAATCTTTTAGATAGATTTTGCAGGAAGAGTAGCGTTAAAAATATTAAATATGTTTATATATTAGAAAAGCAATGCATTTATGCAAATTATAATGGGAATGATGAATCTGTGCATGCATTATAAACAAATATTTCTTTATATTAATAGTCCTACATACTCCCTAATTGTAATACATTCAGTGAAAAATGAAATTAATTCATAAAATGACCTAAAATCTTGAAGTCCTCTAGTACTAATTAGCGCTAGACATTACAGACTGTCTCTAATTTACAAAGACAGCCTGGATAAAGCCAAAAAACACATGTAGGGGGAAGGGAATGGAGGATGGAAAAAAAAACAATAGACAATGAGAAGACAAAACAGAAGAAGAGCAATTAATCAAACTGAAGCCAATCATTTATAAGTGTCACTAAAAAACCCAGGACTAGGCCCTTAAAAAACAGTGATTGAGATAAATGTATCTACTTGTAGTGTTTTTGCCATTAGAGGCGTCAGTCTAGAAAGGATGAGTTGCATTCAGGGACATTAACTTTACTGCAATATTTTAACTGCAGTAACTGACTTATAGAGGGTGAATATCCTATAAGAGTTTTAGAAATAAGCATAAATGCAGGGATACTAAGATGGATTAAGCAATATTACAGATGAATTTCATTGAGAAGATGGTTTCAAGAGGAGGAAAATGTTCAAGTTTACTGATACACAAACACAGTCCACCTTTACAAATAAAAATAAGTGTCCCATGTGTGACTTCTGGGGGCTGATCCCCAGGCCAGCGGGCTTATTGGTGGAGACAGGGGTCCCTTCAGCCTGAAGTCATCACTGATCTGGCATCAGCCTGTCTGGGGACAGGATTAGGGGGTGAGCGCAGAGGTGAGGACTAGCAGATACATCAACGGCCACTGACTGAGTCAACACGCAAACAAGAGCATTATCAACAGGACTAATTTGCCTAACATTGCAGAACACATGTCCAGTGTAGATCGATCTGTTGCTTAATCCCCTCACTGCAGATCCGAGAATATGATGTGATTACTGAAAGCATATGAAATGTATGAGCTCCACACAAGTCAATAAACAGATGGACTCTCCCTTTGGATATTTTATTATAAAGTCTTTATCCTTTTAACTCATTTTGTCAAATAATTCTATATCATTTAATCTAACAGACTGTTTCCGGATTGTGGAGAACAGTGAGTTACTGTATTTCAGAATAAGCCCATTTCATTATCATTTCGATGTTACAAAAGCCCAGATTAGCTCTTATCCGTCTTATTAGAAATCCACATAAGGAAGCAGGGGTGTAGTGTAATTAGACAGATACAGAGGATGCATGCACCTCATCCAATTTCAGACAGGCTATATCAGTGTGACTTAATCGACTTTCTGCAGCAATAACCAGAACTTGTGGAGCTTGTTGTTAACTAATTAAGTGCTATACATTAATGGGTCAGCGTGTGGTGGTCTTTGTGCGAGCGCTCTTTTAATCCACGCTGATCTGTGGCAGAAAATGTGGCTCATAATAAAGTTGTAAAAATTGAGAAGTTGAGATTTTAACCATTATTTAAGGTTGATAATGTTTTTATTTTTTTTTTGCAGATATTTTGGTGCTTGTTATGTAGACATATGGTAGTAATAAATCCCTGATACCCCTGCCTTTTAATGACAAGTTGGATGTTTTTTGGTTTGTTTTTTTTCCCGAGCTACTGCTTGTTGCTTCTACAGCCTGTTCAGTCTCACAAACACAAAGTTCTGTCTCTCTTTAGAACTACACAAGCTGCTGATGGAAACTTTAAAATCGACCTCTCTGAGGCGCACAGCCAATTTTTCTGCTGTTTCCTTCACCAAAGGCCTGCTCAATGGCCCATTATGTGTCTATTTTCCATCCACATCACTGGCAGCCATGACTGTTTGTTGTTGTTTGAGTAGATTATAGAAGGTAGCCGCTACACGCCGTTGGCTCATTTTTTGTGACAGGCTTCAAGGAGACTATTTTTCTTAAGGATATTTTTTTTGCCATTTTTTGCTGTATGTGATGTAAACATAGTGGGGATAGAAAATATAATGTAATGAAGAGGAGCTGACATGTATTAAAGGGTCTGGGCCACTGTGGTGAGTTGTATATAAGAGGCACTGCTTATTAAACATAGGGATTTCTCCTAAATCAGCTGATTGCAAATCTAAAATCCGAATCTCTTCAGCAAATAAGAATTTTCACCAATGTCCAAGTCAACACACAGCCATCAGCACCATATCACGGCAGCGGTATTGCTCTATACATTCTAAATGATCAAAATTCAGATGGCTTTTAATATCAGACAGAAAAATTCAGTCCAGTCCAAAATGATGCAAAGCTGGAAATTTCAGTGGCCCCCATATTGAAGAATTCTCTAGTAATCCCATATTCCCCTCAAAGCTTAACTCTTTAGAATTCACAGCTTGCTAGAAAATGTTGCACCACTTGCACAAATTAACATTTGTGCAAGTGGTGCAACATTTTCTGGTCAAGCATAGAGCCCCAAGTTATGATGACCTGGTTGAGGACATGTTAAAAAAAAAAAGCATATGAATGGAGGAAAGGCAGAATATTAGTCAAAATGTATTTCTTCCACTTGCACTGTGATGTTTTCCACTCATTTTGGGTGATTGTAAGTGATTGTGAATGATTTCATCCAGATATTTGTGAAATGGAAAGCAGGTACCAGGGCGCTTTAACACAAATATGATAGTGATTAATGCTGGTTCTATAGTGAGAAACTGTCACAACACACAAGAACATGAAACAGTTTGGAACAATTCTGATCCATACTGATGGGCTCAGACATTTATCTATAAGTAAATCTTGGCAAATTATCTTGAGATTGTGAATACACAATAAAAGGAGACGGTGCAAAATGGGAAAATTTGTATTTATTTTTATTTATTTATTTATTTATTTTACATGTTCATATAACTCAGAACTGTGACGTCCTGAACAAATTCTGATTTCAGATTGGGAATCAGCCTGATTTAGTCAAGATCAGATGTTTTTCCTCCAGACATTGTGTTGTTGTTATCCAGTGTTAGAGCATTTGTATGGGAATGATTCTGTTGTATGCTTTTCTGATCTATTCAAGGTTTTCTTTACCACTGTAAAAGATGGAACGCTGTTTTACATATTTTTGCATAGTGCTTAAACTAAAAAAAATAAAAATAAAAAAATTTAACCAGAAAAGTCTCTATAAACGGCTTCAATTTGATTCCCACTCCAGGGAGAAAATATATTCTATTAGTCCAAATCATGAGTGGTTTTTCAGCGTTAAAGCACAAGACTGTCCAGCTTCCTATTAGTTCAATTCTGTAATACTGAATGGGAGTCAAGAGAAGTCAGAGTCACTAAAAGCCATTTATTAAATCATGCATGAATCTGCAGAATTGTCATCATGGTGGTTAAAAAAGCCACCAGTGGATTGAATTTTCTTTAGTAGAAATGAGCTTTGTAAAAGCAGCTCTATGACTTGGAATTACACGTTAATGTCGTTAGCGAGAATATATGCTTGATATTTCCTTTAACTCTTTTCTGAATCTCCGAAATAAAATAAGAAGCCATCACAGAATCTAAGGTGTCAAAGAAATCGAGTGAAAACCCTGTCACATAAGCATCTGATGACTGTAATAACTGTCCATGACACCCAGTCTAATACATAACAGGTCTAACTATATTTTTCATTTCATGTTTACAAGACTCACTTTAAAAAGAGACAATATTTAACACCACAGGTTTGTCAGATTCACCTTTGACCTCTGTGAGATCAGTTACCTCCCTCGCTTGTTCTGTTCGTACTCAGACACGACCCTGTCTTTTCTGTGGTCACGGCCATGACCCTGAGTACCATCCACACCCATGCAGCCCTGCATTTATCTAGACACGTCTGGAGGTGTGTGTCAACAGCTCCCACTTTAGCTCATCAAAGAATGCGCAAAGTAAAGTTTCCAGTCAAACTGCTCTCCAAGTCTTTGAGCATGAGTGGATATGAAGAAGGGGAAGGATGAAAGGGGAAGGTTAAATGGGGGGTGAAAAATGCTGTTAGCAAAGCCGATGTGTGCACAACACGCGTGCAAAACACACACACGCTCACATCCCTCCAGCGAGCAGATATGCAGGAGATTTAGTTCCCTTTTGAATACGTAATGACTTTAACATGCGTGATGAGCTGCTGGTTGATTTCTGGCGAAGCAGCTGTGATCTATGCAGCACAGTTAGGATTATCTGTCGCCGAAGATAACGGGAAGAACAAAGCTGGGGAGAGCGCTGCAGGCGGAGGAAGCCCTCGTCGCTCGGCAGCACCAGACCCTCACAGCTATTTGACTGGAGACCCCCACCACCACCCACCCGTATTACCTTTGAATGCCTCCAGGCTGTGCTTCACTTTTGGGGGGTGGTAGCCTTGGGGAAGGTTCTGTTGCAACAAAGCATTAGCTAAGGTTGTGTTTTTAGAAAGAATGGGTATGTTGTGTTATGCTTTCCATTAAGTCAGCTCTGATCAGTGTGTGGTGCTAAACTGGAAGAATCAGATGATTGTAGTTGTAATAATATTATTCTACCACATTGTTTATTATTTACACCGTGTGGGCTCTGACTTCACTTTCAATGATCATTTTTTAATGTGACTGTTCTTTAATTACTTTACAATGCCATTACTTCTCAAAGGTGGGTTAAATCCACTAATATTTTAAGATCTAATAAAGTTTGATACATACAATAAAAAAGCAATTCAAGAAAACTTACCAAGCACAAAATGTTAGCTCCAATTGCATGTCTTCAACTAATGCATGATGCATTCATGAGCTAATTCATGTGCGAATTCACCATCAGGACATGAGAACAGTTGAAATAATAAAATAGCAACTATATTTAAAGTGATAGCATACAGTTTAGTATCTTACTTTTAAAGTACTGCTTCTGTTATTACACTTAGTGTCAGTATTAACTGCAAATGTTAGTGAGTAGAAGTTAAGAGTAATAATAATAATGCAATATATATAACAATGTATTCAGACCAGCCGAAAACTACACCTAAATTTAACACTAAGCCTTCAATTTTCCATAATTACTTTTTTGATTAACCCATAAAGACCCAGTGCTACTTTTGCGGCAGTTCCCAATTGAATTTTCTCTCTATTCAATCTTTCTTAAGTTATTTATTGCCTTTATTGTAATATTATCCTCTGTATTTTGTATTTTTTGAATGAAACCCAGGTATTTTCTTATATTTAATTCACTGATAATGTAGATGTTCATAAAAACGCAGATTAAAGTTGATTATCATAGTATTAGAAACAGAGAAAAATAAAGAGAATGTGACTTTTTCAACATAATATAACATTAACTGAGCATAAACCAAGTATTTCAATCCACTGTCATTTATCAAACTTCATGGGTTTTACTGGTGAATCAATGTAGAAGATGACATGTTTCCATGGTAACTACGGAGTCTCTGGTCGTCCAAATGGATATCTGATAACCATGAAAAGATAACAAAGTGTATTTTACAGCAATTATATGCATGTATTGATAGGATTAGTGGATCAACAGGTATTAAACATTTTAGGTCAGTAGATGGTATTGGTCACCGAAGTGATTACCCATCATGCCTAGCATCTACAGTATAAGCCAGTGGGGGCAGTGTTATGATCTGGAGGTACTTCTGTTGGTCATGTCTAGGTTCAGCAACATTATGATAGAAATAGTTGCTGCGACATTGCAGAAGCCTATAAAAATGATGGAACAGTGAATACATGCCGTAATCAAAACTAAAAGTTGTCCATTGAGATATTTGAGTAGGGAATCTTTTCTCGGCCAGGCTGTGTGATTAAATTTTAATATATGATTTTAAAAAGAAACATAAATTCAGGTATTGACACTTTCAATTACATGTTAAAGGGTGTTATAACTTTTAGTTTTTTCCAAAAGTCAAACAGTCCCAAATTCATACATACCATATATGTATGAATTTATTTCACAAACCAGTACAGTTGGAATATATATAATGATGTACAGTGAACCCTCACACTTCGCAGTCTCAGCAATCGCGGTCTCAGTACATCGCGGAGGCGTCAGTGGTCTGTACGCTGATTGGCTGACACGCGTCCCCGC
>JAPQRQ010000028.1:14099407-14109410 GCA_037367365.1 Apogon talboti | reverse complement strand
TCCATCCATCCATCCATCCATCCATCCATCCATCCATCCATCCATCCATCCATCCATCCATCCATCCATCCATCTTCGGCATTACATGTACATGTTTAAGTTTTGATTTTTAAGCAACAGGTCATTATTGCAAAATCAGTCACTTTCATGGGGTCCTGCATCAACATATTGGGCTTTATTTGTCTTCATCTACATTATGAAGACAACCCAGTGACTGTTATTATCATACAGTCTACTTATATCAAACTTTATGTCACATACAAATTTCTTAGTCCGATGTCATATATTCTGTATTTGCAGTAAAATACAATGAATAAACAGCCTGTACATCCCTCAAAACAAAGTTCTCACCTCATTTTTATGTCTGTACATCAAACGATTTGTTGCATTTTCTGTTGCACATAATGATTCAGTACATAAGTGAGAAGATGCTAAACAAATTCTGTTTATGTTGAGGATCAGCTGAATCCTAACCCTCTTCTGCCCCAACCAATTAAATGTTTATACAGTGACACAAACACCACTTTAATGAAGGATGGAAACCATGTTTTTAAGGTAGAGGAATTTATTTGCATAACTTGAACACATATAGTATAAATCATGTCTTTATAGCCAAATAAAAATGATCATCCATCCAAAATGCAGGTGTTTTTGTTAATGCTTGATAATGAGTAATCACTGACAAATATTATAGGGAACTATGAAGGAACAATAGGAAGTACATACATGATTGGCATACTGATCCAATTAATTAATGTTGAAACATCTGTAAGTCATACGATAAACAATTCAAACAGATGTTTGTATTTAGAGCTGTTTTTTGCTTAAAGGTCAGTATCATTACTCTGGATCAGGTAATGTCAGGCCTCAGGACTGAGTTTCCTCCTGGTTTTCATTGCAGTCATGTAATCAAGGACTGATTTATGCCTGGAACGAAATGAATTACCTGGTGGGGAAGAAAATCAACAATACCAATGAGCAGTTAAGGACCACTGCTGAGGATAAGGTCATTATTCAATGTGTTGCTTATTAATGGCATGCATTTGTTGTCTCTTTGTCTTGACCAACAGGCCACTTTCTTAAGTTTACTGTGTTTTTAGAAATCCATCACAGTAACAGAAATCCTGCATACTTTTTCTTCAGTCTCCATTAATTTGCCTGCATTAGAATTCAAGCAGACCTGCCATCATTAAAGAAAAGCTCTGGGGTAAATTTGGATTTAATTCATGTTTGTGAGACATTTGCATGGCTCCATAAGTGAGCGCAGCAGGGCTCCATAGATATTTCCTCTTTGTTTCCAATGGCTGAGAGATGGCGAATGGTTGAGAGAATAAATAGAGCAGATTCTACACCTCAGGAGATCGCTGAAGTCTCTGAAGCTAGTTTATCATTAATAAACACTTAGTAGTCCCCATTTCCTTCCATCCTTCCTTCAGTGCATCTGTACAGCACGGGAGGAGATGAATCATTAAGTGAATTTTTTACAGATGAACATGCCTAGAAGCTTAGAGAGAAAAGAGTGTTACGGATTATAATCTACAAAAGTGGTACACGTTACCAAGTCTGCTCAACAATAGCCAAAGCAGGGCAAGTATAATTAAATAGCACACTTTGTAATCAACTTGAGAATTTACAATAAAGATACAAATTACATTTACATTAACACTGCGCAAGCATGCACTTAATTTTATGGCTATGTCATTCTGGTATTATTTGCTTTCCGCCACAAATTCCCATACATTCTCATATCAGTAGCCTACTCTGTTGAATTCCCCATTGACATCGAGCGTCAATGGGAGTCTATGAGGCAGCACCGAGCTGTTTTTTTCACTGCAGGGAAGCATGGTGGTCATTGGCTAAATGCATAAAATCATCGCACCCAAAACCCTCTCATGGATGTTCAGCATCTCTGGGGGTGAATGGGTCAGTAGGCGGGCCAGGACTTTGGACGTTGGATTGGATGAACTGTTCGATCGAGTAGGTATTAGTCCAAAAGGCTGAACCCATTTTTACTAACAGCGATGTTGAAACATACTGGCATTGAAGCACGTTGGAGCTCAGTCCCATGCGGATATCAGTGGAAGAGAGGTTGTTTGCCAAAGTGCCATCAGAACTGTGTTATTTCAAACTGTGTCTGTGTGTTCCCCTGGAACCGTCACCTTATTGTGGTGGAGGAGTTTGAGAGCCCTAATGACCCTAGGAACTATGTTGTTGAGGGCATTTTACCCCTGGTAGGGTCTCCCATGGCAGATTGGTCCTAGGTGAAAGGTCAGATGAAGAACGGTTCAGAAGACCCTGATGCCAAAGGATATTAACAGGCTGTGTTCCCAGCCTGGAGGGTTACCAGGGCTCCTGGAGCCAGGCCTGGGGTTGGAGCCCGTGGGCAAGTGCCTGGTGGCCAGACCTTTGCCCATGGGGTCTGGCCGGGCCCAGATCAAACCGACGACATGGGCTCGTCACCCTGTGGGCCCACCAGCCGCAGGGGAAAGGAGAAGGGTACTGTGTGGATCGGGTAGCAGACTAAGGTGAGGGCCTTGTTGGTCTGATCCTCAGTTGTGGAAACTGGCTTTTGGAACATGAAATGTCACCTCTCTGGCGGGGAAGGAGTGCGAGCTTGTGGAGGAGGTTGAGCATTACTGGCTAGATATAGTCGGCCTCACCTCGTCACATAGCATTGGCTCTGGAACCCAAGTCCCTGATGGACTCTCTCCTTTGCTGGAGTTGTCCCGGGTGAGAGGCGGAGGACAGGGGTAGGCTTTTTGATAGCCCCCAGGCTCTCTTCCTGCTTATTGACCCAGTGGATGAAAGGGTTGCTTCCTTACACCTTCAGGTTGGGGAACGGGTGGTGACTGTTGTCAGTGCTTATGCACCGAACAACAGCTCAGATTACTCACCCTTTTTGGAGTCCTTGGGATGGGTGCTGGAAAACGCCCCGAAAGGGGTCTCCATTGTCCTACTAGGGAACTTCAACGCTCATGTGGGTAACGACAGCAAGACTTGGAGGAGCATGGTGGGGAGGAATGGCCTGCCCGATCTGAACCCGAGCGATGTTCAGTTATTGGACTTCTGTGCAAGTCACAGTTTGGCCATAAGGATGTTCAAACCATGTTCCAACATAAGGATGCCCATCAGTGCACTTGGCACCAGGACATCCTAGGTCGTTGGTCGATGATCGACTTTTGATTGACATGGTCCTCAGCCGGGAAAAGGGTAGAGTGCTCACTCCGGGTCGGGGGTAAGCCCTGCCCCAGGTGGAGGAGATTAAGTATCTCAGGATCTTGTTCATGAGTGAGGGTAGGATGGAGCGGGAGATCGACAGGCAGATCAGGGCAGCGTCTGCAGTGATGTGGACGCTAAACCGGTCTGGTGTGGTGAAAAGGGAGCTAAGCTGAAATATAGCTGGACAATGCAATGCCTGAGCTTTATTTTGGTAAAACAATATGCTCTACATCAGCTGAAGAGAAAAAGGGTCAAGTCATATACCTGCAAGTGTGTATTGCTGTGGTTTTATGGTATAGATGAAGCATAACAGCCTAAGTTACAGTAAGCATTCATTTTATTTTTAATTGCTTTGCTATAATACGACAAGTTTTATGATAGAGCCGTAAGATGAGCTTCCCCTGTTTTAAACACCAGCAGCCGCCACTGATAAAATATTAAGAACCAAAATCTATTTAAATCAAATGTAAGACTGGTGAATCCATGATAATGTTTGGTTTTTAACGCCTGAGCTGAGAGATATTGTAATCAGTTGGTCGTCTGTCCAACCGTTTGTCTGTCTGTCCGTCCATCCGTCCATTCAACGACATAATGATATTATCTGAAGAATGCATTGAGATATCTGCACCAAATTTATACTGTGGATGCATCTTGGCATGGAGCACAAGGCTATAAAAAATAGATCCATTCTGGCTGAGGGGTGTTAGTGCGCAGCACATTATGTTTCAGAGTTGACATAAGCCTTTACTTCCCATCTCCTTCAGTAAATGATTGTAATCAAGTTCATATTGGTGTGAATCATTTATTTCTCTTCATCAGTGATATTTTATTTGATGAAAAGAAACAAGGTGAAGATAGGAGTCCAGTGGATTTTAGTTTTAATAGTGATGGCACTTTAGCAAGTTAATACTTAATGTCCAAGACACTATATGCAGTTTAGCCCAAACAACCCAAAAGGTAAATGTCGTCTCATAGGGACCCAAATTTGCAAAGTTGCTTTTACAATGTTTTACTCTTGTACTTGGCAGCCTATAAAAGTGATTAAACCGATTTTGGGTCCCGACTCTAAATTGGGGAAAAGCAGCTTTAATCTTTAATCAAATAAAACAGGTTAGAGAGAAATATCATGCTACTGAAAACAAATAAAAAAGCAGCACAAGCAAAAAACTCTGTTGTTGTACTCTTTGGACAGGGGTGGGCTCCTTCTCTGTCAAATTGTGAAGCTGCCTCCCAATGGCCTCCTTTATCACATCATTATCAATCATAATAGAATTTTTATGAAGGTTTTGTGTTTCAGGTACATGGGCCAGACGTTCACTTGGTACACCAGGTTTTTTTTTCCCCTCTTTGAGATTGTGATGTGTGATTGAATCAAAATCTCCTTATAGTTTGGACACACTCTGGTATTGGGACATGGGGTAGCATCATGTGTCCTGTGTCTTTATTGGAGAGTTGACTTTGGAATGAACCATAATGAGCCAATGACTTTGATTGAGCTTCGAGTTAAGGCTTTTGCTTGTGGTTTATTGTATTTTCTTTACGTTACCTAAGTTTTGTCTTCAGATGTGTTGACTGAGGACTGAAGAAGCATGCGAACCATTCTGTGACGGTGTGAACTGCAGTATCTCACCCGTTTACACTTGGCCGAGCTACTGGCAAGATTGAAAGCGTGACCTTTCAGCTGCACAATAGTGTCTCAAGCCAATCTGTTACAGCATATGTTACAATATCAACATGGATGTCATTTTGGCTTGACACAAAAAACACCCGGTAGTAGGAGAAACAACTTCTGTTGTTTCAGACAAAGATGACTCCATTAGAACCCATATCACAAATTCAATCACTAAAACAGGGAAGGCTGAAAAGAACAAGATGAAGCTATCACCGTTTATCAGCAGGGATTTCAGTTTCTTTTCAAATTGAATACATATCTTCTGCTATCTTCTGCTTTTGCACACACTTTTTCTTGTCTGACCACACAGCAACAGTAAAAGGTTTCATCAAAGTTGCTTCACAAAAGAAAGTTTAATATAATTGCTGGTAGTTCTTGTTAGATTTAACAACATAGAATAAGACAAATATGAACCTATTCTACTCCTAGGACCATTGTGATTAGCCTGCTTTTACACATGGTATTTAAACTTATTGGTGTTCAACTTCTAAATGGAAGCAGCTGAACATTCAGTCATATATTAGGTTGCATTGTAAACCATTTTTGCAGGACAAAGATGACAGATTTTGCAGTTTTGTGCAAGGATAAACCTAAAAAGCCTAATTGCTGCCATTCAGAAACCATCACTCTGGCTTATTTTCTAAGGAGCAAAATGACGACATATAGAATAGCGTGCTAATGGCTCATCCTTGAAGCTGATTGAGAAAATATAATAGATGCAGAGAGTAGAGCATCACTCAGGCGTCCTCACAGCTGCTTAATGTGATTTGTTCAAAGCTGCCTCTTAAGGCACTGCTCTCCACTCTATTGTCCAGCGGACCTTCTGCTCTCTGCTGACCCTCCTGCCCTCACCTCTCCCCTCTATCCGTCAACAGCTGCGCCGATATTATGATGGACGGATGCTTTCTCCAGAAGCGTTGGCTTGAAGATGATTCATTCTAGACAAACAGCAGTAGATCTCGCCTGGCTTGTGCTGTTGTTTGAAAAAAAAAGCAAAAAGACAGGTAAAAGTTGTGATAGTATGAGGACAGAATGAATGGTTTGTGAAAAAAAAAAAACAAAGTAGGTGGAGAATGAAAACAAACATTAGTCGCAGCATGTCTGCCTCCAGCTGTACTGCCGGGTACTATAAACAGTGGAGATAAGCTATAAAAGTTAACATCCCCATGCCTTAGTTTCCATTAGAAACACCTCTTTCATTGTATTTCTAAGAGAATGGAACTCATTAAAATTCATTGCACCGCAGTTTCTCTAACAGATATCCTCACACAGCTTAAATAGATTTGCAAAACAGTGCATTTTTTAATGCCTTCACCACTATAGCAAATGAAGATATTGTGTGCGCCAGTGGCATTGTGACAGGACTGAAACAAGAGGTACATTTCATTCGCATTCAGGGACCACCAACAACCTATCAGAGCCGAGTCCCGAGGTGGGCATCAATCACGGGAGTCGGGCTCGGGCTGCCTTGTGCGCTAGCTCTTCTAAAGCGGAGGAAAAGGCTTTGACAAGGGCCCATTATTCAGCAGCTCATCCCCTGTCGCTTCACCCATCACCTGTCAGCCCGTCAGTAGCCAGAGGTCGCCGCCGGTCATCAGTCACATCACCCACATCAGAAATCACATCATCACAGCCAGCTCTGTAATCATCTGTTTAACATGTTGCTATTAGGAGTCACTTAGGAACGCAGGACAGTCAGTATCAGTGAACATGAGGGACGACAGCTGAGGTCTACCGAAGGATATTTAATAAAGTATCACAGAAATACATTTTATATCATATCATTGAAGTTCATATATTGTATTTCCACTGGTATTTTCTTCACAAGTTATATTTTAATGAATAACCTGTTCACCCTTTTTGTTTTTTTTTTTTTACAACACAGAACTGAATTTAGATCATTTTAACTGGCAACCCCAGACCTCAATGGAAAAACAGCATATTGGTCTCTCATGACCACTACTAAAATGTGGTTTCCAACCCATTTTTTGTCTCCATCACTCTGTGACAATACATATCTGTCACCTAATTCCCCACTGTGTCCTCCACCTAGATGTTAACTATATTTAACCATTGTTTCGGACTGGTAGTGTGCAGTGGATTCTTTAGAGATTATAGAGGTTGAAAAGGTTGCCTTCTACTGTTAAAAAACAGATGAAAAACAACAAAAACAAATAAGCCTGAGAGGATGTAGCTTTAACATCAGTTTTCTGTGACGATCTACACTCATATCTGTTCTCATGATCTAACCCTTTATTCTATGATGAAATCCGTCCACTGATAAACACAATGAAGTGAGGTTCAGGCTTGTGATCTAAAATACGATGGAAGAAAACAAAGGCTGGCATCGCCTCTACTCACTCAGATAAAACCGACAGATTCATATGGAGTATATCACTTCAAATGGATGTGTAAGTTTCAATAAAATACACCTAATACAATCAGTCCACTATTATTTCACTATATTTTAATTGAATTCCTGTGAGGTAATGTTATATATCACAAGTTGCACTCAACTCAAAGCCCTCCCCATTTATTTATTTCATTACTTTTAAGAAGGTAGAAGATGAAAATAAGACATTTGGAGAATAAAGTCATGAATACAGTTCTTATTCAACAACAGTTTTCCAGTGAATCCTAGAAATTAGAGTCTGTGAATATCTTTCCAACTTTACCTGAGGCTAAAAAAATATTTCATTATGTGTGAAACTTAAAATATAATTTAAGGAGATTCCCTACATTGGTCATTTTAACACAAGCAGAGAGACTGTTAATCTTATATTTTCACTTCTTTATACGTTTATACTTACAAATTTATTTCTCAAAATAATACTAATAGTTTTTTCTTGATTTTTATTTTATTTTATTTTATTTTTTTTATTTTAAGCATGACACTAGTCCTTCTTTGTACATTACTTACTCCATAGTCATATTCATTTCTGTTGGATATTTATTTTTCCAGTTTAAGTACAGCAGCAATCTGTAGGTGCAGAAATATTATTATTATTTCAACATCAATCCCAGTCCAAACTAATTTGGATATTTTGCAAAATAGATATTTTTCTCCACATTTGGGGTTCTCGTCACACATAAACAAAGTTGTAAATTGCAAGCACAGAGATTTGTAAAAGCCTTTTCCCAAAGTGTAGAGTTTCTAGAGAACAGAGGATGGAAGGTGAAAGTGCACCCGGTGGAGGTGGGGTGCAGGGGCTTCATCAGCAGCTCCACAGCAAGGCTCCTGAGGGAGATAGGAGTCGAACAGTTAAAGCCCTGACTGACACTGCAGATAGGACCAACCACTGGCTATGGCTGAAATGGAGAGACCCCGTCTGGGCCACCAAGCCAAACAGCTAACACCAGGACACAGACCCAGGTTTGATCAACCTGTGGTGGGCTGTCCCTAGCGGAGGGTGTATTGTAAGAAATGGCCAATGCTGTGGTGCACAACTGATGATGTGTCCTGGTGGTAGCAGTTCTAAATATCAGGAACAGGTGCAGTGCAAACACTAGGGATTGGAACACCTAGTCCTTTTAACGAAGCTCCAGTTTGTGTGTATCTGTGTGGACAGGAAAACAGATGGCATCGCCCCATTCTGCTCATATCTTTTACTGCTTTGTGTAATGAAGCTGCACCTGAAACATCAAACCCTGGTGTATAGATCAGTGTGTGACCTGCAGTAGATCGAGGTCATACCTTTGGGAGGCGGACCGGACAAATCCACAGCATGTAAAGAACAACCAATGCTGCATCTGCTACGTCATTAACTGTGGTTTGTCTGAGACTTTGGGTATTTTGTAAAACGGAGGAAGAAAATATCTGTTTGAAAAATATCAGTGTTAGTGTGGACAGGACATCAGATACTCAACAAGGTTTGTGGTGTTGCCACAGAACCTCACAGTCCTCCCACACATCACATACAGCGCCGTCACTTTTCCGACAAGTGAAATAGTTTCACACATGACTACACTTACGTTCAGTCATTAGCATCAACACTCAGATCTCAGTGACAGTGGATGGTGCATTTGTGGAGCTGCACATGACTGAATATACACAGTTCCTCTGAGTCAGGAGCTGTTCAGTCTAAACCCTGATAATAGTGGAATTAGATTCTATTGACCATATTTATCCCTAATTACTGATTGTAGACGTTATTCTTTTGATATGAGGTTTATGCAGAAAACATTGGAATCATAAATATTAATATTTCAGTGTCATTCCACATGCCACTAGTTCAGGAATATTCAACAGCTTATTAATCAACCCTTTAAGACCTAGAACTATTTTTGTGGTGACTTCTCCTCAGTGATTTATCCCCATGTATATGGTCCTTTGCATTTTGCATTTTTCAGTGAAAATCAGGCATTTTCTTGTATTTGATTCACTGATCATGTACAGTAGATGTTCATAAAAGCTCAGAATCAATTCAAAGGTTATTATATCAAAATAGAGAAGTGACCTTTTCCACAAAATATATCATTAATGGAATGTAAAAACCACTGCTATTTGTCAAACTACATGTGGTTTTACTGGTGAAACAATGTTGCAGAAGATGAGCCTCTGAACGTCCAAATGGGTCATATCTGATGATGATGAAAAGCTGAATTTTACCTGAATTACCTCAATGTATTAACAGATTAGTGGCTCAAATGATATTAAACATTTAACTCAGTTGATGCTTTTGGTCATTGGTGACAGATACGGTCTTTGAGGGTCAAAACTCTTGACATTAAAGGTGTTCTACTCATAAGATGGTGTAGTATAGATCAGTTCTGGAGCAATCAGTCAAAAACATCCATCATAATGAGAGACTGACAATGATGGACCAAAATGACTTGCCAATATCTAATATGCATATCTATAGAGGCCACAGAATGCAATTGAAACCAAGAGAATTCTTCTTTTTTTTTAAATATTTTTTCCTCTTT
Source organism: Apogon talboti (assembly GCA_037367365.1). NCBI lineage: Eukaryota > Metazoa > Chordata > Actinopteri > Kurtiformes > Apogonidae > Apogon > Apogon talboti. The sequence goes on along the minus strand of JAPQRQ010000028.1, from coordinate 14,099,593 downwards.
TTTGGTGGTTCTTTGGTCTAAATTCTCCTCCTAGAGGATGCAGGTCTCAAACATACCTTGCTTTCAGTGTTGCTGTCTGCAGGATTAGTGACAGAAGAAGGGGTTTGCAGAAAGCGGCAGCAAACAAGGAAACCCACAAGGGAGTTTGTTGGGGGACATGGGGGATGCTGAGGGGAGTGGGGAGGG
>JAPQRQ010000028.1:14085281-14098323 GCA_037367365.1 Apogon talboti | reverse complement strand
GATGGGAGGATGAGGTGTGGGGGTGGGGTTAAAGGGTTCACAAAGAAATGTTTCCTCTGAGGAAAAAAAAAGTATGAAGCAGCAAAGGTGGATGGAAGGAAGGAATTCAAATGGCATTTGTGATAAGGTGACATTTAGAGAAATCTCTGCTCCATCTCCTTTGAAAGAAAAAGTCTTATCTTGATTCGAGAATAAAAAATAAATAAATAAAAAAAAGCTGGCGGTGGGTCACAAGTTGTTCCAGAGGAAAAAATATATATGGTGGTATATGAGTCATTTCAAGGTGGGTCATGCGATATATTAAAAAAAAGGAAAAGATTATTGATTTATTAATATAGGCTGAAGAGGAATTTTCTTGATAACAAAATGACATATTTTTCTGATGAATATGTTGTTGGATTTTAGTTCTAAAACAAAGAAACCATCAAATTAGCAATTTGCTTCGATCACAAGTCTGTTTTTTAGGGTTAATCGTGTGTTTTATTATTATTCTTAGTTGTGGAGGGTACAGTATAATATACATATTTTATTCTGCCTGTGCCCAGAGGTTCTGTCTGTTTAATTTACATCTATTGTTAACTGAATTGATGACTGAATAAAATAAAAATCAATATTTTACTATTTCTGCAAAAAGAAAACCCATTAGAGCAGCAATTAATATTCATTTTCATTGCAATTACCGGTAGATTTTTAATTTGTTAATTATTTTCTGGCTAAGCCCTCGACCGTTTGTTTCCAGTGGGAATCACTTTCAATGTAACATAAAACAATGGATTAGCTGACTGCAGAAGCTTCATTCATATAAAAGCCAGTTTGGATCAGAACACAGCAAGGTACGACAAAATTCTCAATCATCGCCTCATAATGCGACCTTTGTTTTTGCGTTTGTTTTGCTCTAACGAGGGAAACTGGGATTAAGAAGACTTTTAAAGTTGTTTGGTCTGTAAAATGTTCAAGATGACGTCCTCAAATGTCTTGTTGATTCCTCAAGTCAAAGGTATGTAGGTGAGGAATAACAAAACCAGAAAATATTCTAGTTTAAGAATCTGGGATCTGAGAATTTTGACGTAAGAATTACTCATATTACTGTATTTGACTAAATTATTGTAATTGTTGCTGTTGGATTTAATGTCAGCAATCTATGAGCAAAATGCTTCTGAAATAAAAGTAGTGAAAATTAACCAAATTTGAGTCACTAATAAAGAAAAATATTAGATCAAAAATGCTAGTTTGCTATTTTTCAACATACAGTTTGACAATAGGATTTACTGAGAAGTGAGATTTGTCTCTACCTCAAACTACATTTACCTTTTCAATTCCTTCTAGAAGAAGATTTATAAATCCTTTATTTATTAATGTACATAAATCTCTGTGCATTAGTAATGCACGGATATATATCAGCCAGACGTTTTTTGTGTTTTCTGTCATGTTGCATTGATCATTAATTTGCATGTTTGAATGTATTTTCATTCATACACAATGTGATGGCTGAAATATTTTATAATAACAACAATAATTTTCATATCTCTATTATTATTAAAAATAATAAGATACTGATTTCTTTGTTAAAGCAGCGTATGACGGTTTGGAATGTAAACAAACGGACTGTTTGTGATGGAGTCATCTTCGAAGTTGTTCACTGTGAGGGAAGTGAATTAGGTGCATTAGCACGGAAAGACTAATGGATTAGTGATAAGTAGGCTATCACTGGGGTTTTACAAATTTGAAGAAAAAGTGATTAATGATGAAAGTCATTCGCTGCTTTCAGGGGGGGTCAATAACAACAAAAACAAATTTAGGAAAGATGAGATAACATCAGTGTTGCCATCAGCTTCAAAATTGCAAGAATTTTGTAATTGGTACATCCCTAATGTATAAATGTAACAACATTTTACATTTTATGAAGCACATAATTTCCAAAAAAACACGTATTCTGGTGTATTTGTCAACTAACTGATTAATCCAATAACTGTCTCAGCTCTAGCTACAAAGCTAAAAAAGTTAATTCAAATTGATATTATTCATGGAATTACAAAATACTGGAGGAAAATATGTAAGAGATGTTTTTTTCTGCCGGAGGTCACAGTTCACCCTCCTTTTTGTCTGACTACATCACTGATCTGAGTTCACGGTTGCCATGGTGAAACATGCAATCAGCTGGTGCCCCTCTGAGTCTGAGCACCCGAACCATCCAGCTCGGCCCCTTCCTCCTCTCGTAGACAGTACAGGCCCTGTTGTTGTCAGATCTTAGCTGTTCATCCCGGAGAACTCATCTCCCCTCCCGTTCCGGTCCTAGGTGAGCCTCAATACTTCCCCAGACCTCCCTTTCCTTTTGGCTGCCATTACCCAAACTAAGCTCATTTGTCCCCCCCAATAGACCCATGATCTGCCTTTTGTTCGGGCCCCAACCTCCCATTCATATCCCCCAGGAGAGCAGACAAAAGAGGAAAAGACACAGGCCTGAACCCTTTGCCCAGACAGACTGTGGTAAAGCGACCATAAAGAGACGCAGGGCTTGAATGGAGCTGCGCTGTGACGGGAAGCACTTCAGCTTTAACTACAGCTTCTGTCTGTGGAGATGTCCTCCCCACGTCCATATCTGCAGCATGTGACCGACGACTGACGATGTGTTTCAGAGTGAGAAACGGCCTATAGATGCTCCCCTACAAGAGAGCAGCTTCCCCCCCCGATAACAAAATATCAACTCTGGATCCGTGTTGTCAGCAGCTCATCCGTATGTTTTGGTTTTCCGGCACAAATCGCATCATATTTAGACCATAAGCTATATTACTGCAGCTTAGGCTTTCTAGGCTTGGAGGAATATTCTGAACTTCCCGACATGTTAATCTACAAAGCAATAAAGCCTGACGTACACAGTGGTTGTGCATCCGTCTCCACCTGTGTGATGTTAAATATGAGCACAGGTTCAGCGAGGAGGCAACGGGTGGGAGCTGCCATACTGTTCTATAGGGGCTCCTCTGCACGGCTTAAAATAGAAGAGATAAGAACCTCAGAGTCTCAGAAGGCGTCTGCACTGGTATATACGATTCGGTTGTCTCCTCCGTCAGAATACCTTGTGCATTTGTAAGCAGAAAATAGGAGGTATTAAAGTGATATATGCATTATCTCCTAAAGGTAATGCTTGCTCATGCAAAAATATATCCACATACAAATAAATACCATCACCTTGCATTTTCATGATACGTACCGCCTTACTTTTGTGCTCAGGAGCGGTGTATTAAATGAATCGCAGCTGTAGACAGGCATAACAGGCGGACTGTCTGCCAGTGGGAACAATTCATGACATAATAAACAAGTCCAAGTGCTTATCCGCTTCATCACCACTGATGAATTTCATAAACAGACTCTCTTTTGTAGCGTGATAGACACTGGTGGACTCCTCTGACAAACATCCACTAGTTTCATCATTTCAACCTGATGTATTGCAACAAAATCACACTGTTAAGCTCCCACACAAACAGGCAAGCAGAGAGTGCAGACAGACTTTTCTAGTCATGTTTTGCTTGACATTTTCATTGTTTTTTTTTTACTACTGATTCTGCTTTGGTGTACTCTTTTTTTTCTGAGTAAGTCTCAGTTTTTTTCTGTGTAACATATTCAGGCATCAGGAAGCAACACACTTCACCCGTCACCTGTCAACTAATCCTGAGCAGTACATAAGTGAAAGTACAAGGATTTCATTGAGTTTATGTAGCTTTTTTTTGACAAACCTGAGCAGAAATCCTGATTTTAGTCTGACTGTGGAAGATACTAACCAATATCATCCCTGCTTCAATGTTCATATTTCCAGAATTTTATTTTGTGGCAGTGGGGTCATGTTTTTGCCAACTATCAGAGTGTATTAAATATTTCAAATGTTTTTATGTAGTATTGATATTCAAAACCATCAACCACATGGAGAAGTTGTGTAGCAGTTCTCCATAGCACTTATGACTCCCAAAACCACCAGTGAATCAAGGCTACATCTCTACAGACTGTATTAGTTACTGAAAGAAGTGCAAAGATTATTATTTGCACACATCTGTACTATGAATTCATCCAGATTTCCTCTTCAAACAAGAAGTCAAGTCAAAATATCATTGTGTTCCCACATGCTGTGTCAGCTGATAGTTTACATTATAGCTCTGTTACCTTAGCTCTATTTTTAGACGGAAAACAGTCACAGTAAAACCACAAATCATCTCTGTTTCTGTACAGTTTGTGTTGTCAGTAGCTGAACTAAAGATTTGTTTGGAATCGTCCAAACAAGGTCAGAAATGTCACAGTTTAGTCTGAACTGTGGATCAACAAATGACAACTTACCAAAGATAATAACGTCTCATAACAACTTTATACCTTCATAAGCCTCATAATCAAACTCACCCGTGTAGAAGAAACGCTGCCATTTCAGCATCAAACTCCGTTCTTTTCATTTATCGCTGTGTCTAGTGGTGTAAACAACAACAGTTCTTCTAGACTTTATCACACCACTTTTTTTGATTCTAAAAGTTGTTTCCTAGTGGTTCTCATCCCATGTGGTCACTTTCTCATGCTTTGATCAAAGGCCCAGTGAAGTTAGTTTTCCTCACCATGGGAGACCAGCACAGTGACTCACTACTCCATCTAGTGGACACATAAATCCAATGGACCATCACTGTAAATAAATTCAGTGCATATCTCTAAAATCAAATAGATTGTATTGATGTCTGAAATAATGTCAAAACAGTAAATACTCTAACATTAATTTTAAGTCATATCTTGATACTTCTGCCTTTTAAAGTATAGATAAGCCTAGTGCATTTAGCTCCGTTAACGTATTTATTGTAAAGTAACTAAAGTAAACTTTAATGTCTCTGAGGGCAAATATGTATTGCACCGTGCTAAAACCCATTGTATCTCATAAAATAAACATCATACTGACATGGAAACATTTGACAGTACATTGGACGCTGACGGCTCATAAAACATACATCAACAATAGAACATACATGATAGTTTGAAGAGTTAAGTGCTTAAGTGCTTGTATTTCAAGCCCAGACAGACTGTGTTAAAGTGACCATAAAGATATGCGTATGTGCTGTCTGAAGCATCTGTGAATTTCTTGCTAATATGTTTTCCCTCACTTGTTTTGCCTACATAGACTCAGTTGCATCATATGAAAGACAGAATTAGAGCAAAAAACTTTGTGTCTGAATGATAAATAGTTTCTTTTGTGCGATGCGGTGTGGTGCGTCCTCTTCTCCACCTCCTCCACTTTGTGTTTTGACTTCTCTTGGCCTGCTGTAACCCTGCAGCAGGACGGAGGAGTTGAAAGATGAGAGTCTTGTATCCTGGGCTGACGTGGGTGTCCCAGCAGGGCTTGTGTGGCATTGCTTTCCCTCTGTCGCTCCTGGGTGAGGTGAGGTCAGGTCTCCTGGGGTCACTTCACCCAGGAGGTCCTCAGCTCTTACTCGACACATTCCGGTCTGTGCTGTCTGGCCACTGCAGCTGTTTTCAGTGGGTATTTTCAGTATTTCATTTAATTTAAAGCTCAATTGGTCATTACTGGTGGATATCCCTTAAGCAATAAACCAGACAACTTCATTACGAAACACTGAACACTGACCTCCTGCAGCCTCCTTTGGCCCTCGGTAATAAAATTCTCATTCAACCAGGGCTATCTTTGCTCTCTGAAACCCTGAGTCCTTTGTGGACAATGAGTCAGGAGGAAATGGTTTAGTTGTCTTGAATATGTTCTGTTGGATTTCTGTTTGCTTATTCAGGCCTGGTTGTGCTCTCTGGTTAAAATGTCGACCATTTATTATAAAAAGCCAAATATACATAATTGTGGCACAGTGGAATGTTAAGGGGTTGGTGTTTATTATGCAGCAAGCATGTGGTCTGTAAATCAGTCTGCGGTGTGAAGGGTTTGTGTATAATCTATGTCGCATTAAATGTCTTGCGTATCAAGCAGAAGTGGAGAGTACAAGCTGATGTATACAGCTGTTAAATGCAAAGGTAACACCGTGCCAACTGTAGCAACACAAAAGATGGGCAGGGTTTGGTTATAGGGTCAAAGGTCAGGGACCACAGGACAGATACAAGGTCTTGACACCGTGTTGAGGACATTTATTGGTCTTTTATACGGATGGGTGCAGCACTTGTGACTGTGTGTGGTCTAAACATGTAGCACCTTCATTAGCATCATCATGTCCTCTGGTGAGAAATGAGATAAATGCACCGTATCTGGAGTGCAAAACCTTTTATACTGTATGACTAATTTACATTTCAGATTCTGCTGCTTACATTTACTGAAATGATGCATCATGAGTCCAGTGTAAGGATATATTTAGCCTGTCTTCACTTATAAACCAGAGACAGGAGGGGACATCTGGAGGTAAAGCTACTGTCGATTTCTATTATGCAGATGATGCACATTATTTTGTTTAACCTTATAACATCCATTCATTTCAAGGCCAATATACATGGAAGGGAACATCTTCTAGTTTCAGTTTTAAACATGTGGCTGAAAAATACATCCATTTAAACATTCTAATCCTAGCCTTATGATCACGTGGTGGATGTTGAGAGGTTGTAACATCTGTCATTACCCCATATTTAAAATCTAAAATAAAATTGACTATGTTCACATCGTATGCTGTATAGTGAGCAGAGGAAGTGTAATGTCTCCCACGGATTTCTGAATGGTTCTTTCTTTTTTGTGTGGCTTTTTAGCTTTTTGAAGGCAGGAGTGACCATGTTTGGACAAAAAGGGTAGAGCTGCAGGGATCAGGTGTGAGCTAATGCTAAACTCTAGCTTACTATTTCAGTAAAACAGTAAGGTTCATCATACATTGCATAACAGAGTCCTGTTAGTGTAACGTATTAACCAAAACTAGAGTGATGATGGATAAATTGTGCTTTATTTATGAGACAGAAACTCTGACCTCTGGTCTCAAAGCCTTATATATATGCCCTGAGAGCTTATTAACATAGGAACAATTTAAAGATGGACCACTTGATCACTTATTAGAGGATCCAAATGCAACAAATGAGACCAGAATGACTCCTGGGAAAAAACACTGACTTAAAACTATGGACACAGGTCATTTTGGACCTAACGTTTACAGCTTTAAGATACCGTACTGTTCTGCTTTGTCTCCATTTTGGCATTCTTTGCCCTTTTAAATGCAGACTAATAATCCAAGATTATTCCAAGTATGACAATATTTATTTAAACGGCATATTGTGTTTGGATATTCTAAATTAGACCTCATTCTGAAGATGTTATGCACTGATATTATTCAGGTTTTAGGAGCATTCTTTGGACATGTATACAACACACTGACAGTATGCATTTTCACCATTTTTTTAATTTCAGGTTTCATCACCTGACTATGTGACTTTCAGGGTCAGTTCAGTGAGTTGAATGCAAACCAACTAGTATTGAGCGGGGAGTGGAGATGCATGTCCAAAAGTAAGCCTCACATTTACGGTGGGAACGAGGATACCTTGGATATCAACAGGCTTTTTAACAATTATAAGTGCAGGTGGAAAGCTGAACTGGAACATTAGTGGAACAGTCATATTCAGGATCCATATACACAAGGGCACAAACTGCTTAATTTTATGTATGTGAACATAGTCCCTGTGATCTTTTTTATGCGGAGTCAGTCGTCTCTGACTTAAGCCTGGTTGCAGGATACAGTCAGTTGCATAGATTTTTGTTTTAATTAGTTCTAGCAAAAGACAGATAAGCAAATCCATTACACTGATACTTTTTTTTACTAACTGATTGCCACAGCCTCACTCTCAGACACCTTATGAGCTTTAAAATATTATAAACTGAGCTGTCAATTGATCATTGTAATAGAAAACAATGTGGCACACTCACATTAAAGCAAGTTTAGGTGCAACACACTCACTTGTATATCCCCATTGGGATTTTCTGTAGCTCCTGTAGACCTCAAGCCAAATCACCTGCTGCCCTCTACATTAACCCTGACACACTGACACTACAAAACAACAACAACAACAAAAAACACTAGATGTTGCTTTATAGTACCTTGGACAATATAATTACTGGCCAACTTTTTTTTTTTTTTTTACATCCAGCTCCATATCTAACAGAGATATGAGATTGATATTGAGCTTCTCATTTCAACCTGGAAAGACCACAGATCATTCTCCAAATTCTTAACAAGCCTGACTTCCACTTCTTTTCAACTTGATACAATGACCTTCTGATGTCAAGTCTTTCTGTGTTAAATCAAAACCCTTAAATCCCTTTCAGACTAAAGCAATTCCCAAACATTTATACAAGCAGCTGCATCAAAACAAAACTGCACAACTTGCTTTGTCTGCACCCCCTCGTTTTATGAAACCTATCACGGGGCATGCCTATTCCCTGCACTATGAATTATGTATCACTGCTAATAGGCTGCTTTTCCTCCCTGTTTAACTTACTGTGGCTACAGGGTTATCGCTGATGGCTGCTTCTGTTTGGACTCCATACCTAATGCTCATCATCACAGTCCGCCCATCAATGTGTTATTGTCTCATTATTTCATTTGAGAGGCAGGGGGCTTTAGTAGCTCAGGGAGAAGCAGGCAGACTGGGTCTCCGTCCAAGTGACCCTCCCTCAGGACTTAACCCACACTGTCCCACCTCACTGCTGCATAATAGATGAAGGACAGACATCGGGAAGGGGGTGGGTGGGGAGTGGGGGCCCTTATTACCTTGTGATTCATTTTTAATGAGGTAAACAGGTCTTTCCAGGTCACCTGCGAGCTCACACACACCCAAGGCGGGTGGTGTGTCTTCCCTATCGGCTGCCTTATTGCTGCCCACTTTGACATCCTCCATGGCTGCAGGGGCTCCATAGTATAATTAGGTCTCACTGTCATTGACAGAACGTGTCTCACCCTACTGAGTCCCCTTCCTTTCCTTCAAGTTAGATGCCACCAATTATACAATGGCAAGAAGACCTTATTATAAGTGCTTCAGGCAACCTTTGCCTCAGTTTTCCTTTTCCTGCCAATAGATTAAGTTTTCCAGCACTGAGTTAAACACCAACCACAATTAAGTTACTGTGTATTGTTTCATAATTGATTTCACTGGTCTTTGCAGCTCATAAATTGAATTTCTAATATTGCTGTGTAGAAAAAACCTGTTGTCTTGAAAATACTGTGTGTTTTTCAGTCCCTGGTGGTTCAGTGTCGTAACATTCAGAGCAGGTAGTTGTTTTCTCTTTTTGCCTGGCATGTTATTGCAGCATTTCTTCTGTGTGTGTATATGTTAAATGACAGCCGATAAAACTGAACATTGTTGTGCTCTAATGGAAATAAAATGGGCTCCCTCAAGCAGACGTCTGGTTCCGGAGAGGCAGAAATTGGATGACAGGCGAGGATGCACGTACGGAGTGTCATCTGGGAAATCAAACCCGCTCAGTTCAGTTGCTCCGAAAGTCGGTGAACAGGTATGCCTTCGCAAACAGGGAGGTGCAGAACTCCCACAGCAATTCTCCGTGAAGCCTGGCGAGGCTGTGAAGAAAGGAGAGAGAGAGCAACAGGAAGGTGAGAACAGGAACAGATGGAGAGATGCAGGGAATCTACACTTACAGCCATTTAAAACAGGTGCTGTGCACTGCCAAGCTTTCAACCCATCATCTCATCTAAATGATATCATTACAGCCAGAAGTCATTAAAGAAAGATCTTTCCCCCCCGACTGTATAGATTTCCTTCTTCTCCCTGGGGAACGAGGATGAAAATGAATTTAGGGCCCCTCAAGTCATTGAATTTGCTTTTTATCACCCGATAGCCGTGCTACATATGTGCCATTGTGCTGTATATGGGATTAGAGAGGATCTTTTCTGCCTGACTGGCTACTGGCTCTCAGCAACAAGACGAGGATCATTTCCCCTGCTGAGAAAAGCTTCACTCTGCTTCACGAAACACCCTTGGATGTACGTTATGGATCTTCGTCTTCTCAAATACCACCCCGCCTTTATTAACATGTGAGGCAGTTTATATTACAAAAGCGTATTTCCCCAAAGACTCGTTCACGTTAGCTTAGAAAAGAGGCATTTATCCAGCTTTTAAATGACACATTTGGCAAGACTAACCTTTGGAAAGTTAGTCAGGTTTTTTTTTTCTTTTTCATTCACTATGCAGCTGTTCTATGATATAACCAGGAATTTAATAGACACTTTTTAATTCATCCCCACCATCGCCATCATCACCAACAAAGTCCCTTATGATCAATCTGAGGGGTCATTTTCTGACTTAATGTGTGTCATGCCATCCTTCTCTTATGGAAGCTCTTTAGAAGCACATTTCTTCATCCTTTTGAAGTCCCTTTTGAAGAACGGATGGATAGGATCCGTGTGGAGCAGGACCATCCCGGGGTCTTTGTTTCTGTGTTTATTTGAAGCGGTTGTGCCTGTTTACATCAAATTCTTGAGCGCAGGACGAATGGTAATTGCAACCAGCGTACATATGGTACCACAAGCAAACTCTAATCAGGAGATGGTTACTGACACGACTGTTTGATTCAGTGTGTCAGTTTTCCACTTGGTGGTCTTCCTCCAGTATTTCAATGGATGAGTCAGGGGCAAAGAAGCCACCGTTCACATATTCTATCACCAAAATCGTTACAGTCACATGTAAGTCACATCAGAGTGTTAGCTCCTAAGACAAATATCAAAACTTTTTAAAATCCTCTTCATGGTGACCATTCCATGCCAGCTGATTTATGTGCATCTTGCTTTGTTATACTGTTTAGTGTTTTGTGCACTGAGGAATTCACAGTGAAGGTCATATTACATTAGCATTTGCCCAAACTTATGTAGCCAAAACTGAGCATCAAATATGACAATCACTTTGATACATTGTTTTATTTTTATAGCTATTTTTAACTTTATATATATATATATATATATATATATTTACTCTTATAGCCTCTTACTGTTCAAACAGACTGTTAGCAGCTACTTTAGCATTTAGGACTTAAATATTTAGTGGAGACTAAAAGCAATAAAATAAAAGTGGGATGAAAACAGTAGTCGTAGTAGATGAAACAGATCAACGACTAAAATGAAATCTGCTACATGTGTAAAATGCAATCGTGAGAAAGCTGCAACTGCAATTTTTTTTATTTTAAATTAATTTGATGACTAAATCCTCAGTTAGTTGATTGATTGAAACTTTTGCTGTCAATACATCTTCAACACCAGTCCGAGCGATTCCGTCAGTTGAAGTTATATCCTGTCGTCAGTCTCACATAAAGAGCCCAGACCGTCTCCCTTCACTCCCTGCTTTCAAGTTTTGTAAATGCTATGTTAATGCAGGCCCTGCATTCATTCATATCTCGCTCGCCATTGGCTTTCCTGCTGCAATTTACAGCTAATGGTCCACCAACCCCCTCCATCCAGCCTCCTCTCCCCTTTCCCCCCCATTTTCCTCTCCTACTCTCTTTCTTTCCTCTCCTCTCAGTCAGTCTCTCTCTGTCTTTCCAGCCTTGAGGCGTCCCGTTTCAGCTCCTTCACTTTCAGTCACAATGCTGTGGAGAGGGTGAATGGGTGGGGGGCATTTAAGAGAGCAGTAGGTGGGAGTGGAGTCTGACCGCAGAGGGTCTACTGTTTAAGAGAAAGGGAATTCTCTCTTTCACTCACTCTCCTCCTCTCTCTCTCTCTCTCTCTTTGCTGCTCTCTTTCTCTCTATGTCTCTCGCTCTCACCCCCTCTCTCTCTCCTCACTGGCTGCGCAACATCAGCCGGCTCTCTAGGTAGACTGGAGTAAACACTCTAAGAGAACAGAGAGAAGAGGGAAGATGACAGAGCTGTCAGCGCTCTGAGAAACACACACCGGTGAGAACATTTGTTACGGCTGGCCGATAAGACTCTCTTCAACGTTGCTTGAGCTTGCATTTCCTAATCAGTGGAGAGGCTTTCAATTGTGCGTGAGGTAAGTTTTTACCTGCATGGAGCCGGTGTGTTGGACTTGGAGCAGAATGAATGGACTGACTGCTTTGCCTAATTGGGATAATTGACAAACACTGAATCTTGAGTTGGCAACTTTGAAGCTTCAGCCACTTTTTTGTGCTAAAACTTAAAAATTTGTCAGGGTTTTAAATTATTTTTTTTTTTTTTTTTTTTTTTGTGAAAACCACAATAATTCTGCAACCAAAATTTGCCTTAATAATTGACTATTTTTGGGTTATTTTCCAAACTTCAGTCTATAAAATGCAAATAAAATAATAATTTCTGACATCCACTTTATAAATAATCAATTACTGGCTGATCAATTGACTGAAGCCAATTGGCTTTGTTAGCAAAAATACACTACTTCCATTCGTTAAAGCTTTTGTAATTCATCCTTATGTTTTACTAGCAGCCACTTCAGAGACTGTCTTAATTCTGCTCTTTACTGCATACACCTGGGTGCCAATTATGTTTTACTGTGAAAGTTTTCCGCTTGCCAGCAATTTTCTATTTATGGCTGGAGAAGGGTGAACTAGGTATGTGATGAGAGATGTAGGTCTGTGCTGATGAGCTGAATTATTCTATGTGCATTAAGGCTAATGCTGAGTGGTGGTCTGATGGGATAGGAGTCCGGAGATGTGTTACCATGTAGTGTGTGCGTGCGTGCGTGCGTGCGTGTGTGTGTGTGTGTGTGTGTGTGTGTGTGTGTGTGTGTGTGTGTGTGTGTGTGTGTACGCTGCTTGCCGGAGTAGGTCCAGCTGTACATTTTATGGTTGCCAGCAGACAGTAGGCTTGTGTAACCCAGGAGACAGACAGCTGCTGTGTATTAGATGCTGCCGGTTGGTTCCTCTCCCAGATACCCAGCATGCATGCTGCCGGCTGTAAACTGGCAGCCTCACTGACACACTGACTGTTCATCTCCATGTGTGGTGCAGTCTCTACTCTCTAGGTCAGCCTCATTTGTTTAGCAGGTATGTCCCACAGAAGACTCCAGAGAAATGGGGAATTGGGATGGATGGATGGATGGATGGATGGATGGATGGATGGATGGATGGATGGATGGATGGATGGATGGATGGATGA
>JAPQRQ010000028.1:14043067-14085181 GCA_037367365.1 Apogon talboti | reverse complement strand
GATGGATGGATGGATGGATGGATGGATGGATGGATGGATGGATGGATGGATGGATGGATGGATGGATGGATGGATGACTGACAGTTCATTCAGGAGCTGGTGAAGACTAAGAACAGAGCTAAAACACCACTGATCATTAAGTAAGCTGGACATAAATGTTACCAGGTGGAAAAATCATGGCATGATTATGAAAAGGTGACTGCTTCAAAAGCGCCTTATCTGCTAAATATGCTATTGTATGCTTTTAGTTTCTTAATTAGTTGAGTATGTTCTCAGTTAATCACATAATTTGCATCTTAAACAATAAGACAATATTTGGAAAATCTACTATGTGTGATAATATTGTTTAATACTCTGATAATGTCACAGTAATTTCCTGAGGGTAGCATCATCTGATTGGCCAAATGATGTTTGCGTGTAGAAATTAAATTATTGTTTATATTCAGCCTTATTTCTTACTTGCATTGTGTTTATTGCTCATGTATGTATCCCGTGACAATGGAAAAAGTGATGTTCTGCTCTGCACTGGTAAGGTAGCTGATGGCCGTACCACTCAAAGTAAGATTACATAGTGAACCCCCTATTTACTGTCCACTGAACTGAACAAGAGTGTGTTTTGCTGCTTGAGTTTTGCCATTTGTAAGATGTACAATATACATGGAAAAATGTAGTTTAAGTTTTGGTCTCAAATCTTCAGCAGGTCAACCAGCTTAGGTAACAGTATTTATATCGCAGTGGGACTCCAGAACCTCCCACTGAAAGCTAATGGAATTCTTTAAAGTGGGTTAGCAGCTGAAGGAAGCAGAGTAAGGCAGAATATATTGCAGGTTTCACATATTTACACTGTATATGCCTGAAGCTGTTTGAGGAAAATTGTATTCTCATGCTGGCAGATATCTGAACTCTTAAATAAATCTAACAGAGACAGAGAGAGAGAGGAGAAAAAGGGGAGGGAGGTAAACGGATAAGGGATTGACAGTAGAACTGGAGAAATGGGTGTGTGTGGAGGTATAGGCTGAGTTGGAGGACAATCCCTGGATACCAGGGCACCTTCTGCTGGATGGTGATGAGGAGATGCAAATGCAGTGAAGCAGCCAATCAGTGTTTCCTCAACTGCACATTAATATTCACTTTTTCACTTTTTTTGGACAATTTTCTCATTTACACCGAGTATTTATTTTGGGATACTGACTAACAATGCGTGACAGACATGCTCTACGATCATAGGTGGCAGCTCAGGCTTGGTGCATTAATGTTTTATGATGCTTTGGCTACACATATGAGTGGCCACTGACAGTGACACTCGGCATAAAGATGAGTGGGAATCAGGCCTTTGTTTGGACAGCTGTTAGCTCCCAACGCTACACAGAGCTTGGCCTACAAAGCTCTCTGAGAGGGTGACTGTCTTTAACCCCACTTAGCTCCTCCACTGGTGATGGAGAGCAAACAATAATTGTGGGTATTCATGGTGACCCACGCTGGGCAAGACTCAGGAGAGATGCAGAAATGTTTTGGTCGGACTAAATGGATGTCGTCTCTAATTCAAGCTGATTCTCTTGGCTCCTCTCCTCTTTTTTTGTCTCTCTTCTTCTTCCTCTTCTTCTTCTGTTTATCAGTCTTTTCATCTGAATTGTTGTGTCCAGCAGATATGACCACCTGAGGTCCAAATGGTTCCCTCAGTAAACTGACTGACACAAGAGCTGGATTTTTTTTTTTTATAAGCCTTTCAGTCTTGTCTTAGAAATGTCTCAGAAATGTCTTAAGTGTTACAAATATCCTAAATTTGTCAACTATTACCATTGATAGCTCTTATTTATTAATGAAGAGCATTAATCACAATTGGAATTGAACTCTTTTTAACATATTTTATACATGATTTCTGAATTAAACTAGCTGAAACTAAATTTGATTATGTCCTTGATCTTATACACTAGACTTGACAAACCATCTTTCTGAATGTTTCATCTCTACTCCATCGTTTAAAGTCTAAAAAATTTTCAGATCCTGCACAAATGAGTCTATTCTGTGAACAAAAGTTACCACAGTGCCAGTCAGTACCAGTAAGATTAGTCATCACCAAAGAACAAAGACCCCCCTCAAAGAAATCCAGTGGTTTCAGAAACCCAGATGGTTTTTAATGTCCCTCCAATGCTAATGTGCGATGGAAGAGGAGTGGAAGTCTTGGAGCTGTGGGATCCGGGATGCCTTTGTATTGCCCAGCCCTCCATTGGAGGCAGCCAATAGACGAACACATGTGGTAGACACTTTGCTCTGACACTTTGCCTCCAACAGTGACCCCCACACATTGGAATGCATGAGCCATAATGTTCTTGGAACAAGATGGGGGCCCTTTCGAGAGGGGCAGACAATTTAAATCGGGGAAAATGGTAAAAACGGGGAAGCCAATGAAGAGACGACCTCAGGGACCGGGGTCATTAGGCTCATACAAGTGTCTGAATGGAAGGCACTCCCAATTTGGACACGCAACACGCTTCAGGCTTTCATCACAGACAAGGACAAACAGATGTCCGGGTATCACAGCCAACACGCTTGCTTCCATTTCTATTAGAGAGAGAAAAAAAATCCATCTCAGCTTGTTTGAATGGAAGTAACCAATAAACCCTCAGTGTAAAGTGCTGAAATATGCAGTCTTTGAAAGGTCTAGAGAATTCTTTTTAAATGTTTACTCAGCATTATTTGGACTAAAGTCAAAAAATAATCCACCATCAAATCAAATGGCCACATAAAGAGCCAGGAACCCCATTCCCTGTATAGTAATTAGCTTTATTTTAACATGTGAAGTCACTGAGGGCTTTGATTTACAATAATGATAAGTATAACTTTAAACTTAGATTAAAAAAAAAATATCTTGCTATAATTAGCAAGTATATGCATACATTTTCCAAAAACTATAATGTGCAACATGGAAATAGTAGTTGAAATAGGTACAGAGAGAGGATGAGTAGGTTTTGATCATGGGTTTAAATTCATCTGGGAGTACCGAAGTGATAAGTTTTAGGTCGCTTTGCAAAGAGTTCAGTTAGTTGGGGCTTTGAAACTAACAGCAGCTCTTCCAAGTGCATTTAAAACACAAGGGATTTGTAGGGAGAACCAGTCATTAGATTGAGTTTGATATGTTTCACAAGACGAGCCTACCAAAGAGGTGGTAAAAGATGGCAGCTTATTAAAAATAATGTTCTGCGGTACATAAAACATGAATCCAGACAGTTCTGTGTCACGAGGGGTGTTCGTCAGTAGCATCTCTTAGTTTGTAGTCTGCTGTCTGCAGTTTTACTTTATGTTGTGGCTGCTGTTGATGTCACTTAAGAAAACACACCGGTAGCAATTACATATTCAAACGCTCACAAGAGGTGACAATCATGCAAAATAAGTCAGCAAAGCTCTTTCAGCATCGTGAAGAGACTGTGCTCTCACCTTGCAGCTGATTACTTGAGAGGGAAGGTGTTAGTTACATGGTAAGCTTAGACGAGCCCCAGAAGTTGACACCAAAGCCTCTCCGTACAAAGCCACGTACAAGCCAGATTTTTATAGTAATTGCAGAGCAGTGTGAAAGCTGAGGAAGTAGGTAGAACTACACAATTACAAGTGTCTGGAGAAAACAGCAGGTGGATGTGCTGTAAAGGCTGCGCATGAGGCTGCCAAGCCTCCACACCACACAGGGGTTAGTCTAATAAACATTAGGTCACCAGCACCCAGCATGTTAAAAAGCTCATGAACAATGACTAGCATCCAACCTCTCCATCTGGACCCAGTGAGAACAGCAGTGTAAGACAGAGGCACTGCAGGGAAAGAGCCATAAAGAATATTGATGGGCCTCACTGGGAGCTGCGAGTCAAATCACAATGCAGTAAAAACCGATTTGAGATTTGACTGTCTGCTCGATGACTGACCCAATGAAGAGTCTTGTTTGCTTCACATTCGTTTTCTCCGTATCTTAGTGTCAAAATCCTAAATTGGTTTTGGTTGTAGAAATAGACTTTTCCAGGGCGGTATCAGTCAGACATGACAACTCCAGCTCCACATCATTCTGGTGCTTCTCTGAGTGTGATAGGGCTCAGCCTTGGCAGAGCACTCTCCTTGAGTATCCAGATAAGTGTTCCTGTCGGTATCTCAGATCCAGCCTCCCGTTGGCCTTATCAGCCGTGAACACACTAACCCCCACCACTCCCCCTTTATCTGTGTCATCAGATCCAGTGGGGTCACAGCGGAGAGCCAATGAGCGCAGCCTCAGTTTGATGAAACTGGTCGTCTTTTCATCCATCAAAAACAGTGTATACCTCATTTCACTTCTGTTTAGCAAGTGAAATTATTATGTGTGGTTTTTTTTGCACATGGGAAATAATGAAAGCAGGGATTGAAGTCAGGAAAAAATATTGATATGGTTTATTGATTTCATGTTGGCAGCTTCAATCAGATATTTGTGGCGCCTATGGGGACATTTCACCCTTCAGAAAACTGAACTCACCATAACGTTTGTTGGTGGCTCCAATATGTAACAAAATATATGCCACTTAAAAGTCCGGCTATTTTAATATCATCATTTCACAGAATCACAGTGAGATTAAGACTTTACTTTCATAGGTGCATTTTCACATTTTCAGTAAGTCAACTTAATTTGTCTTTAAACTGTTTCTGACAGGCCTCTAATTGGTTTATTCTTATAATTCAGAATGAAATTTGACCTGGTTTTTAACAAAATACTTAAAACAAAATGAGTGGTACTTGAAAATTAAACAATAAAACAATATCCTTATTTTGCATTTTATCCTTTAAAAGAAGCCCTTCTTTTTTGTTCCAACCACTTAGAGGCGCTACAACTAGCTTCAGTTTGGTTATAATACTTTCATTAATCACTGTGAGAATCATTGTCATCCTTTAACTGTAAAGAAAACAGAGACAAACATGAGTAAGAGGGAGTTTTTGCAGTGAAGATCAGTCCAACTCAGTTTCTATTCAAGGAAATTGGAGAACTGGGAGCTCAGAACATGTCTCTAATGATCTTTTTTGTTGGTTTATACAGTGAGCATTGACCTTCTGAACCTTGGAAATGTGCTGACATCAAACACGATAGAAGATGTAACACTTTCCAGAGAAGCAGAATGAGAGGAGGCTTGTCTTCAGCCAATTAGCTGTGTCCAAATGCCTTGGCCTGACCACATCACAGCCACATTTCAACCAAATCCTGCTGTCAGCCTCATCTTACCTCCTCAGTCATTTCCCTCATGTAAAATGAGTCGAACTGGATTACTCCACTGTCACATTTTCTAATGCCGCATCCACTCAGAGTACTTATTTACTATGGCGTCAGGTTTTTCGTATTTCAGCACAAAAGTAAGGACTGCATCACTCATAAAAGGCAGAAAAAGAAAGACGGCGTGTGTGTTATAGAGCGTAAGGTGATAAAATTTGAAAAACCTTTTCTGAGAGGCAGCAACAACTGTACCATCGATCGAGCATTGAGCAGTCAACTCCAGCTTTGCCTCTTCCTGGAAATTCATTTCTGTGTTTGATGATTATAACTCACAGCCATAGTGCTGCCCTCAGCAACTCGCTATCTCCCTGGCTATGACCTTGGATCTAAATCAATATTCACCTGCTCTTTCTGGGCGTATGTAAGAGGTTCTTTTCACCTTGATTGTGACAAATGTGTTTATCAGCACATTTCACTTCTGGTGTATCTGTGGCTCTTTGGGATCAGATGTGCTTAGTAAGGTGCGATTAGAGAAAAAAAGGTTTATCCGACAGTTCTTGACAGTTGGTGTCCATGACTGACGCCCATTTCCTGGTCATTTTCCCTTGTCACACTGTGACAGCATCTCAAGGTGAAAAGAACCCCAGACAATAACTGTTCATTCAGTCCATATAGAAGCGACCCAGATTTGGATTCTGTACCAAAGAAGGCAAGCTGAGTTTTTGTCATGGGTGACCTACAAAACTAGGCAAGCTTGATAAATTCTTCAGAAATGAAAAGAAAGCATGCACATCCTATCACTACTGTTTAACATACAGTCATGGGACTTGAGTTGTAGTTGTAGTCATTGAATATTTACAGCTTTTACACACCAAGTGGGGCACGCTGCTTCATTATTCAGTTTGTTTGTTGTTGAGTTATCAGTCAGATGCTGCCTCGTCTGCTTGCACTGCTGATAGTTAGCAAATCTGTCTTTTCCCTCCCTAAAGCAGCACTGAACGCACTTCCATGTTGGTCTGCGTTAAAATAACCGAACTGAGGTTGCTGTTCCACAGAGTGATAACACTTTCCTTTCTTTTATGCCCAGACAAATTGCATTTTTGTCTTCAGACAAACTGTGCAGATAACTGCTGCTGAATGCTTACAGAGTAATAGTTTTCTGTTCTGATTTATCTTGGACCTGCCATATGGGAGAGTCTCAGCTTAGGTGAACTACAAGTGACGATTAGAACTGCCAGTATGGGGCCTTGGCTGAGTTTGAAAGAAATCTAGACTTCTGCAAATGATGTGTGCTATCCTCCCCAGACAGTAAGCCTCCTCATGAATCTCTAAAACTACTAAAACTTGTATCTAAAATGTAGGAGACAGTAAAAGGAAATGATATCACTGGTAAAGTAATCATCCAAGGGGATTTATTCTCTTTTATCACTCAACTGTCCAAATGGAAACAAAATCAATGCTAAGTGATAGACAGCAATAATCAGACAGATCTGTGCATGTTTTATCGAGCAAGCGGTATCCAGTAGCTTATGTGGATTTATGCTGACTGGACTGTCCTGGTTTTACTCTTATCTTGATCCTCTTGGTCCTCCTTTGTGTGAAACAAATGCATTCCCTTGATTTCCTGAAGGATTAAGGTTCTAGTTTTATACAACATGGCTGCAAAAACAGAAGCTTCATTTAGGGACATGCTGGAAAACGCTTGTTCCTGAAAGGAAGAGGAAAGTTTGCCTTGCATGCTAGGTGGTTGTGGTGGTTTTTACATTACACTGATGGGAAAATCAGGAATGTAAGAGAGGCAAGGCCTGAGTCAAGAGATGTGTATGTCAGCTCTGTTATACAACCCAAATTCTTCTGTAGCTGAACCTAATGCATAGTTTAATGTTACTGTTCTCACAAGAAAAGAGACACTCGGTCATTTGGTCAACCACTTACACTGATGTTACCTCAACCTGAGACGCAGCATCTCACAGCACATGAATAATGACTGTTGTCTCAGAATATAGCGTAGCATGACACATTGTAAT
Organism: Apogon talboti; assembly: GCA_037367365.1. Classification (NCBI taxonomy): domain Eukaryota; kingdom Metazoa; phylum Chordata; class Actinopteri; order Kurtiformes; family Apogonidae; genus Apogon; species Apogon talboti. The sequence continues at coordinate 14,077,942 of JAPQRQ010000028.1, read as the reverse complement.
AGATCTAGGGGACTGATAGTAAATGCAGGGTGTTTTGTGTACAAAGTATGCCATTGACACCAGTGACCACAAAAAGCAATCCCTTCTTCTTTAACAGCAAGAATATTTCCCTAATCTTAAACAAATGAAATGAAGTAGGTGGCAACTACATTTCTATAACAGCTAAATACATTTTGGAAGGTATTAATAAATAATGTCTCTCAAAGAGGAGCACCAAAGCCAACAAACTGATAAAGCTGATAAAACTATGTTGCACTGCTTGTGTTTGAGGTGTTGTAGTTGTTATGGGGAAGTAATGTTATGTGCCAAAGCTGCATCCATTCACTCTAAGCCAGAGTTGAGGATTTTGGGCTGAAAGTTTGGCTGGCACGAACACCTTTTTTCAGGGCTCCAATGCTTCGTCAGACGTTGACAGCAAATACTCAAAGCTTTGCAGTGAATTAAATTTTAAGTTTTCACAGTTTAGGGCCCACTAAGAGAGTAATGAATCATTTAGACAATGTTCACGCTCCTATCTTTGATTATTTACAGGGTCATATCTACTCCAGTGCAGTCAGTTGCACACTTGCAGCTTTGACAACCCAACATATATTTGAAGTAATACATAATATGATAAAGATAATGATTTAGCGCATAGAACAGTGTAGCATGCCAAATTAGTACAACTGTAATGTGGTCTCCCACACGGCCACTTGAGATCCAGACTCACTGTTGGTCAAATGGTCACTCAAGGGCATCAGCAGCTGAACACGATCCAGATGTATTTTCAGTCTGACATCATGACTTTACAGTAACACTAAACACTTGAGAAGTTCTGCTGGTGAAAGTGAACAAACCAAAGTCTTTTAGCACTGCCAAGACTCTAAAGAATCACTAGAAACATAAATCAATATACACACCAAAACTAGTGATTTTTTGGTTGCAAAGGTGTTTTTACCTGTGTGCTTCAGCCTTCTTCAGAGCTGTCAAACTCTTTCTGGTGTGACGTCTAAATAAATACACCTTTGCAACTATAAAATTTGTCTGACAAAAAGAAACACTATCAACTAGTAACCCTAGTAATGCTTGGCTAGCAAGCTGAAGATGACCCTCATATCTTGACAAACATAGATTGTGTGTCATGATGTACCACTCATTGTTGTATAGTGGTGACATCTGCAGGAATACCTTACTGTTTGACACTTTGCAAAATGTCTCATTATCAAAACTGATGCAACTTTACATGAAAACAAACAAACAAAAAAAAAAAACAATGTGAAAGAAAGACACTGGTATCTTCAGTTGTTCCTTGGTCGCCTGGGCAAAAAAAACAATGTGTCTGAAATGTAAGAAGATTATCTCACAATCACTAACCAATTCTCCCATTGGTTGCAATGGGAGTGTTTACCACCGCAGAGGAGCAGATGGATGATGCACAGTGATGATGTTTTATTCTTGTGTATTGATTTGTAGTGTAGCCTACAATTACATGTTATCTTTGTAAAATCTGCTGTTCAATGATAACATCGACTCGGACTGAATCAGATTGAATGTTTGGACAAATATCTTCAGCCTACCTGCATGAGTTGCTCTGGTGATGATGTAGGTAACTGTGCATACCTCCTTTGGTCATGCAGCTGACAGTATATTTTAAGGTCTGATCTGTTTCTCTCCATGTATGGATTCTGTCACCCCAGATTTGACGCTGTGGTGCATTCTAAAGCATCAACAACACAAAAGACACTTGGAAATCCAATGCGAATGTCCAGAGCATCTGAATGAATTTGCAGAAATACAAATGCAATCACTTTTCTAACCTTCAAAGGTGGTTGAATGTAATTTGTTAACTTAATTTTAATTTGACAGATGTTTTCTTTTCCTGTCTCGATTTTCAATGTTCATTCTGAAAACAGTGTGGATTCTCCAACAAAGTACATGTGGGCTGCCAGTCTGGAAAAAGGCTTTGATTAATGTCACAGTGTTGTCCTGAAGTACTGAGATTTAGGTTTGAAGACACCATTAATCTCATAATAACCAAGTCATAATGATAATTCAACATCTTGAACAATGAATAGAAACCCATCCAATCTTTCAAGTGCCTCCAGGTTTGCATCGCATGAGGTATAAATCCTCAGCTGTCGCACACATCCACAACCGACTAATTTAGATCACTAGCTCTAGATGTGTGTGAGCTAGCAGTTTTCCTCTGGTAAAACTTGCTGTATTCATCGAACAAACACCCAGCAAGCTTTGTTGGTGTTTGAGAAGCTAAGTATAGAGCAAAACCAAAGTGAGGGAATAAGAAAGCAGCAGCAGTCAGATTGTATCAAGTCTGTGCCTATAGTGCCAGCAACCAGCTGCATTAACATGGTGCCAGGGCCACAGGGTGCTCACGAAGGAAGTCCAAACAGGGGGATCAACTCTGTTTCTCAGCGTCACACTCAGATTCTCTTATTGTCATTATCTTGCTGCATATTTAAGGGTAGTAGATGGCGACTAAAGGGATGAAAGGCCAAATCAAAATATTCTCAGACTCAATGGAACTTTCTTCTCTTCATCTATTTCTGAATAAAGCAGAGATTTGCCAGAGCCACAGATTTTCACACAAAGCCTGCTTTAGTCTCTCAGGGTTGCGAGAGGTCCATGTGGAGAGCAGCCAGCCTTCAAAGTGAGAAAGCCAACCATCCGCCTAGAACTAAAACCTTAGAAGCAACTCAAAGCAATTTTCTGGCTATTTTGTTGATTTAATCCCTAGTTTGTGATGCTTGGGCACAGCGGTGTGACTGTATTTGTGTGTGGATGTGTATGTGTGGCAAAAGTGAGACTAAAAGGGAGGGGTGTTCGTCGGTACCCCTGAGGGCCCAGATCTTCAGCCCTCACATCAGCAAGCTACATTAGCACTTTTACAGTCTACCCATCATGGAGGCACTCATCCCTGCCTGTCTAATCTGGTAGTGAGGGAGGCTGAGGTGGGGGGGTGGATGGATGGTTGGGGGGTGAAACCGTGGGATCCCTCCGAGCTGAGCTCATCTGTCAGCTTGCCTAATCACACGTCAGGCCGGGATGAGGAGACCTAGCACCTCTTCCTGGAATATCACCTGCTGACTGTCAGCTTCCTACACACATGGAAATGGCCAGCAAGTGGTGTTTTCACTGTGCCACACATCACTGCAACTAATTCAGGTAGCACAGAAAATAAAATCCCCTTACACATATTCCATCTAAGAGCAGGAATGAGCTACATATGCCTGCAATATGCATTTTCATGTCTGCTTATCCAGACAGTTTCATGTTGGCTGCTAACAGCTGGTATTAACCTTTAAAGCAGCCAAGGTACACACTGGTTTTATTACAGGTAGGAAATGATTGGTGTCAGCATCTCTGACAAGGTGGGGTAAAAGTGCAATTATATAAACTGAGCCTGAGCCAGACACTTTAAAAACGGGAAATTTATTGCGGCGCATGGAGTCCCTGCTTAAAATGTCACAAGCTGACAAGCCAGGAGGTATACTTTATGTCTTGATCGTGTTTTGGCATTTAAATAACTGAAAACCTGGTTATTAGGGAGGAAAAAGGCTTTGATAATCAGTACTCCTGTTCATAAATAACACTAAATGTTAGAAGTAGCAGGTCTTCATGTGTGATTTACAACCAGTTATTGTAGCCCTATCCTTACTTTTTATTTGCTTAGTTTGGTTTTTGAGTTTGATTTAGTTTATAACTGTATGTAGATTTAGATTTAGATTAATTTTATTTGAGGGAAGTGACTAGTTTTCATTTAATGTAGTGTAGTAAAACCTTAAGTTTTAGAGGGTGAATTAAGTAGGATAAAGAATGCATGACATGAAAAATGATGCAAATCATTTCTTATTAAAAGAAATTGCATCAGTCTCTTACAGGGTCTGATTTGTAGCGCATTATTTGTTGTAGTTTATTAAGTTTTCATGTTTCTACAACACCACTAAAGTCTTAGTCTTACTTTTGATTAATTATAATAAGCCTAAAATATATCAAAAATCCGTTTTCTTCATAATAACACCTTATCTTAGAAGCAACAGATTTACATGCAGCAGGGGCTTTAACACACCTGTATATGTCATTTGATGCAGAGATCAGAGAGTGAAAGGAAAACATCAGGTTTTAAGTTTGGCTTCCACACCACAACCTCAGCACATTTTTCCAGCAGAGCTCTTAAAAGAATCATGTCTCAGAAGCATTTGGTGGAAGCAATAAGAATCATGTTACAGAACTAGAAGAAAACCCAGTGGCTTGTCAGGAGAACGGTCCGGGAATGCTGACCTGCGAGTTTGCACAGAAGTTTGTGCAGACCTTTGTGTTTTACAGGAAGCCCACAGATGGGCTAACCATACACCGGTATTAATCTGTCAGCGTGGTTTGTGGTCCGGCCTGTGGAGAGGAGAGGAGGCGCCCCTCCATGCAGGTGTTGCCGGCTGTTTTCATGCAACCTGTCTCAACGTGGTCAGAAAAAAATGAAAGCTCTCGATCCCCAAGGTCACACGCCGCCCCTGCAGTAATTGCTGCTCTTGGTTCTCAGAGGAATTGTGAAAAGAATGCCCCAATGTCATCTGCTAAGTGTGTGTCTTTTCCACTGAGAGCAGTGGATAAAATGGGTCAGAGGCAGCAACAGTGTTGGAGGTGTTCTTTTGTTAGGGGCAACAGAAGAAGGTTAATTGCTTTTAGTAGGATGCTATAATATTTCACTGCTCTGGTCCCTGGTGTGGATGTATGTGAATGGTGGGACCATGTTGCTGAATCAATTCTGAATTGCAAGGGCAAACCAAAAGAGGGAATACATAACTGAAATATGGGAGAACTGCATCGTTGGAAGGCTACTTTTGAAAGTAGTGGGTTACAGATACTTGTCAGCTAGTTAAACCACAAAGTTTCACTGATTCCTGTCAAACTTTTATTGCAAGTCCAGTGATGTTAGAGGCCTTTTTTTAATTTCTGAAGTAAAACACTGTTGAGTTTTCACTTCTGCACAGCACATTTGTCTGAGGACATGTCCACCCACCTTTGTGTGGTTGTCTGGTTGAAACCATACATGGCAGATTGCTTACACATTGGTTTAATTGGGCAGGAGTGCAAATGCAAACAAGAGAACCAACCCAGTATAACATTCAAAATGCCAATGCAGACTGTCAAATGAACAGAGCCTCTGTTAGACTTAGTGAACCCTGCTTGTATGTCGTCATACCTGTGATGGTGTTGCACTTGACATTATGCATTTACTGTTCTATATGTCCAGAAATATGCCAAAGGGAGGCATTTCTGCACACCAACACAAAGAAACAGAATTAATGTTATAGTTTACTTCTATATTCAGATGTTGCCACTTTTTATCCACCAATACTTTGATTAGAAACTGTAATTTCATGATATAATCTTAGTAGTAACTGTCACAGATTACTTTCCTCACATTCTGCTATGTTTGTTCTTTATGTGTTTTATAGGATTTGAACCAATTACTCCAGATTTGATAACTCTGATAACGCGGTCCAGCTGCTACTCCCTCAGAAGCTGCAGTACTAGGGTGTCATCATGGGGATGAAAGGAATCCTCTTAGCCTGTGTGACCACGGTGCTTCTTCTTCAGCTGTCCACTGCTGGCCTGGTCAAGAAGGTCATCCGCCATCGTAGAGAGACTTTGATGCCCAAGAAAACCCAAGAGAACCTCACTCTGCCCAACCCTGATCAGCCGGTAGTGTTCAACCACGTCTACAACATCAATGTCCCGTCTTCGTCTCTCTGCTCTGTGGACCTAGACACACCCAGTGGCACAGAGCCCAAACACCACAACACGGACATGCAGAACACGGAGCACATGGAGCATACGGTGGATGGCGATAATCAGATTGTTTTCACTCACCGCATCAACATCCCCAAGCAGGCATGTGGCTGTGACAACCAGCTGCCAGACATCAAGGATATCCTGAACAGGTTGGAGATGCTGGAGTCGGAGCTGTCTGCTCTGAGAGAACAGTGTAGTAGTGGAGAAGGCTGCTGTGGAGCTCACGTTACAGGTAGGCATTTTACTGTATGTGCTTGGATTATAGAAACAGTCAATCTGTACAAAACAAATGAAAGGGATATCCATTTCTAAAGTACAAAAATGGACAGAGCAAAAACAAAGATACACTGATATCTAGTTCCAAGCCTGGGCCAGCCTGTTAAAAAGGCTGGGTTCTACCTTACCAATACCTACATTCCCCATATTACTAAAATACAAACTAAGAATGCATTTCAATGTTTACATGTGCATTTCACGAGAGGAGTCCTATGACAAATGTATCATTTCCAAGCCCAAGCTGAGATAATTCCAGAGTACGTAGCAAATATGCAATACCACAAACTAGTAATGTAATTGCCAAAAATAAGCTGCAATAAATAACTTCAGCTTTCGAGTCTGTGCAAGTAGGGCTGAATGATATGTTACAAAAGGAACTGTTTACTTACAGGTATTGTGAAATGAGTCACAATTAAATTTTCAGTGACAAAAAACAACATTGTGACTTTTACTTGTGTGCGTTTCCTTATTTGTGGAGAATATGATTTGTAGACCACTGCACCATAGGATATACAATTTTGACTATTCCTGTGAAATTTATATTACACTTGTCTATACTGCAGTTTAAATAATATATTAAGTTAAATACTTTCTATCCTTAGTATTCTTTTGTTAAAATTCTTAAAATAGTCAGAACACAATGGCTGCCAGTTAAAAGATTAGTCAAGAGCATCTATTGTTGACAAAGAGTAGCAAAAGAATATATTTTTGAGGAACTTCTTGTTTGGTTTTTTGGGTTTCATGAGCTGCAGCTAGAGAAGATTAAACAGTTAAATTCCTTATGCCCAAACAGAAAAGCTGTATTCATCTGGTTTGCATGAATAGTGTCTGCAGTCAAATTTAATTCTCACTTTTCTTTGAAATGGATTAATCTTGGTATCCTTGGATAAGTGAAGGTGTTACTGAATGTGCTGTTTTAATTTGTCTTTTTAATGCTTTCTTTACTTCCTTGCCTTCCTACAGGTGAGGTATCCACAAAGCCTTACTGTAATGGCCGTGGGAACTGGAGCTCTGAGACCTGCAGCTGTGTCTGTGAACTGGGATGGAAGGGTCCTAACTGTACTGAACCTGAGTGTCCCAATGACTGCCAGGACCAGGGTCGCTGCTTGGATGGCAAATGTGAATGCTTCGAGGGCTTCGGTGGTGATGACTGTGGTATTGAGCTCTGTTTGCTGGACTGTGGAGACTACGGCCATTGCGTTGAAGGGTCTTGCATGTGTGAGGAGGGCTTCATTGGTGAGGACTGCTCTCAGACCAACTGTCTCAACAACTGCCTGGGCCGTGGACGATGTGTTGATGATGAGTGTATTTGTGATGAACCATGGACAGGCTTCGACTGCTCTGAACTCATTTGTCCAAATGACTGCTACGACCGTGGACGATGCATCAACGGTACCTGCTACTGTGATGAAGGTTTCACCGGAGAGGATTGTGGCGAGCTCACATGTCCCAACAACTGTAACAGCCGTGGTATGTGTGTTAATGGCCAGTGTGTGTGTCAGACCGGCTACAGTGGAGAAGACTGTTCGAAGCTCACTTGTCCCAGCAACTGTAATGAGAGAGGCCATTGCTTCAATGGAAAGTGCATCTGTGACCCAGGATTCGAGGGTGACGATTGTTCCATTCTATCATGCCCTGACAACTGCAGCAACAGAGGTCAATGCATTAATGGAGAGTGTGTGTGCGATGTTGGATACCAAGGCGAAGACTGCAGCGAGCTCTCCTGCCCTAACAATTGCCAAGACCGTGGTCGTTGCGTTAACGGGCAGTGTGTGTGCGACAAAGGCTATGCTGGAGAGGACTGTAGCATCAAGACATGTCCAAAAGACTGCATGGGACGTGGAGAATGTGTGGATGGCAAGTGTGTTTGCTTTATTGGGTTCACGGGTAAAGACTGTGGCGAGCTGACCTGTCCTAATAACTGCATGGACCGTGGCCACTGCGTGAACGGACAGTGTGTTTGTCATAAGGGTTTCACTGGTGAGGACTGCAGTGAAAAGACGTGCCCCAGAAACTGCCTGGACAGAGGCTACTGTGTCGATGGTACCTGTGTGTGTTATGAAGGTTTCACCGGGCTGGACTGTTCTGTACTGACCTGTCCAGGAGACTGCCAGAACCAGGGACGCTGTGAAAATGGAGTATGTATTTGTGACGAGGGCTTCATTGGAGAAGAATGCTCTGAGGGTAAGGAAGATGTCACTACAGTATTATCAAAGCATTATTTGTTAGGTAGTTGAAATGAGCAATCAATCAAGACTTTGCTTTAATAGCTTTTGTAAATTTCAGTCTTTCAAGCAAATCCATAAAATTAAAAACCCAACAAGAACCGAAAAATATAAGTGCCAGTTGCTAACATGCACTTCCACCCTGTTGCTATCACATGAAAGACAAATAATGTTTTGATTCTGTTTGTTCGTTCCACCATTTACACATACAGTACGTATGTCCAAATGGTGCAGCCACTGACATCACAGCTCATGTCATGATACTGTATATCACCTTGGCACATCTTACCTAAATCTTAGAGCAGTGTATGAATTTCATCACAAATTTTTTTCAAATTTGTAAAACCTGAGTGATATCCTCATTATCACTAATCCATTAGTCTTTCCATGCTTACGCACCTGAATCACTTCCCTCACTGTGAACAACTTCGAAGATGACTCCATCATAACACAGTCTGCTTGTTTACATAACAAACCGAAAACAGAAATGTTGTAAAGTGCATTGTGGGAATGACGACAAAGCCAGATTGCTACAATATAAAATTATACAGTCCACCAGGGTTGTTTTAAAGAAGGAGTAGTCGGTGTATGGGAGGTCCAGGCCACATTTGGGTTCAGCACTCACGAGGAGACAGCAAAATTGCTGCTGCATTGATTTCCCATTCCCACAATGCACTTCATGACAAAAATGTTATGTAAACAAGAGGACTGTGTTTATGATGGAGTCATCTTCGAAGTTGTTCATAGTGAGGGAAGTGATTCAGGTGTGTAATCACAGAAAGACTAATGGATTAGTGATAATTAGGATATCACTTGGATTTTACAAATTTGAAAAAAAAATTGTGATGAAAGTCATACACTGCTTTAAGCGAAGCAAAAAAAAAAAAAAGCATTGAAAGAGGTGAAAATGACCACACTCTGGTCATGTTGAAGTTGTAGGCTCATCGTCAGACTGAACTGATTGTGTAGAGAAAGACAGTTATGATCACATCACCTCAAAAGTTTTTCCACAAATTGTGACAATTCATAGAGGATCATAAGTTTGCTTTTCTCGTCCCACTGACTGCAGTACAGATTTTCCCCAAAATAAGGTCCCATGTGGTACAACTGGAAGGGGCGGGACTTCAGCTCTTAACCTATATAACCTGAATCCACCATTAGCAAAGCTATTTCTTGACTCTATGCACATGTAGCAACATTAATAGTAGTAGTTATCGAATTTAAGTCATTCAGTCTCTTTTAGCCATGTATGGTTTGCCCTAGAGGAAGATCCGCCTCATTAGTAAGTGAATTTTACACTAACCTGTAGTCACTGACTTTGCCTGTCTGGTGCTTTGTAGGCTGGATTCAGTCAGGGTTAAGACTGTTTTGTCAAAAGAAAACTGCCTGTTAGTGGTAGTAACACTTTGAGGCAAGTGAGAAATCAGATCTGTAAAGTTCTTGAATGGAAAAATAACACAACACGCTATGGATGCTAAGTTAAGACCAACTGTAGAATCAGGTGATAATTCACTGTGTATTTGCAACAGTGACCTCCCTCACTTTACCTGATATAAAATATTGATTAGTGAACGTACACACACAATGTAATATGGGACAATCAGGGTGTTTGAAGCAGACTACCTTAATAGTGACTCTCACTGTAATTTTTTTGGCCTTGGAAGTCTTTTTATGTGTAGAGACTCCTTAAAACAGAATAAAATATAATGCATTCATTGATTTCCAATTTCCAAGAGAAACTAGATTCTTCTGGTCTGCAGATATTACCGTTAGCAGTTCAAAATATATTGCTTCTGTAATTCTGTGCATGAATGACAAGTATTGGTCTGCAGGGTGGATCATGTCTAATGGTGACTGATGAGTTTTTATTTCCAATTATTTCCGGCTTCACGGTGAATTGATGATTCAGTTTAGACTGCTTAGTAATTTCTGCAAAATCACATGGAAAAATGTTAAAATGTGGTTTTGGAAACTACTGCTTGGAGATGTGCCCTTGGTGAGGAGGTTGGGGTTGAATCTGCACTGAGGGACAGTCAGTGAGTTCTAATGATCTCAGGTTTCACTATTTAAAGAACACATGTTGTGTAATGTAACCAGGATGAGGATGAAGAACAAAAATCTATATAAAAAGTAATACCATAAACATCTGTTCCATATCGTAAAACTTAATGTCACTGGGCACGTATTAATTATGTTAGTCATTGTATCTGGTAAAAACTGTGTAAAAAAAGTCACCAATTGTTTTGGAGTCCTTATCGATCAGTGCATCTAGAACTTTGTTTAGATTCATAATGAAACTAAACCATTGCAGAGGTGTGAACTGGTTTTTCTCAACTCACCTCAAATTGGCTGATGATGTTGCTGCAACTCACCTTGTCTGGTTTTAGAACACAGTGTTTTATAGTGTATGTTTTTCCTCGGTATTTATGGTACTCTGGACATCACCTGTCGCCGAGAAGAACATGGGTATTCATAGCTTATCCCCTGGTGAAATCATGCCTCACCAGTAATGTTTTCTCAGCTTATATGATTGGAATTCTTTTTTTTTTTTTGTACTGTTTCATCAGTACTACTAAACTGCTCGTTAAGCCGTGTTTCCAGTTACAATCCCATTCATTCCTCTGTATTCAATCTGTACTGTGTCCCTGAGTCCATAGAACACATTCACTTGTCATTCTACCACTTTACACATGATGATAAAATTGAGTCAATTTACAATTGATCAATGAAAATGAAAAAAAAAGGTAGTGTGGTTCAAGCTAACATACATATGCATTATGCAGGTGTGTATGAGGTGTTTCACATCTTCACACTTGGTGAATAGACTCAAACCGACCAGCAACGTAAACACTTAAAATCACAATCTACTCCAGGTAAAACAATGACTATAGAAACAAATTCCTGTATTTGAGCAAAATAATTGACTTTAGACCCCTCTGAACCTTAAATGGTACCACAATAATAAAAGCAATTATGGTAAAGGAGCGTACAGACACTGCTGTTATTAACCGGTTGGACCCAGAAATTAGGTTTACGGTACCGCAACATCAGACTTAACAAGCTGATTGGGCCGATCAGTCTATATTAATCATTATCACTATACATGACAGGTCAGTTTTTCTTTAAAGTTTCTCATTTCTTGAAACAGATGGTTGTTTGTGATTATAAATTATTTTTTATTGGGAGAAATCAAGCAGCAGAAGATTCAAAACACTAACAATAAAAATGTTTCTTTCAGTATTGAAATATGCATATGTAAGTTTATGAGCTGACAATGGAAACTAAATAATACAAAAGCAAAATTCACATTGTGATATTTAATGGTGCCACAAAGTCAAACTGTGATTAATGATCATTATTGTGTTGTCATCAAACTAACTAAAAATATACCTTTAGTAAGTAACTCCCTACCCACTGACTGAATTTGTATTTTCAGATGTTACACATTATATACAACTTCATAAAATCCCTACAATTATCCAATAGAATGGTACACTGGAGGTAGTTATGAGTATTCAGATCACTGACTGACCACTGACCTCCAATGTCTCTCCACAGTGTCACCACCAAAGGACCTCACAGTGGTGGTGGTCACTCCAGAGACCGTGGATCTGTCCTGGGAGAACGAGATGCGTGTGACTGAGTATTTGATTACATATATGCCCACGGCTGTTGGAGGTCTGGAACTGGACATGAGGGTGCCTGGGGACCTGAAGGTGGCCACAATCCGGGAGCTTGAACCTGGCATCGAATACCTGATCAACGTTTATGCCATTCTCAATAACAAGAAGAGCATTCCTGTCAGTGCCAGGGTGGAAACACGTATGTACAGCTTAGTTTATGTTCTACAAAATGCAGTATGTTACAGATAAAATGTAGTTAAAGTTCACTGTGTTCCTCTCAGACCTTCCCGAGCCTGAGGGACTCAAGTTCAAGTCAGTGCGAGAGACGTCTGTGGAGGTGCAGTGGGACCCATTGAACATTCCCTTCGATAGCTGGAACCTCATCTTCAGAAACACTGTAAGTCCTGCAACCCAATATGTTAATGGGCCTTCTGTTTTCCAGGAGGTGGTTCATGTCCAAAATCTACCCACAACCTCTATGATTCCCCACTTTTTCCTCTGGTAGACCATATATGACCCACTGAACACCCCTACTTCATATTTAGTAATTGCCTAATGTGCATACATGAGGATCTGGCTGAGTATCCACTGGAAAATAGCCTAGCCAAGCCAGAATATGAAAATACAGCGGTCAAAACTGTTAGCAACCCTTGTTTTCTCATTCTTGAAAGCGCCAATGACCGTATAGACCAAGCGAATGTTATTTTGTTTAACGCTTTATTTTCTTTTATAAGTGCATTTAGAAACCTTGACAAACAGTGCTACTGGGATCCACTCAAAGCCACAGTCTATTAACCCGAGTCCCCTGTCAACTCTTAAGTCCAAACGCCACCCAGAGCGCCATTATGTATGATTTGGCCGTTTCCATCCCCTCCGCTCCGTATTTTATGCCAGGACTAGTCTTTGTAGTGGTTGATGACTGGTGTTTCTTGGTGCTGGCAGAAAGAGGAGGATGGTGAGATTCTCAACTCCCTCGGCCGTCCAGAGACCACCTTTGAGCAGTCGGGCCTGGGCCCTGGCCAAGAGTACGAGGTCAAACTTGAGGTGGTGAAGAACAACAAGCGTGGACCGCCGGCCTCCAAGAACGTCTTCACGAGTGAGTGTTTAGATTCATGCCGCTAAATGGCTTAGAGTCTATTGAGGAAGTTTACATATCGTCTCCAAAGTCTCCCTGCTTTACATTCTGGTAACAGTTTGTATCTTAAGACCGGCCAAAAGAAACAAGTGAGAGAAGATAATGGAGATAATCAACCTTAGCACATCACTGTTCATGCACCCTTTGCAGTTAATGGCCCTGTAGCACACAATAATGTGATGATTTACATTTAACTTAATTGAGAATATAAAAAAAGCCACTGTAATAGCTTAATAAATACTGTGGTAAAATATTATAATAACATATTTTACCAGGAATGTTCCTTATAACATTATTTGGAATTTATTATATTTTAAGGTTGGTCTGTTTTTGTTGATTGGTTGGTTTTTTGATTGATTTGATTATTGTGTCATAATATGACTAGCTCATATTAGGTTTAATCAATAAAATAAACCACACTATGCTAATTTTCAGTTTACACTATTGGTGAAAACTATTTTACAAGATTATTAGTCAAATTATTGGCTTGTATTCCATTTTATCGGGAAAGTATTGGATGCTACAGGGCCTTAAAATGATTGAATGGCTATTGCTATCTCTGATGCTGTTTTTGAAGGTTTATGTTAGAAATATATCTCAATCTTAGCTGCTGTATTGGAAGCAAATCTGCATTAGAATGAGCTTAGACCTTTTCACCGGTCTGACCCACTGCTGCAGAAAACAAGGCTGAGAGTTTCCACAAATAGAGGTTATTGTGAAATGAACTGTCACTTAGACCTGTCAAAGATAATTTCAAAAACAGGTTGTCACCTTCACACCACATGCAGGCTCATCAGTTTCTATATCTGGGCAATCCATTCTGCAGCCCCCAGCAGAGTATCGAAAGACATCCTGACATGTCAACCCTGAGTGATTAGCTCATTAGATTTCATTGCATTGTTGTGATTTAACAGGGGTAGTAAAAGCAGATATGGATTTCTAGCCCTGTTGGCAAGTTATTAGATATCTCCATAGCTCCAGCAGGCTGGTGCTATAAACCTAGTGGCTTGTAAAACTCAGAGGATCTCAAGGATGGGGATCACAATAAAGTGAGAAAAAGGTTTCAATTGGTGATTTTACTGATCTCACCAAATATCTGTTATACTATCTTTAGGCTGATGGACCTGAGGGTGGGTCAAAACACTGCTCCAATTCTTCGTGAAGTTGTTAAATGTGTATTTTATTTAAAGGAAGGCTCTGTGGTTGGTTCGGAACGCTGAAACTTAAGCCTGTACTCAAAGTGTGCACACGTTCACCTGTGGGAGGCTCCTCTTTCAGCTAAGTAGATACAGTGTTTGTTATATTCACCACCAAGTGTAATAAATGACAGCTCGTTCCAGCAGTGGGTCAGGCCAGGCCTTTGCTTATTTATGGACTGAAAATGGTCTGCAGTTTCCAAAAGAAACATAGGACTGCATGGAAATGCCATTCAAAACCATCATTACTTTTTCTTATAGACTAGTAAGCCTTCTTAGCTGTTGAGTTACAGTGATAATTGAGTGTAGAACATAGTGTTTTGTCACGTATTTGCACAGCATACATAGTAACTTTTAAAACTTCACTTATTACACTTAAAATAATACTTGGGAGATTTAATCATTCATTAATTTTCTAATAATTGTTTCATCCTATTACTGTTACTAATAATGATAATTGATTTATTGCAGTGTATTGTTGTGTTGTCAGCCTGTCCAAACCAAGAAAAACAAACAAAATCCATTTTCAATTTTAATTAAATTAATGTTATAATGCTCATTTTGTTATATAGGCTGTAGTTATTTTGCATTAATTGTACTGAAATACATGTAAGAAGGGATGCAAACCCTGCAAATGGAAGAAAAAATTTCCATCTTTTATAATTGCAGAAGTGGTCTTTCTCACACAGTTCCATTTACTCTTCTTATCTATATTCACCAAAACGTTATCACCTCTTGATGTTCACAAAGTCAATATACACACAAGTCCCTATCTACTTACACGTGTCACATACTTGCACACATTGATGTAAACGATAGCAAAACCTTCCTTCGCTAGCGTGAATAGAAATAAAGGTAACTTATAGCTTCAGAGAGGTTGAGAATACGACAGTTATAAAACCCTGTCTGCTGATAGATAGGATACTTGGCTTGGGTGCTAATGAAACAAAAAAAGTTTCCTGCTCTAAGTGTGAAGTTAACAGAATAGTTCATTATTAATCACAGTGTGATGAAAAGATGATGGTTTTTCCGCTAGAGGCATTTTAAGAAGGGATTCCGGATTAAATAAGAGTATGAATAATGCATCCTTATTACTGACACTCTGATCTGACAGATTATTGAACTTGTAGATAGAAGCAGAATATCTGTTTTCTCTAAGTCTAATGGACAGTAGTGAAGTCCTTTCCATTAAATGAATATTAAGTGGAAAGTAGTTAAAGCCTCCTGGAAAAGTCACTATATTACATCACAAGCTAATATGCATGTGTATGACGTCACCGTACACAACATTAAATTGAGAATATATCCAGTCATAAAGATTAAAAAAAAAAAACTTTATTACTCTCATAACAGGAGAATTTGCAGTAGTGTAGGGATATTCAGAAATATAGAAAGTTTGAAAAATACATGCACAAATGTAAAAATATATACAAAGTAGTGCTCAGTAGAAACAGTAATAAATAAGGACAGGACATATTTGTTAAAAAGCAAAGTAGGAAGAATAACAATTGCTCTTTGGAGAGAAGACTGCACAGTCATAAAGGAAAAGACTGTTTTGTTGTGTGTCTGGATGTGTGAGGTCTAATGGATGCAGAGCTGACTGTAGAGTCTGACCGCAGCAAGAAGGAAGGACCAGGTTTTAGATACATACACCACAGTTTGTTATCTGGCTGCTGATTGGTCAACTAAATGAGCTACTGACCTCCACTAATTGGAGATAGTCAGTGCAGATTGCTGGAACACAATCACGGAGAAATATTTTACTCCTTTTAAGGGAGAGGTGGTGAAATATGCATAAAAAGTCAACATATTTCTTCCTAAAAGGGTCTTTAAAATGTCAAATCTAAGTTGGTAACACAGTGTACTGTAACTCTCAGCCACAAAGTGATCAAGCAGTTTTCTGAGATGTCAAATTATTCCATTAGGTGCTTCTATACTACTAAGAAAAAGTGGATTTGTTTTATCAAGATCGATGTTTTTATAATTAAAGCCACTCGTTGTTTTTTACTTGTAATGTGAATTCTTCCAGCAAGTTTTCTATGTAAATCCTTATGGATCTGGAAGTAAATGCATAGTCACTAGATATTTTAGTACATGCATGTGCTCGTGTGCACACGCCTGTATGGCCACGTGTCAGCAGTGGTTCAGATTATGAGGTTCACAGTTCTCTGTGTCACTCAGGCTCTCTTAATGTCTCCTATTACACCGGCTTGTGGCGCATACTGTGGGATTTGCATGCTGAGGGGCTAATTGTGTGGCGAGAGTCTCTCCTTTCTCCACCCCTTCCAACTGAATCCCACCATGTGTGGGAGGCACCAGTCAGTCAAGCAGTCAGGCTCAGAGGGACGCCAGCCTCCCAGGAGAATGGTATCGTGACACCCCAACGACACACTTGCAGCCTGCTTAGAAGACAAATCTGTGTTAAGCTCAAATGCAGATTCTTCATTTTATCAGCCCGGCACAGAGGGTTGACTTTCCTAAAGTTGCTTGCGTGTGACAAATCAATTTCAGTGCAGTTGAAAAGGCGCCCTTCATGGCACAAGGAGTTGATCTGTAAATAGTCTGAATACCCTCATAAATGCAGGAGGGCTGTCACATCTTTCAGCACCTGTGTGGCTGAAATGACTGTGTTCATCCATACCACACCCTATCTTTTATGCCGCCACCTGATGCTAACCCTCCCGCCCTCAATCATGTCAAGGGTCAGGGTTCAGTTCACTCACAGGCTCACAGCAAGACACCAGCCAACCTTGTCCTAAGGTGACATTGTCTCCAGCTGCTCAAACACAGATCTGATTGAAAAAAATCAGCACAAAGAACTATAATTGATGGTGCATTCAGTACAATCACATACAATCAGCATTCATTATTAGGTGAAATATTTCTGCAGTATTCACAGGTATTTATCAACTCCAGCTACAATCAGAAGTGATGGAAACACAGGCACCCAACCAGTGCAGTGTTTTAATGCACATCATCAGCCACTAATTTCACCCTTTTCAACCAGCACTTGAAAAATGATTAATTTGGCATCGGGCTAAAAAACACACTGAAGTAACATAACGTGCTGCGCACTTTTAATACCCCTCGGCCAAATATAGTGTAAGATTATGTTGAAAGTTACTGCTCTATAGGCCCTATAGGTGACCTATTTTCAATCGGCTTCTGCTCCATGCCAAGATGCATCCACAGTATGAATTTGGTGCAGATATGTCAATGCATTCTTCACATAATGCGATTACATTGTTGAATGGACAGAAGGATGGACAGACAGACAACAAAACGATTACAATACCCCTTTGGCCCAAAGTTAGCCGAAGAGTAAAAACCGGTCCAGTTACTGTGATCAAGTTTTATTTCAGATAGAAATATGTAATAATTTATTCATATAGTACAGGGGGGCGATGCGTAGGCATAGGGGTTAGCACATCCCCTGCAGAACTGTAAGGTTCTGGGTTCAATACTCAGCTGGGTCAGAGCTTTTCATGTTCTCTCCACATGATTAAGAACAGGGACATATACAGTGCCTTTGATCAGGTATTGATGAAGATCTGGACTTGATTCATCAGCGCCTTTAGTGGCAGCTCACTGTTCCTACTGTGCTAATGCTAATTGAAAATGTTAATGTAGATATTGTATTTGTACTAGAATGGGTAAAATGCAGAGTGAATTTCCCTGCAAGTGTAATAAAGTTAGTTAGCCTTTAATTTTTTTGTACACATTCAGCATTGTACCCATTTGCAGGTTTGAGGACATTTTTGTTTTGTTTTCCACCAAGAAACCAAATCTAACAATGTAAAATGCAGTATGAAATGGATCATAACTACTCAATGTGATGATAGTTACTTCTTGGTTGGGCTTTAAGTTACAGCTCTTACCACGTTGGTCCCTTCAAAAAGAGTGTGAAGCCTCACTTAGTGCTACAGGGGTTTTGGAAAGAGCCAACACACATACGTGCAAACATCCATCCAAGTTAAAATCACTACTAGCAATGTTCAAAGTACAGGCAGTATGCATCGTTTTTATTCCTCCAAATTTAATCATCTTAACTCAAGGTCTAAGTATTTGTTTCTCTGGAGAGTTCTACCACATTCTAATGTTCGTTTTAAGTTTGTTCAGTTGGCAGTGAGTGTCTGCAGACAGAAACACAGGCTGCTGTATCATGTGTCAGCATTTAGAGTAATACTTACTGAGGACAGATCCTGAGCAGGAACATGGGTTTATTATTGAGGAATACACACAGACATCAGACTGTTGTTTGGAAATGTAAAAAGCAGTCAACAATCATCACACTGGATTGGCTACACTTCTGTTGCAGCAGATCATCACATTTTTTTTTTTTTTTACATTTCTTAGGTAGAGAAATGTTTGGAAAAATGATGTGAGCAAATCAACCAGAGCTTTAACCCTTTAAGGTCTAGAACTAATTTTATATATGTAACCTTTCAATAGTGGTTTTTCACCATTTATCCTAATGTTATCTTCCGCATTTTGCATTTTCAGTGAAAATCTGGTATTTTCCTATATTTAATTCAATCTCCATACTTTTACATTTCTTTGGAAATGGAAAAAGCAAGCATTCAACAATCATCACATTGGACTGGCTATACTTCTGTCAAGTTGAATCATCAAAATATGTTTTACATTTCTTTGGTAGAGAAAATGTTTGGAAAAATGACATGAGAATCAACCCAAAGCTTTAACCTTTTAAGACCTAGAACTACTTTTGTAGGTTTTGTTTTTAAACTTACTATAGTGGTTTTTCACCCTTTATTCTAATATTATCCTCTGCATTCAGCATTTTTTCAGTACATAACAGGTGTTATCCTATATTTAATTCACTGACCTTGCAGGTGTTCATAAATGTTCATAGGTTATTATAGCAAAACAGAGAAAAAAAGAAAATGACTTTTTCCAGCAAAATGCATTAAAGGAACATAAAAATGAAACTGCCATAGGCAATGCACATGTTGACGCTTTATAACCTGATACTAGTCGTTTTTCTCTATCTGCAAAATTGAGGGAGTCACAGTCAAAAATTGGGTATTTTGAAAATCATGACCTTGAGTTTGACCTTTCAAGGTCATCGGAGGTCAACAAAATTGGCACCAAAAGAGAGGTCACATCCAACTTCCTAAAAATCGATAATACAAAGTTAGTTGATATCCGTCTTAGTTTTCAAGGTAGAAGCCGTTTTCTGAATATGCTGAATATGCTTGACCCCAACTTTGGCCTATATCTCAGCTGTACTTTGGTCTACTATTGCCAAAAACTAACCAAGTCGACTGGAGACCATGGCAAATCACTTGGTCATGGTTTGATATCAATAATGCTTGAAATGTGACTGCTGTAGCGCATACAGACAAACAGACAGACAGACAAACAGACATACGAATTGAACAAAATGCTTGCCCTCCGGCAAGCAACAAGCTTAACCACTGTTATTTGTCAAACTCCATGGGTTTTACTGTTGAATCAATGTTACAGAACATGATGGTGGTTCCACGTTCACTATGGAGCCTCTGAACGTCCAAATGTGTCATAACTCATGCTGCTAAAAAGCTGAGAAACTGCATTTTACCTGAATTATTTCAATGTATTGATAAGATTAGTGGTTTAGACATTATTGATCGTTTTAGATCAGTAGATACTTTTGGTTGCCAACAGCTGTTTAGGCTGCGCCCCTATAATCATATAAAAAACAGCTCTTTTACAGTATGTTTTGCCTTTGCTCTGCAGTGATCGACGCACCCACCCAGGTGGATGTTCGTGATGTGACTGACACCACAGCGCTGGTGACCTGGTTCCAGCCCGTCGCCTCCGTGGACGGGGTCACTGTCTCTTACGGGCCCAGCTCCAGTACTGCCGATCGCAATGTGGTGGAGCTGTCCAACGCCGACACCCAGTACCACCTGGCGGGTCTCATCCCCGACACCCACTATGAGGTGTCTCTGATGGCTCGGATGGGAGACCGGACCAGCATTCCTGTCTACGAGTCCTTCCTCACTGGTAAAACTGACACAACCGGAGGTGTAGCAGTAAAAGTCAAACAGGCTGCAGATGAAAAGCCGACACGTTCATTAGCTGTTTATTAAAACCAGGTCTAACAGTGGGAAGGTCTGGACCACACGTACTGTACTTTACTTATGGTTGTAGGTTTATGAGGGAAGAAAACCTGCTGATGTGCATACATGGATCAAAGTAAAGACCAATAATGAGAATCCGCCATAGTTGGGGTTTGTTTTAAGAACTCCCTAAGGGTTAGTTAAAAAATCCAGTTAAATATAAGTGAAGATTAACACATCCTTACGTCTGTCCTTATGTGTCCTTATGTGTGGTAGACCTGGACGCCCCCAGAGACTTACAGACGGTGGACGTGACAGATGAGACCATCACCTTGGAATGGAGAAACAGCCAAGCTCAGGTCGACAACTACCGCATCAAGTACGGACCCCTGTCTGGAGGAGACCATGGAGAGCTGCTCTTCCCCCCAGGACCCAAGGACACCACCCGGGCCAAGATCACCGGTACTTAATCCCAGAGCGAACACACATACACTTGCAACACTAGCAAATACCCACCTGGTTTAACATCACCGCAGATGGTCTGTTTTTCCACCGCTTTTAAAGGTGTTCATTTGAAGTTTGTTCGGTTGTCAGGGAGCATCTGCAGACAGAAACACATCATGCTGTATCCTGTGTCAGCATTTATGGCAGTAATTACTGAGGATTTACTTCCATTTTTACAAGCTTACAGAAGGACTGCTCCAAATATTTCAGCTGTCAAAGCAGAAGAAAACCAGGACCATTGAAAATGTTTGCAATGTTTCCTATTCCTGTGCTTATGTTTCCTGCACTGCATACTTGACTCTTTACAGCACAGGTGTCAAACATGCGCCTAAGGGTCCAGTCTGGCCACGGGGGAATTTGTGAAATGCAAAAATTACACTGTTGATATTGAAAATCAATGGAGTCGAAATACCTTTAATTCAGGTTCCACATGCAGACCAATTCAATGTAAAGTGGGTCAGACCAGTAAAATAGTATCATAATAACCTAGAAATAATGACAACGCCAATTTTCAGTGTTAAAAAGTAAAATTACATGAAAATGTTTATCCTTTTACAAAAAATGTGAATAACCTGAACAAATATGAACAACCTAAAATGTCCTTAGAGAAGTGTCATTTTAATAACATTCTGCTCATTACTAAATGTTTTGTGTATTTGCAATTGTAATGCAAGTTGTAATGCACATGTGTAAATGATAAACTGAGGAATAATATTGTTAATCTGCATTTATTTTTCTTAAGACATTTCAGATTGTTCATGTTATTCAGATTTTTATGGAAACTTTGTAGATGTAAACATTTTCATAATATAATTTTACTTTTTAATAATAATAATAATAATAATAATGCATTAGATTTCTAAAGCGCTTTTCAAGGCACCCAAAGCGCTTTACATTATTGATGCATTATTCTTTCGCTCTCACATTCATCTGTGTGTTTGCACTCATGGAAGTACAAGCAACTCCACCAATACTTTAGAATTACACAAAAATAAAGGCTAAAACGAATAATTTTCCCATCTATGCTGTTGCGCTGACCTGCATTGACTTCATTTGGGTGTTTTCAGACCTTTAAGTCCAGTTTAATCAGACTCTGATTCCTTTCTCGCCTTGGTATGATTGCTCTGGGCAGGTGTGAATGCTGTAGTCACCTTCAGGTATGGACCTAAACTACTGCAGAAGAGGTGAATTCGACACAGTCTCTAATGAACTCCTGTGTTTTGAAAGCGATCTGACCTCGGTCCGACCCAGCTGGAAACTCGATTCTGAGCTGAGCAGGTCCTCCAAACAGCTGTGCTTAGCCTGGTGTACTACCCAGATCATTACCATCATGAGGAGCCGATGCCAGTTCTGCTCTTACTCTGTGTTAAAAGTTTCTCTCACTGAACACAGGACAGTCTTCTTGGATTTATTTCAACACTGATGGTTTTTGATTCAGTTTATATTTTCCCTGAGTTCAATGAAACTAAAGGGGAAAAAACTATGAACTGATTCGGACTGATTCATGACCTGCAGGTGTGAGAACATCCTCAGTAAATAGGCCACAGTATTTCAATTATAAATGAAACACACGGCACTATATGCACTGATAGTGAAGCCTGAGAACTTAAACTCCCTTTAATTATGTATGGGAATGCAATTAAACGCTGTAATACACATATGTTACTCTGTCAAGTGGAACTGCTGGAAAATCCTGTCCACATTTCTTCAAGATATTTGGTCACCAGAGCATTCAGGACCCACAAATGTTTATATTTGTGAGTCAAGCAATGAAGGAGTTGAGTTCATTAAAATCCTGGACTCACAGACCACATCAGACCAATTAGACCAGAATTAGTATTGATTAGAGCTCCAGTATTGAAACCGATGCAGAAAAAAAGGAAGGGGCAGTTTAATTTTTTATGTGGTCTGAACCATTTTGCATCTAAATAATGTGGTCGAAAGAATCAGCGAAGGAAAAAAAAATCCAGTGTCAAGTGTTTATTCTCTTAATTCTTCAGACAAGTGTTTGTGTTGCTCCTGTTAAATTGGTCAGTGTTACATTCACTCGCTCATTTCCAAAATGGGCTGCCTTTGTTTTGTGTCGTGAAATGTTTACCCGTCTATAAAAGCCCCACTTTATTAGAAAACCTCCCACAGGGGGAGGGGGCTTTGGCATTCAGGCTTTAAATGGAATAACACTGGCGCTTGTTTCAATGTGAGATCTGGCCCGAATAACAAAAGCGGGACCATTTTTATCTATCTGCGCTGCTGATATTATAAGGCAGAGCTCTGAGGAAGACGTGGTTTTTTATGTTTGTTTTGAGACTGTTTGCCGCTGCATGACAGCATCAAACACCACAAAGAAAAAAAAAAAAACTTCCAAAATGGGCTAATAGTGTCTTTGTCTGGCCCAATTCTTTGTCCATGGGAGGCCCATCCCATGGAAATAAAGCACTGTGTCCATTCAGCGGACCCCCCCTCTCCTCCACACACACCTCAGCAGTTCTTTCACACAGTTATTATCTGTAATTGCCTTCACGCTCGTGATTTTATTGATAATGAGTTTCCTGGGCATTAGGTGTAATTTCATGCTGCAAGACTCCGTGTGTGATGACCTCTGTGGGAGTTAATAAAGGAATTAGAGGCGATCAGGCCGACAGAAGGCTTAATTGTGGAGAGCAAAGGGCCTCAGAAGCCCGCTGTATCATAGCAAGTAATGTCCCCGATCCACAACAAGGGCCCTCTAGATCCATCAATGCAAATACAACACTGCAGCTCCACGGTGAGCACAGGCTCACCATGAAATACAATTAGGCAGCAATCTATTGTGCAATCAAGCCACATGAGAGTGTTTTTGTGTTTGCCACTGGCACCGGAGCCATTAGATGAAACAGCTGGCCGCTCGACTACAGAGTCTTCCCATCGCTCATTTGGTGACACCTCAGTGGATCTGTACAAACAAAACATGACACTGCTTTTTATTTTCTCCTCACAGTGTTTCTATTTTGTGCTGTTATGTAGGCCTGAGGCCTGGCACTGAATACGGGATGGGTGTGACAGCGGTGAAGGGCGAACGGGAGAGTCTGCCTAGGACGACCAATGCAGTGACTGGTGAGATGCTTCTCATAGTTAATGCAATCAAGTAATGCGTGTGATGGGATGTTTTGCTTAAGATGTGTTACGTGAATATCAGAGGTGGGAGATAATATTGATGCAGAAACATGTTATATTACTTTTTGTATTGGTGCCTAATTGACAGACTGACATGATAAAGTGACAATTTAAACCTCTGCATTTTCTGTTAAATTCTGTGAAAGTGACAGCACATTGCTTTGAATTGCTACAGAATTCCTGCTTCCAGCCTTTTTAGGAATCTTTTTTCACTGTGATTTATTCAGACATGATGCATAATAAATTACTTTGAGTACTACAGTGCAGTACAGTATCACATATAATTGTTATTGTGTGGGAACTGAATCTTGATAGTACTCTACTGTAAGTTACAGTCATTCTGACCCTGAATGAACATCTTGCTTATTTATTTCCCTTCCACACTGAAATATGATCACAGCATCTCAATGGATTGGCTGCAGAATTACACAGACATATGCTAAAAATACTTAAGTTAATATGAAATACTTTGAATTATGACCAAAAAAATGAAATTGTCATTAATCCAAGTGCTAATTAGTTACCATGATAACACTCTAACTATGACCATCAGTATTTTAACTTTGTTAATTCAGCCAAAAATTTTATGATGTTGTTAGCATGAACTCAGATCTGTTTTTCAGAGGTTTTTGTAAATGTCCAGTTTTCATTGATGTACTAAACATTTTACTTGTTAGACTTTCCTGCATAATGACAGTCAGTTCATTCTCTTATTATCATATTGTTCTCCTGAATGTTTTGAGTGTATTTATTTCTACATGCTGTTCTCCCTTTGTTTAGCAGCGTAAGCCTGTACTCTGTCCTATAACATGTCATAGTCAGCTACTTTTTATTCTCATACTGATGAAAAAAATAAAAGGCAGGCAGCCCACTGTTCTATTGAGCCCAACTAAGGTTTGCTTGAGTTTACCTGTCATCTGCAGTATGGCCTTTTACAGTATGGCCTTTTGCTTAGTCATGGAACAAGCATGAAGGTTGCATTGTGATTTCATCAGCTGTTACAGGATGATTGGATGGAGAGCTAACTTGTGTTTACATATATATAAAAAAGGCCCGATCTAAAGGTTAGACTCGGATATAAATAACTATTTAGACTTAATGGTGGAAAGTACTGTGAACTTGGAGAAAAATAATAGGAGGAGCTCAGGACATGAAAATGTTACGCCCTGAGCCCCAGAAAAAGGTATAAAAGCTAGGGGATTTTACAGCCATCCTCAGATCGTCCCCGGGGATCGTCTCCGTGTGTTTATCTTGTATTTTACAAATAAATGCATGCTCAACTCTGAAGGCCGGACGTCTCTGCTCATCTTTGCTTCTGGGAGTGAAGGCCCTGATAGTCACCTAAGTACAGTTCAGTGAAGAACTATAGCCATATGAATTACAATGTATAGCTAGAAAATACAGGAGTACAGATTACAGCTGTATGAAAACGAGGTATAGCTAGAAAATTCAGTGGACGGGGAAAAGGTCAAGGCAGGTCCGTCACCTGCCGGACACGTCAATACCACCCGCATCATGTTGGTTCTTCATAAATGGTATTTTCAGCCCTGGATGCTCCCAAGGACCTGACTGTTGCAGAAGTGACAGAAACCACCATGATGCTGGAATGGAAGCGCCCCATGGCCAAACTGGACTCCTACAGACTGGTCTATGTTTCTCCTGACGGCCACCGAGATGAGGTGATGGTCCCGGGCAGCGCAGAGTCGCACATCCTGAGGGCTCTGACGCCGGGGATGCTCTACACCATCAAGATCACCGCAGAGAGGGGCCGCAGGACCAGCGCCCCGGCCACCATCTCAGCCCCCACAGGTCAGCATGCAACAAACACAGCCCTCAGTTTGATCGTTTTGAACAAGTTGAAGCTAAAGTTACTATACATTTATACATAAATTCTGCAGCAGGGATGTAGGGTGGGATTGTTCATAGTATGTAAAGTTTTCTACTTTCTTCAATTTCAAGGATCAGTTCATACCAGTAAGTCTACATTGCACTTCTGCCTCTGCACTATTGGCAGCCTCAGTATTTAAAAGACCTCAAGGCTGCTCACCGTAGTTCAGGTTTCCCTTGCATATATTTTTTATATAGAGTTAATGTAAATTATAGTAAGGCATGTTTACTAAAATAGTATGTTTCACACAAACTATTTAGTGTCTTTTAAACAAGTAGAAAACCCTGAGGATGGTAAAAAAGAGTTTGAAGTATTAAAGAAACCATGATTAAAAGAAAGAGCAGAGTGCATACAACAATATTAAAGCAGAAAAATGCAACTAAAACTTATTAAAACAATTTAAAGAACAGATTTTCAGTGTGAAGGAAGATAAGAGCCACACTGAATATAAAAAATGTAATAGTTTGTTAAAAAATGAATAAAATATTTTGACCAAAAAAAAAAAAAATTTAGGAGAAGGAAGAA
This sequence comes from Apogon talboti, assembly GCA_037367365.1. Classification (NCBI taxonomy): domain Eukaryota; kingdom Metazoa; phylum Chordata; class Actinopteri; order Kurtiformes; family Apogonidae; genus Apogon; species Apogon talboti. Next base: position 14,051,562 of record JAPQRQ010000028.1, on the reverse strand, counting down.
AAAGTCTCCTTATTTCTAATACATTGAAAGACTTCTGATTAGCATTAACACATTAGAAGCAGTGAGCAGCCATTGAAGGCACTCTGGGACCAACTCCAGACCTTCATCAGTTCCTTGGTCAAGGACACCAACAGAATTAACCTTCGTTGACATTTATTGATGATGGTGAAAACTGGAGGACCCAGAGGAATCTATGAACAGACCAGTCCGACCAGGAATCAAATACTTTCTATCTGATAGGCAGTGCTAACCGCTAAGCCACTGTTCCACTCCTTAACCTGACATTTTCTGAGTAAAAAGTCAGATTTTTCTGAGAAAAATACAGTGGTCAAAATGACCTCCTTAACTCTGGAAGTTCAAATCAGTGAATAACTATCTCGCTTTACTGAAGTCCAAAAGAGTGAGTATTTTGTTATTTGTGAAATCTTAAGGACATACCCTATGTTCTGCATTTTAATGGAAGTGACAGACTCTTCCTGTGATATTTGTCCTCCTTTATGAATTTATTCTAATAAAATTGTTACTTTTTTAAATCAAAACATTACAACTTTATTCCTGTAATATTTTAACTTTTTGACAAAATATTGTAACTCTTCTTTCTCAAATTTCTATTTTTTTCAGTGTGGCCCTAATCTTCCTCCATACTCCACAGTATAAAAATGATTAATGAAAAAATATCTTAAAATATAGCTACGTCAAGAAGACTCCTTTATTTTCTCCTTTTTTTTTGTATCTGCTGATAAAGAGCATTATGAACTCCACAAAGAGCTGCAAATAGACTTTAGACTTCAGATGAACTGATCCCTAAAAAACAAAGCAGACAAAGTCCCAGGGTTTTCTGTATGGGTGTCTGTAAAATGTGTCTGAGACAAAGGCTCCTCTGAATGACTGTTTCCACTCACTGCTGGTACAGGGTTAAAGCATAAGAGAAGTTCTAATTAACCATAGGTTGATTTTTTTTTGTTCTTCAGTACTGCAGCCAAACCGAAGCAATGAATTGAATTCATTGTTAGCTTCTGAATGTAAGTCAGTATGTCTCTAACCCCCTCCTCCCCACTCCCCAAGGCTCATTTATAGCATGTGGGTTTATTTTTCCTTTTTCCCTGTTTTTTCAACCAAAACAAGAAAAGACAAATGAGGTGATTGTAGCATATTTTTCGTGCTGCGGTCAGAATGTCTCCAAGATAAACATTTCAGAAGTAAATCTTCCAGTTATGCAATGAGCGCCCATTAAATGCATGGCTACGGGCAAAAATCGATATGGCATGAGGGAAAAGTTGGTGAGCTTTGGAAAAACTATCTTTAGTTGAATATTTGGTTTGCACGCTGCCAAAAGGAACAAAATACAGACTTCTATGTGCGTGGACGTGGTGGAGAGAGCGTGCACGTGCATGTGTCTACTCTTTATGCCCACTTGTCGGTGTGATCATGTGTGGCACTTATGATTGAGACACTGAGTGGCTAAAAAGACTGAGATAGAGTGTGTGTGCATGTGTGTGTGTGTGAGTGTGTGTGGGAGGTTGGGGGTTTGTATGGACATGTGTGCGCTTTGCACAATGTTCATTCATGTGATAATTGTTGGCGTGAGCCCCGCTCCCCTCTGGTTTTGTGCGATTTGACCACGATGAACTGTGGGTCTGTCAGATAAAAGGCCACATGCTGGGACTCCTGTTTAAACATTGTCTCTGAAATCAGCAGCCCTCTAATCCACAGCCTGGCCAATCTGCAGCCTTTATCATCTCCAGACACATAGCGCAAACACGGATCACACTGGTTTTTACAGGAGCGGCTGAAGGAAAGAGGAGGGGCGTGCTGAGGAGGTTGGGATCTCTACTTGTGTCTGACAATCATCGGAATCACATTCTGACTTGTCTAAAGAGCCGCTGGACTGACCCACTGGGATGCAAAACCGAGCCAATCTTGGCTTCTGAAAATCTCGGATATGATGCCGAAACAAAGTGATTTTATTAAAGAGGGAAATGAGGAGACAAAAACCGGGATTATCATAATTAAACAGAATCAGCTGACTGGAGGAGTTACGCTTGGAGAACAATGACAGCAGACATGTGGAAACGATGATGACTTCTGCAGCCGTAGCAACATTCAGTGCCCATAATTTAAAGATTAAATAAGTGACTGTGATTGTACATTATATTCCTAAAACACTAAAAACCAAACAAAGAAGAGTATTAGTGTTAAAACCCCTGGAAAGCCATATATATGCATGCATATTTGGCTACCACCACAAAATATCAGTGGCCATGACTGCTGACAGCACAGTGGTCAACCTTATGATCATATGATATCCACTGGGACGTTTTATTAACATAAATGCACGAGAAGCTGATTCTCCACCAGGATGGAGAACAGAAAGCATGTCAAAGGCAAGATCATTGTCCAGCATGTGAGGACATGATCTGTGCTGCCTGTGTTAAGGCCTGATCCTTATCACCAGATGTTCAGTAGGATGTGAATGAGTGTGCAGTAAATGGGAGATATCAGAATGTTGGCGATATCTCAGGGGCCCATTTGACTGTATCATCCATCACACATCTCACCTCTGCATGTGACAACCAAATATGAGCTTAAAGGGTCAGTTCACAAGAGTCACTAAAAGCATTGTCCCATTCACACCTAGAGCCATGTTGGTCATTTCTGAGAATTACACAAACAGAATGATCTAGAAAATCTCTGGATCCTGATCAAGACCTTGTTTAATTTTTCCCACTAAAGAAATAGTCTGCTTCTGAAAATAATAAATAAATAAATAAAATAAATAAAAATCAGTAATTGAAAATGTCACTTTTTAAACTTGCAAGACGCACAACCTATTTTTTTAAGCTTTGCTTTTACTGGACTATGTTGGGTCAGCTGATAGTTTACATTATAGCTCTGTTAGCTTAGCTCTGTTTTTAGACAGAAAACAGCCACTGCAAAACCACAAATCACCTCCGTTTTCTGTACGGTTTGTGTTGTGGAATCATCCAAACAAGGTCAGAACTGTCACGGTTTAGTCTGAACCATGGATCAACAAATGAGAACTTATAAATGGTAATAACATCACATAATAACTTTCTACCTTCACAAGCCTCATAATCAAAGTCACCCATGTAGAAGAAAAGCTGCCATTTCAGCATCAAACTGCACTCTTTTCATTTAGAGTTGTGTCCAGTGTTGAAAACAACAATGTTGCTTCTCGCTTTTATCACCAAGTTAAAGTTGTTTCTTAGTAGTTCTATCCCATCTGGTCACTTTCTAATGGTTTGGTCAAAGGCCCCATGGCGTTAGTTTTCGTCACCATGGGAGACCAGCAGAGTGACTCACCACTCCCTCTAGTGGTCATATACCTCACTGTAAATAATTCAGTTCATACAGTATCTGTACAATCCAATACAGTGGTGTCTTTGGCAGAACTTCAGAGCTCTTTATTCTAAACGATTAATGATACTAATTATTAATGATACTTTTAGGTCATTTTTAATATTTGCAAGTGAAAATACTACTTATGGCCTCTTTGATTAATTGCATAACCCTGTTAGATGTAACTACTCATACCCAACACTGATTATGGCCAAAATTTGGAAAATAAATATCTATTGACATGGCTTGACCTTGTTGTGACTGGCAAATGAATAATGTGAACTGACCTGATTAAATAAATGGTGGTGATGAAGGCTGTGAACTGTTAACAAAACCGTATAGCTAAAAGTTTGTTAGCTTAGAGTTTAGAGTAGCTTAGAGTAGACTTTACCAAACCTTCATTTCCCAAAATGCATCAAAGGAGAGCTAAACAATAACCTTTGAATACATTTTTAAAGTCAAATCATATTGCAATGTATCTCAGACTTATAACAACTTAAGAAAACACAACTTGATAAAATATCTGTAGCTTTTAATTGAGCTGAGTCATCTCAGAATCTAAAAACAGACACACCATACAGTAAATGCATTTTCCATGTGAGCTCTTATCAGTGATGATCAGCTGATCGAGGCGAAGGCTCCATATGCCATCACATTCCCATTGTCTTCCATCCTCTTTGCTCCCCACTCCGCCACACAGTCAAAAGAGGATAATGGAAGCCTTGATGTTTACCTGCTCCGTCTCCCTCGGTCTTTCTAATCTGCTCTCTGAATGCTTGCACACACAATGGACTCCAATTACAGGCTGCTGCTCCTGCTCTGCATGGCCTCCCCATAGGTTTGAAGTGGACGGTGTACTTCTGCCTCACGGGCCGGGCTACACTGTACCTTCAAATGTTAATGGCTCATTTACAGCCATTAATGTGCACAGGCTGCATCAGCATGTCTGCCTCCCGCTTTCCATCGTGAAGTCTTCCCACTTATATGGTAATATAGAGGAGATGGCTATAGGCAGCCATTGATAATGAGGCTGTTTGTTCCCTCTGGCCTTTTGTAGTGGAAATAGGAGTATATTTCCATTCCAGACAAAGTGAAGGCCTTTCTCTCTTCTTTTTTTTTCTCCTGACAGCAAAATTAAATGATTGAAATACAAATGAGCGATCCGGTTTTGACCTCTTTTTTTGCAGCTGAGGTTGTCGAGGTCTTATCTGCTGTTGAGCAGAAGCTCAGTGTTGTTTGTTTTATTACTGTATGTTTCATAGTATTTTCTGTTGTCAACAAGTAAGGGTCAAGAAAACACTGGTGGAAGAAGTGCAGAAACTTAACTACTTAAGTACAAAGTATTATCAGCAAATAGCATTATGTAAAATATAAATATAAAGTAAAAGCAGTCATTATCGAGATGTGTTCTGTTATTATAGAACATTGTATTATTCTGCTTCGTCACTAACAAACAGAGCTTTTTATTGTTGTAGTTTGTCTATGTGGAGCCCATTTTGATACTGATACTATATGATGTTTTTGTTACTTGAAAGTGTGAACAAATGTAGTCCAGTCAAAATTACGATGTAGTGCAGTATGTAGTAGCAGAAAATGAAGACTCAACTTTGTACTTAAGTCCAGTGCGTGAGTAAAAGCACTTCATTCCACCACTGTAAACACAGTAGAAGTCAGTTTTTTTCTGATTTATGTACTTTATGTTTGTGTGTTTTAAGGTTGAACCAATGTCTAAAGTTTTATCCCACCTACTGGCTCTGAAACACCTGTGTTGGTCTGTTGTTTTGTGTTGGTTGTGTATGTCTGTCCCAGTCGTGTAACTCCATGTTGCTGTGTTTGTCGTCACCCAGAGGAGGAGAAGCCGGTGGTGACCAACGTCACTGTCAGCGACGTGTCCTGGGACAGCTTCCTCTTGTCCTGGTCAGCTGACGACGGGGCATTCGAGGGCTTTCTGATTGAGGTTACTGATGCAGAGATGGGCGCTGAGTGGCAAAACCACACAGTGGCCGCCGATGCTCGCAGCCTCGCCATCTCAGGCCTCAACCCCTCCACCTGGTACAGGGCCAATTTGTATGGGGTGCACAGGGGGGCCGTCTTAGACCCTGTCTTTGCAGACACCATCACAGGTATCAACGCCGTCAACGCTGGGGTCTCGCTCTTTCCTTTGCTTCCTTCTTCTGCTTTAAAACATTCGCTAGCGTCTACTCTTATGAACCTTCCAAATGACAGCTCCTTGAAGTTCTGCTGTGGTTCTTCGACATTGTTTTTACGTCTAATGGGAACACTTGGTTATGTTTGTTTTCCTTTAACAAATTTAAATACCCTGCCATATTTTCCACACATTCAAAAAAAGTTGAATAATTAACTGAGCTGAGGAATAAATAACACATTAGAGACTATTGAGAGGAGGAGCTCAGAGAAGGCAGATGGTTATTATTTTTTTATAATGCACTGTACTCTGGATTCTTCACAGAGCAGCAGAGGGTATAAAGCAGATTTATTATCTCTTTTGTATGATTTAAAATCACAAAAGATGAAAGAGTTGGATTACAAAGATAGTACTCGACACAAACAGCTGAAGAAGAAACATCTTCAATGCTCATACTCATGAATTTAATCTTAAACATATGTGGCTTTAGAATATTCTTATCTGTGTGGCCTGTCATCGAGTGTTTAACTGAGACGACCGTAAACCACAACATCCTTGCTTCGAATCCTGGGTGACATTTGTCATCATACACTCATGAAATGCCCAAAATTCAACGTATAAAATATCCTTCTCCCTTCTTTTCTCTTTCATATAGAACTCTCTTTGCCTCTTTTCTAAATACTTCTAAGTCTGTTCTTCATAAATATATTGTTTATATCATATTTCAGTAATGGTATTTCTTATGGCCCATTTCCATAGTACTGTCTCAGCACAACTTGAAGCATCTCTACTATCCATGGATTTGGGTATCATTTGTGTTGACGTCCAGAGCGAGATTATGTGATACCAAAAGGATGGATGAAAACAATGCAGAGAGTTGATTTATCACCATCACTGTGACATTGTTGTGCACGGCATTTTTAATCACCAATGCCACTTTTCCACTGATGTTATTGTCTTGACTCGGCTCGATTCTGCAGGGATTTTTGCTGTTTCCACTATGGGAGAGCAGGCACATCTATTATGTGCAGCATCACCTTTGCCAAAGTTCCAGACAAGCTAATGCAATACTAAAGGCGGTGTAAAATAAACCATATCACAGATTGGTTCATCCAGAATCGTCACTGTATCAGTACGACGGCGAACCAAGCAAGCAGGAAGTCTCAGAAAATGTTGGAGCAAATTTTCAAGGACAAATGGAGTCTAGACAACTACATTATCACTGGAAAAAACTTTATATAACATTTTATTTCAGATATTATAACTTACAGTTTTAAGTTTCCACCTCCTCCACTGTTGAATACAACACCTACAGTCGAAATGCAATGTACTGGCGGCCGAACCAAGCCAAGTTGAATCAAGACAAGTTAAGCTCATACTGTAAGTGAAAAAGGGGCACATGTTACTGTCGTCTACTCACTGTGGCCTATATTTTATTTATGACATTTTTTTTAATGAAAATGTGCTGTGAAAAAAAAGCCACATACAATGAAGAACAACATCCCTTTGATACCTGAGAGTGCTGTGTTGAAGTTGCAGCTGTATTGAAGGGGTTTCTATAGATACATGGCACCAAAAAACAAGTTGAGTTGAAGTGGTATAATCTAGTGGAAAGAGCTATTAATGAAGGGGTAGTTCTAAAGAAAATGTTAATAAAGGCAGATTGCTTTTTATGAAAACGAGATGTTTGGTTACATTCAACGCTATAAGACTGTTTTTAACAGGTGTATATAATGCAAACCTACCTGTCAGCCACTCAGCCACTGTGATACAAGTTTTTCTTTACAGCATAATCTCTTCAACATTCAGGCAGTGTTCACCAAATCCCCTGACAACACCCCCCATCAGTAATCCACAATACACATATCCCTCCCTTTGATTCAGGGTTTGTAAAATGGTCTAATGCTCTGCTGCAGCATCCACACAAAACCCATTGAATCTACATTAGCCCAGACACAGATCGGCGTTTGATCCACCTTTAAGCTGTCGGTCGGCTTGTTGGTACGAGTCCAGCAGCACCTGGTCTGTTATGTGAACATGGAGAAAGCCATAAAGAAAGGTCAGCGTGTTGTTTAACTGAGGAACAACAGGTGCGCTGCTTTACCCACCCACTACAACAATCACAGTCATTACCAGTGATTAACCTGCTCAGAATAACAATATGTGCCTGATAATTGGGCTGTTAACAGCGAAACCAAAATCTGCCAATGACGACTTATAAAGCAGCATACCTTTGAGGTCTAATATTGTCAGTTTTAGGTTCATTCTCACAATATTTTTTAATGCCAACATCTATTCTGGCATTATCGCTCACTGATCAGGATCAGTCAAGTGGAAGAAAGATGGGAGCACTGACAGAGGAAAAAAAACCCTAAGGCGCTTTTGTCACTTTGTGTGAGGCCTCTCGTCTGTATGCATCCCCAGTCTCCCCAAACCCGGACCGCTCTTCATTCTCATGCTGCCATTGCCCCTGGGCTCTGGTGCTAGGGTGCCAGGGGCTTCTGGGGCCACGCAGAATATGGCATGCACTCAACAGAGCCTATTGTCTGCATGCTAATGGCCGCTGAAACCATCTTAACATATTTCATTAGCATCACTTAATCCATAAAACATTCCAAGTTGTGAATACAAGCGCTGACTAATTTGATTACGTTATGCACGGTGGTCATCGTCGCTTTGCTGGAGGAAGACGTTGCAGGGGAAACATGATCCCGCACTAGTGAGAGAGTGAGGAAACTTTACTTTGCAGAGAGTTTTACACAGTGCATGATTGACGGAACCACAAAGAGATGTGGACAGAGCCCAGAACAAGCTCTGTGATTCATATCACTACAAGCTGCCCAGTAAAGTTATCAGGCAGGACTGGAACCAGCACCGGGATTCTGCTTGCAGACTCCCTTTTCATCAGGTTAGCTGGCGCCGCCACGTACCTCCTCCAGTAACAGGCTCCCTTTTGTGCACAGGGATTGTGTTCCCTCAGGTCTTGGGG
>JAPQRQ010000028.1:14004275-14017816 GCA_037367365.1 Apogon talboti | reverse complement strand
TGTTTTACTCTTGTTTTTTCATTGATTTCACTGTTGCTTTAATGTTCATGATTGAGTTTATAATCTCTACTTTAGAAACTGTTGGTACTCCACAGCGATAGATCATATGCTATAAAATCATCATGTTTGAAGTTTCACTGTCCTATAAAAATTCAACTTTTTATGAGAGAAATTAATGCCTTGTTTTCAGTTTGGCAACAATGCATTTCCCAGCAAATTGAAGAGGGTTTGTAAGTAGCAGTAGTAGAACATTCTCAACCCATCAAGAAATGTGTTTAGTTCTTCACTTCAGTTTATCATTAACAGTCAGAATCAGTACAGTTGGAGATCGACTCGTGAAAAAGAAAATATGGTTTTATGGTTTAATGGATCAGGACGTAATAAAACACAACTGGGTCCTTATCAGGCTATAAAATGATTTCAATCCAACTTCATGTGTACAACAACACACAACAGAGCCTATCTTTTTATTATTTATTCAAGCTTTGAGCACTAACTTCATCTCTATTCCTTTATCTGTCTCTCACAACATTCTGGAGGGATTTCAGTCGTCTTCTTTATGTCGTTGTGGGTCCTGCAACTGCATTTCAGTTGAGTTGAGGTCTTTGACCGGGCCATTACCACACCTCGATTCTTATCTTTTTCTGTCATTCAGTTTATTAGATTTAGTAGGTTTACAGGTGTGTTTGCTATCGCTATCCTGGTGTTGAGCCAATTTCCGTCGAGCCTTAGTTTTTGGATAGGTGACCTTGTGTGGATTCTGGAAAACAGACAAGATCATGGTTTATTCACTGGCTGTGAGGCGTCGTAGATGGTGTAGTCTGACCTCCACCGCTGCGCCGGGCAGTTTGTATGAGCTGTTTGTGCTGATCTGCACTGTTTGGTTATGCATTGTTCTACAAGTACAAACGTAAGCTCCAGACATGTCATGACTCCCTCCTGGCAACCCTTACAAACTAGACCGACCAAGACATACTTATCCTGCCTGCACGTGCTGTGGGAATTATGGGAAATACTAGTTATGAACTTGAAAATTGCACATGAACACCCCCTCACATTGTATTTTCTACTGGATCTCTGGGGGAAAAAAATGATACACGAGCTGCTGAGATGAAAATAACCTTTGACCTTTAAACCATGGTGGAGAAAAACGAGGGATTCATCATGAATGATAAACAATACTTTTACAATACTGTTAGGTGATGATTTTGGACATTTATAGTAGAGGTGGACAGATATGGGTTTTTCTAAGGCTGATGCCAATTTTTAAAAATTTGGTCAGCCCATGGCCGATATCTACAGACGATTTTTGAGGCCAATATTTAAGGCCAATTTGGTTTTTTTTGTTTAAAGCACATTGATTGTGAAATGCTGTTGAAACTCAGATAATTAAGATTTTTATGCAGCAATATAAATGAAATTATTAATACACGTACACATAGTACTCTCTTTACATTTTTTGAACTTCAAATGCCGCCCACACAGGTGCCTGACCAAATATCTTATAATCTTCTATTACTGATCAAATATTGGCTTTCAAAAAAAAAATTAAGGCCGATGGCCGATATTGAAAAAAAATCAATATATCGGTGCAATATATCGGCCGGCTGATATATCGGTCTATCTCTAATTTATAATATACACAATTTGCAAAAAAATAAATAAATACTGTAGCAGCAGCTACGACAACAAAAGCACTTGAACACAACGCACTCGAAATTTCGAATTCCCAAGTGGAAAGCATCATCTTCCCAATAGCACGTGAAGGCAGCGTTATTCTGTCTTTTTCTAAATGCATTGTCATGAACTTCAACATTTAACGTTCTGAGGCCTGGAGAGTCTGAGATGTCGCTCTTTGTTTTTTGTTTCTCCGACCGTTGCATTTGGGGTGACGTTGCAGGGACGTCCACAGAATCTGTCACTATAGAATGATGGAGGTAATATTTATTGGAAATGGAATTCGAACCCTTCCCAGATTTATTGGCAGCTACCGTTGCTTCTCTAAGCTCATTACTGATGTCCTCTTTTAACACACACCTGAATGTTCCAGACCAGTAAACCACTAAAACTTGTGCTAGTATTGAGGCCGTCACACTTGCTGATGATTGATAAATCAATGACATCTGGCTGATACTCAGCCTCTTTAATTCCTATGGAAACAATAAAGGTGTACTTGATTTTTTTTCCACACTTCCTCTGCATTTTGTAAGAAAAAAAACCCCAAACTAATAATAGTAGTGGAATCTGTTGTGTGCTGTGTAAGACTTAAGGTTGGAGTTGAATCATTTAAGAACACTTAAAAGACCTTGAACTATTTTCTGTGTAGACTTCTAAATAAATTTTTCTCTACATTTAACCTTTCCTAAATGATTTATCACCTCTTTTTTATCCTTTGCATTTCAAGTCATAAATCAAAGGTTATTATATCAACACAGAGAAAACTGAAGCAAAAATTCAGCAAATTATATCGTGAACTGAATGTAAAACCAAGCATCTCCAACCACTTTGGTTTGTCAACACCTTTGGGTTTTACTGGTGAATCAACTGTGAACGTCCAAATGGGTCATATCTGATGAAAATGAAAAGCTGACAAACCGCATTTTACCTGAATTATTTACTGTATACGTATTGATCGGATCGGAGTGGTTAAAAATGATTACACATTATAGATCAGTAGATGCTTTTGGTCGACAGTGACTTTTTACGTCGTTAAGGGTCAAAGATCAGACTGTTTTTATTATGTCCTGATATGTACAAAGACGACTGACTTTCTGTTTCATGTGACTATTTGTGGTTGTGAAAAGGAGCTAAAGCTGTGAGCCAAATGTCATGCTGTGCCTCATAAAATTTCCTAAATTGCTAAAACACTCAACTGAAGTATTGTACCTCAGATATGGACTTGAGTGCAAATATAATATTAAACTCTGCCACTGCGAAGGGTGACAGGAAATACTTAGTAGAAGTACTTGGTTACATTCCACCAGTGGCTGTGATGCTAAAACTGGGTTTGCGGTCCACTGTGACTGGAACACTTTTTGTACAATGCCTTTAATATCATTTTGTGCCTTTTTGTGTTGGGCTTTTAAAGAAATGATGGGGAACAATATTGAGATCCACATTTGAATGCATGCGTGATTCCCTGAAATAGTGACTAATTGATGAAGCCTTTCTCGCCTCCTAATGCATTTAATGGGTTTCTCTGGACAAGAAGCCATAGCCTTTTAGCCAGTTAGGAAGCCACTTAGTCTGCAAGGTGCATCTTTTATCCAAAGTGCTGGAAAAGTAATCATAGTATACCTCATATATATTGTACACTTGCTACGCTGCTAATCTAGACTTTATAAAGAACCTGTAGTTTATCAGCCAGGTTACTGTGCAATATTCACGTATGTGTTGTAGGTATGTGATGACCAGCTGGTGGCAGTATATACCAGCATTCTATGCTAAATCTATGCTGTTCAGTCCTCATTATTTATGCACTTGTGTTTGATGCTGCCTGTTATATTATACACCAAATTGCCTTTAAAAGTGTAATTTATCCCTGATTATGTCATATATTGTAACTTTAACTCAGTGAGTCTGTTCAATGCAGATAAATGAATGTTTGCATACGTTGGAATTATTGCTGTAGGTGTTTTTCTGTCTCTGCTGCAGCTGCTATGTCGGTTTTTCACTGCAAAGCTGGAATGAATGCAGTTTAATCCAAAAACAATAAAAATGTGTCAAATACTGAGCACTGAATACTGTTTTTATTTGCTTGTCTGACACATATACTCTTATACATGCTGCAGTGTGCATTCAAATAGCCTGACTGTGCACTGTGCAAGTAATAAGATGAAGAAAATCAAAATAATTGTATTAAATGCATGAACTAAATTGAACAAACTTGAGGAAAAGAGAAGAAAATGGCAAAAAAATCCATTGAGAAGGGATTGAAGGAAAGCAGGTAAAGAGAAAATCAGATATGAAGCTACAGGAGAAAGACTGAACTCCTGCTGATTTCTACTAAAACCCAAATAACTGACACATTAAACTGTCAGGTTGAATGATGTGACCCAGAGACCAGACGCTAAAATCATCAGACGCTGTGAAGTGGAGTGGGTTCAGAAATAGACGTGTGGTGATTCAACGGTGTGGCAGAGCGTCGGCAGATGGCATCCTGACAGCAGAGCTACAGCACATGCAACAACTTCGCAACGGCGTTCTGCACAAAGTGAACCACAACTGAGGTCTGTGAGCGTTTCTCCTCTTCTGGTCTGGTCCACTCTGTCTAAAGTACAGCATGTACGGGGATGATACCTTATGGTGCACCAGCGCAGGCCTTTTCTAAACCACATTAAACCCTTTAAGGAAACACAACACCCTCTCATGAGGCCTCGCTGCTCTATAAACAGACACCGTCAAGCATGTATGTCTTATTTTTGTCATATATGTTGCAAAATTGTACACATAGGTATCTGTTTACATGTTTTGCAGGCAACACTTGTATTCATTTTGACTCCTGTTGGTCACCTCATCCATGGTTTATAATCTGAATAAGAACTCTGCGTCTAACTCTTCAGTTTGTGTGTAAAATATCTGTCTCTACAGCTGCTAAACGCTCCACAGTGTTCATCAGCTTGTGTCTAACTGTGAATTCTAACTTCATGATAGTAGAAATAGTGTGAGCCTCTCATTAACGCATAGGTGAAGGCACACTGTAAGTTTGACATCTGGTAGAAAAATATACACCTCCTGTTTCATGATAAGACATTTTTTTCAGCCTATTTCATTAGGTAGATGAAGGTTTAGCTTTTTGTTTACAGAAACAAACACAAATTAGAAAAAAACATTTTTAACCCATCCTTAAGACCTAGAACTATTTTGGTGGCAACTTCCAAATGAATTTTTCTCTACATTTAACATTTCATAAGTGATTTATCACCATTTTACCGTTTTTATTTGTTTGTAGTATAGATTTTTGTATATTTTAATATTTCTTTGTAGTTTCTGTATATTGTCAATATTTTTCAGTATATATTTGTGTGATATTTTTTATACAGTCTTTTTGCTACTAAACAGGGACAGAGCTGCTAAACTTATTTTCATTGTTCCTGTAACAGTGACAATAAAGAGCTATTCTATTCTGTTCTGGTTAAAGGTACAAAATTCTTCAGTGATCCTTCTCTGGTGGCCACTAAACATGATTACATAAAACAGAAAAAAAGTAGAAGATGGTGCCTGTTCTGAGCTTCTGTACAAACTTTGTTGACTTTTATACATCTGTGGATATTAACATATCATTGTAAAGTGAGAGGAAATATACTTTTTGTTTTTAGATGCTTATACACTAATGAAAACTTGTGAATGTCAAAGTTCTGTAAATTGAGCTCCTTAAATCCTTCAAAATCATACACGAACCTTTTAACTATTTATTTTTTTGCTACTTCTGAAGCTATAATCTGTTTTCTTTTTAACCAAAATGTACCATTACTTCTGTTCTGCAACTGGACCATTTTAACCAGCTCTGGCACCTGACTGTCAATTACAAACAAGTTATTACGAACTTGACCTTCGTGTAGTTCTTGTGCAAAATGACATGATGCTCAGTGTGTTCACAAAGCAACAACATTGTAAAGTCCGGGCACAGACTGTTTAAGAGCTACTGTGATGTCTTTTTTAGCTTTTTGTGAAGTCAGGAGCTCGCCTTTTTATTTCCATCTTTGCTCTTTGGAGCCACAAGTGAAGATATTTGAGCAAAAAGGTGGAGCTGGAGGTGAATGAATGCTACCTGTTAGCTTCTTCAACTTCATCCAGTGAATAATAACTATGCCATTTGATTCTCTTTTTAATTGAGCTGACTGTAGCACAATGAATGCATTTGTCTTATTTTATTTAATAAACAGAAGCTTGAAAAGTCTGAACACACAAGTCTAATCGAAGTCCAACATGAAATTAGATGTTATCAATGAAGAAATGTTTTAAAAATGAGGACGCAAATGACAAAAATGAGACAGGAATGACTTCTTGGAAGAAAAAAAAAATTCAGCCAGTAATCATGATAACGACTATTGGATCTTGTAGGCAGCACCTAGTGGTATGGCGTCAAGATGGAGTCAGATAACATTGTAAGCGCACGGGAAGTATTGTAAGCGGCAGTCAAGTTTTGTAAACCAAACATATATATTTCTTTTTTAAAATACACCTACAAAGGCCACGGCTTGACCCGGGCTTGGTGCATCCAGCCCGGCTCCACGATGCGTCAAAGCCGTGGCTTGGGACGGCTTGAACTCCACCAGTATTCGTTCGCGATCGTAGTTTTAGTTTTAAAATAATTGGTTGGCCCTGTTATTTAAGGTAAAATAGAAACATTACGGCGGCACTTTGCGATCATTTCAGCCCATTGTAATGATTGAAGCAATGTCTGTCCATCACCAATACTGCTTCCTGTCTAGACCAGGTCTGGCCACACCTCTCGACTAACCACACCCCTACGTAAAGAAGTGGTCAGAATGTTTTGAACCGCAGAAATGTTTTGCAAATGCAGAAAGCGTTTTGTAAGAGAAAAAAAAACAAGTTTTTAGGAGCAAAAATAAGTTGTGTTGGTTTATTAAAAAAAAAAGGAATATATATGGTTTAAAAACTTCACTTCCGCTTACAATACCTCCCGTACGTTTACAGCGTTATCTGACCCCATCTTGACGCCGTACAGTGGCCATCAGTGGTATTACATGTTAAGATTCTTGAATTCTGTTAGTGCTCTTTCAGCTTCACCCTTAGTCTGTTGAGATACTTTAGTTAGTATATTATATTTTTATTTTTTTCTTACACGGTAGTTATTTACCACACAACCTTTCTCTGCTGTGTCTCTTTGCTGCATTTCAAGGATAAAAATGACTAAATGTAGGTTCTATTAATTCATCAGTGCACAAGAAATGCCATATGCTTTTCCATCATGTTGTCATGTAGTCACAGTAACTTAACTCATCCTGCTCTGCTGTGAATCTCTGTAAAGCGTTCCTCTTTTCTCCACACTGTGTCCATTTGTCTGTTATTTGTGTTGCTTTCTGTTCCAGTCTATTCATTTCCCACACTGACTGAGTGGGAGTTTAATGCTCTGGGCCAGAGCTGCACATTGTTGAAAACACTCCCACCTCTGTGCAGTCATGTCGAGATGCTTCTAAACCAGCACAAAAGCTTTCAGAGCTGCTTTAATACGTTACATTTATTTATTTAAGAGTGTAAGGACATGATGGTGGAGACTTTATGATGAGGATGGGGGCTTTATATGTTGATTCTGGTGCAAAAATCCAAGTGTTTTCGTCTCCCCATCAGTTTGTTGGTTTGTGTGTGGTTGTGCTGCTCATCCCATCGTGGGTGGAGTCACATCCACCGACGCGTTGCTGAGTCTGGTTCCTAAGACAACCCATTAAACATGCATTTGCATTAGACAGGCTGGTTGCACCGCATCCGCGCCAGTAAAGTGAGAAGCGACGAAGTGAATGCAACGTCCGGAGGCTGCACAGATACCGGAGGAGAAAAAAAAAGTGTTTTAACAACCGGGATTAAACTGCACAGACGGAAAACTATGACGGATGTATGATGCAGAGAATATAAACACCCACTGCCTTTTCTCTGCACACGACACGGACAGATTTATGTGAGTAGTTCAAGGACTGATGGTCCTTTCCAGTTGTGTTTGTGTCAAGTTTAAAGTTGACTCAAAGTAAAATAAGGAGGCGTATCTGACATATTGTTATTGAACACTGAGAGTAAAATTTCAACAATGCAGGAGATGAGTAAAACCAGCAAATCACTCACTAAAGTAAACTTTGGAATCATTAAACCTGGTAATTTTAGATGCAAAAATCACAAATTCACAAAAATATTATGTGGTTATCAAGTATTGGGTGGTAAAATCAATCTGAGGGGTCATTATCTACAAAACGATTATCTTATGTAAGTGATTAAAAAGTTTGTTCTTAAAACTAAAAAAATATTTTTTTTCAGGTTTTGGCAGCAAAAAAATAAGACAATATCCTGATAACTGACTGGAGATAATACTTATAAGGTGCATTTCATCATCACAGATTGCCATTTGTGCTACTACACATTTATTTTATATCTATATAAAAAATATATACCTTCAATAAAATAAGCATTTAATTTATTATCTTTTATTTGGAAAACATCTATTAAATTAATAATTTATGCAGAAAGTTTGGACGATACACGTGCCTCATCCAACAGGTGACAGAGTATCTGTTGATGTCTTGTGATATTAATGTCCACCAGTCTTCATGTATTTTTAATGCTGTTTGCTTGTCTGCAAGTGTTGTTTTTGTGCAAAGTCCCGTGTCTGTGCTTTTGCTCATCCGTTGTCGCATGTATGTGGTTCTTCCTCAGTTTCTGCTGCTTCAGAGACGTCTGGGTTTGTTCCACTATCCTCAAGATGCATATGAATAGCTTATTAAGTCAATGGAGTAAGTACTGAGTCATTTAAATACTTTACTCTTCTCCTTTATGCTGCAAAAAAGAACTTTTTTCCACACAGTCTGTGACTCTATTTGATACTAAATCATAGATTCCACAGGAAGTATGTTTGCTAAGAGGAAGTAACGCACATCAGACCTGAGGCCTGAGGAGTATTTGACGCTGAACTGGGAAACCACAGCTCCATCACTTGTCTTCATCTGTGCTCTGTGTGTTGCTAAATGTCAGTGTTTTGCATCTAAAGCAGCAGTTGTTTGTCTCCTATATGATGGTGGTGTCTTGCATCAGGCAGGTGAGGCAGCTGTACTTTAATTATGTGTAGCTCTGCATTGTTCTCAAACACAAAGACGTTTGCTCAGCATCCCGGCTTTCACAGTGGGTATGTCAGAGAAGCATCATGTTACCCGTCCGCTATGTCTAACACATTCAAAGCCCGCTATAGGTTTCTACTCTTCATTTTTTTTTCTTTTTACAAATTAAACCAATATGAAGCTTGTCTTCTAATATTACAAACGCATTGCACAGATTCCTGTCACCTTTTCGTCCTCCTGGGCACGAGGGATTGTTCTCTCGTGCTGTTTGATGTAGAAATACAGCCTGAACAGTAGTACAGAAGGTGTCAGATTGTACTGATCTCATGCCAAAACAAACACCTGCATCTGGGACTTTGCATTTGACACTCAGACCTTAGGGTAAATGTAAAAAAATCCAAAATCGTGGACCAAAAAAATGTGTAGTCCAAGTCTTCAGCATCACTTCTCATCCAAATACAGGTTCATTATATTGGAATATGTTAAAATACTGAGCTATGTGATGTTTATTTATTTTTTCATCTAAATTAACTATAATAGGCATATTATAAGATTAATTTCCATCTCAGCTTAAGTTGGTTTAGGTGATAAAACAATCTCAGGTATTGCTAAAAATGTTGAGTTTATTATCATTACTGACATTTCTTTTGATAAGGCATTGGATCTGCCCACACTGAGTGAAAAAAATGAATAAGTGCAACCCCCACAAAGCACCACATGTAGGTAGATTTTTCGTTTGTCGTCTCTGTTGTCACGTCGTAAAAAATTGTGTTTATATTGGTTTTTGGTTTTATTGCTCATGCCAAGCTTCTGTTTCTGCTGCTTTGTTGGAGTTAGACAAACAACGATGGGAAAGGGGAGGCGTTCACTGCACCTCGTAAACTCTGAAATCTCCATCATTTTGAAGAACAAAACATGTGCGCTGACAGAGTGTTGCTTTCAAATACACCTCAGGCTGGGTGAGCTCATGCTCCTAGATTGTCATATGATCTACGTTTTAAAAAGATCATACAGATAGTTTAGTTAAAAAGTACATAACAATGCTGTCAAAATGTTCTTACCAAGTTAACTTTCATTTGTTAACAGCCTGTTTATTAGTGTAATTATGGTGTTTTGTGAAACTTATGGGTTTGTCGTATTAATATCACTAGCATAGGTTGCCAGGCGAGTGATTTTATTTCAGTTAATTTATAGTTTCTATACTGAAGTATTCATTAACTTGCAGAATTTGTGTAATAATAAACTCATCAGCTGCAGGTCTGGCTTCTGAACTCTTGACATACAGTGAAAGTGATATACACAGATGTTCTACAGTTATGTGATTCAGGGACAAAAGAGGCCGCCGCAGTCTAGAGAGGTACTAAAAATGCTGCAGCTCTGTATGTACATGAAAATATTAATGTGTTTGCTAATCTAGACATTGTTATTTGGTCATAATTTTTGTCCAAAATGATGAAAAAATGCAAAGGTTTTTTCCTCAGATAACACAGCCTAAGTCTCCAGAAACCAGAGAAACCTGGAGGAAAATAAATTTTTGCTGTAAGTTGCTTGTGTTTTATAAGACATGAGGACGTAAGGATTCAGGTCTCAGATTGTGACCAGATTGTCGAGCTCTAAATCCACCTCATAAATTTACAAATCTAATTAGGCAAAGAACTGTGTTTCTCCAGCTTTCAGGCATTGATCAGTATGAAAACAAACATTGTGGTCATGTTTTTTTTCCATTTAACCCAGCTTTGATTTACACTGTTGCGCTGGAGTGGAAAAGTCAAATGGCTGAAAACACATTACAACACTACTACATAACAGAAAATAAGTTACAACTCTTTTAATTAAATGCAGTTACAGTGTTTTTGAGATAAATACAGTATCACAAAACAGAATATCAAGATACTCAAGTGTATCAATAGTTTTTTTTTGCTCACAGAAATCATGACATTACCATTATTTAAGATTCAAGTTTCAAGCTCCTTTATTGTCATTCAATATGTAACATGGAGAAGGAAATTCCAATCAACAGGATCAACAGTGAAGTAGACATGTTAGTCAAGTCAACTTTATTTAGAAAGTATTTTAAAAACAACACAGGTGGCCAAGGAGCTGTACACAGACATACAAAACACATAAAACACATAAAAGAATTAATAAAAACAATAAAAGTAATTATACATTAAAACAATTAAAGCCAACACACTCACACTGAGTAAAAAGACAAAGAGAAAAAAAAATGTTTTAAGAGAGGATTTAAAAACAGAAATTGCGTCAGCTTGACTGATGTGCAAAGGTAGTTTTAAAAAGAACACATTTGAAATAGAAAAACACACATTCAAGATAGTAAAACAGCAAAAGCAAAGTGCTGATAGTAATAATAATAAATAAATAAGCATAGAGGAGAAGGAGAAATGACTGGAATGTAAACATACTATTGCACGTCGTATTATAAAACTGAATGAATATTGCATGATGTTATTATATTGCACATAAATGAATGGCATTTTTGGTCATTGTTCAGTTGTAGTTTGAGTTGAACAGTCTTGTGGCATCCATGCAACCTGAATTAATGACGCATCAAGCGATCAGAGAATATGTTTGCACTGTGTTACTTTCACAGAGGTTTAAGGTGATGACTTGTCTGTTGTTGAAGCTGTTTGCATGCTAGTTCTCCGTCTGATATCTCACATCCATTCTTGTATTTACCCTCATGCTGGTCGCGGTACATGCCTGGGAAGCCTGGCTACTTAGCTACGGGGTTAATGTTTGCTGTCGCTGTGTAGGTTGCACCAGGCCTTTGGCGACTGTTCTCAGCGATGCCATCTGTGTTGTCTACCTCCATCCCTCGCCTCAGGACAGGCGGTCAGATTTATACGCAGACTTGTTGTGGGAGTCTGTGCAGAGGATGATGAGAGAGGGAATCCTGATGAATCCTCACTTCTTCTCCTTCTTCTTCTTCTTCTTTTCCTTCTTCTTCTTCTTCTTCTTCTCCTTCTGCTTCTTCTCTTTCTCCTTCTTCTCCTTCTTCGTTTTCTTCTCCTCCTCCTTCTTCTTCTTCTCCCTCTTCTTCTTCTCTTTCTCCTTCCTCTCCTTTTTCTTCTTCTCCTCCTCCTTCTTCTTCTTCTCCTTCTTCTTCTTCTTCTTCTTCTTCTTCTCATGCTTTTGATGCTGATATTATGTGGGGATTTGACGAGGAATCTCTCTGGGCCGGATCAGGCTGATCATCAACAGTGTCGTGTCCTCTTAGCCCTAAGCCCTCCCCTCACCTTATAGATGTTAAACGCTGAGGATAATCTCACCATGAGTGAAGCTCACATGTTACTAAGCTGATTTCTCACTGGGAAACATCTGTGCTCTGTGATGTTTAGGTGGTGAGTTTGAACCTTCTTGTTTTTGCCATCAGAGGTCTGGGTGTAACCCAGAGTCACCCCGTCCTGGTGGAACAGTTGTTGACAGTATGTGGTTTTGAAGTAGAACCTTAATTAAATTTTTTTTTTTTTAAAGCATTGCTGTACATACGAGGAACTAGAAATGACAAGTTCATGATGCACTATGCCAAGTTTAAAAATATGCATCACTTCCTTGAGTTTTTCCACTGGCTGCCAGTCAGCATCACGGTGACCACAAGACTACACTAAGTGATTGTGTTGAGCCAAGAAATAGACCAAACCCAATCCTCTGGAAAACCACATGGTCTTATTGTTACACTTAAGCAGAGAGATATAATGATAGGTTGTCGCTTTATTTTATGGCTAGCTCTCTCCCATTTGCAGTAAATCTTTATGTTTATAGATTTAATATGTAAAATATGAGATGAAATTTATGTGTAGTAACCTTTTTATTATTACTAATTTACAAATTATTTCTGATTTGTGGACAGACTGTAATATAGCTTACTCTAAAAAATTAACCCCTATTTCCACCAACTATTTCAGTTTCTTACATTTGTGATAAAAACCTGTACACCGATGAAAGTCTGGATCCTTATAGGCGGTGGGCCAAGTCAGTCTATCTCGTTCCGTTCACGAGGTGATCGATACCTCTTTGCTGTGAAGCAGAGCTTCTAAAAACAATTTGCTAAAATAAATTGAATAGCCTTACTGGTTGTTTCCCAGCTGACCGTTTGCTCCATAAAGAATAATAATATGAAATTTTTTACGTGCAGATTGCAAAAATGTGTCGGGATAAGATCCAATCAGAATTCATGTTGTTACCTTGTTTAATTGTTTTGGCCAATCGCGTTGTTCGTTAAGACAGCTTCATCCCAGAGCTGGAACGTAAACAGTCAGAAGAGGCACTCATCCTCATGAGACAACATTCAGGTATGGTTTGCTTTGTAATTACTTTGAATTACAATACCTTGAATATATTAAATATGTGCATATATTGTTGTAGTTATTTTTATAGGCTACAAAGACTGTGAGCCATGCTTGCCATGCTTTTCCTTTAATGCATTACGTTAGTGACAATAGCCGTGAAATGTGCTACTCTACAGCAAGCTAGCTGATAGCTCAAGTGCAAACTCTAGAGAATGAAATGAAATAGTCAAAGGTATGAACTTAAAATGGTTTTATACTATTCGTCATTGTCATAGTTGTAAGTTAGTGTTTCAGGTTTTGAAAGCTTTTATCCATTTTCTGTTAATCTCACTAACATATTGATTCTTCCCATATATTAGACAACCAACTGGGAGTACCGTATTTTTTGGACTATAAGTCGCTCCGGAGTATAAGTCGCATCAGTCAAAAAATGCGTCTTGAAGAAGAA
>JAPQRQ010000028.1:13971292-13988204 GCA_037367365.1 Apogon talboti | reverse complement strand
TATATATAAACAGAGGTTTAAAAGACAAACCATTTTGTATCACTCGATGTTTTTGGTCGACAGTGACTGTTTACATCTTGGAGGGTTAAACTATTTCATCTGTAGATGTAAATGTCTGGTCTTCACTGCTGCGTTCACTCTACCAGGTATATTTATAGACATGTAGTATGTAGTAATTACTATACACAATGCACTTATCTTTTATGTTTTATGGGGTTTTTTTTTCTTGATGCAACCACGGCTGTAAATTGAATTGAATTTGTGAGTAGTGAGTTTCACCTGCTTAATAAATGACTGGATTTGAATATTATGTTTTGTCAGAATAACTGCATGGATCTTTGAGAAAGAGATCTAACAGGGTCGATAGGGTTTTAAATTGTAGACTTATTTAGCGTAGTCTGGACTGGGTCAGACAGAGTGACAGCTAGATGATAGGGCTGCACTGTAAGCGTTTCTCTCTGACAGAGTTGCAGCTCAAAGTGCGCTGATTGTTTGGTCCAGAGCCCAATGAACAAAAACAGCATGAATAGCCTGGGTTGATTCCAACGGTTTGATTGACAAAACCCTGCCAATTGTGTTAGCGTGTCAGTGTGCGCTTTCCACCGGCGTCATTGTGATGGCAAGAGAGGCTGTTGTGGTGGAAACAACAAACTGCGGTCTTCAGTGTAGGCACTCCAGAGCTGCAACTGAAATTAGGTCTGGACTTCCCTCTGTGTGAGAAACAGTGAAACACCTCACAGTGGAAGTGCTTTTTAAGACGACTAATACTCCATTTAGATACACCAACACCTCTGCATGTGTAAACATTAACAGTGAGGCAGTATCTCTAAAACTATTAATACTTGTAACCAATGCATCTAACATGTGTGACAATAAGGCTGGAGTTTATCAATTACTCTGTTTATTATATTCGTGATTAATTGTTTGATCCATAAAATGTCTGAAAATGGTGAAAATTCTCCCCAAAGTCTGAGATGACATCATCAAATACAGGCCATGTATTTCACACCTAGACCGTCTGTGGCGTTCTACCTGACTTAGTCGACCTTTTAATATCAGTATTGTAGTTTCTGTGTGGGTTTGTAGCTGCAAAGTGGAATCTAAACCACAAATGTTCTGTGATTATGGGTTTGATTGATTGAAACAGTCTTTGAAACCATTAGGTATAATACAAACCACAAAACCTCACACCAAACCAGCAAAACAGTTTCCATCCTGTGCAAAAGCAAACAATTCTGGGGGAAAACAAAACTCTTAAAACACTTTGGGCAGTTTGTGCATTTGTATCAATATTCTTATTAAAAGAAATTGAAACGCTTTTGGCTTTTGCTTTTATGTGTGCAAGGCAGAGCCTTCTGCACTAATAACATTCATACAGTTGAATAATGAAGGTATGTGCACTCTGAACATAGTAAACAGAACATATGGAATGTGGGAGAATTGGGAAAATGCATTTATTGTTTCCAACTAGTAATATAATGCAAGCATAAAAGAATAGAACAAATAGATTTGTGATGTGAACAAGCAAAAGAAAAAAAAATAAGGGAAAAATGAGGCTTAAACGTTGCCTTATTTGTGGGTTTGACTTCATCCACATCACATGCAAAGTTGTGTCGAGTTAAGAAGCATGCAAAGTATTTCCTGCACTTCCATTTTGGTCCAAAACAAATTCTACTAATGGCCTATTTACAGCTAATGTTTGATTTATAAGTGAACTGATTATCTCAGTGTTTCCATACATGTCAGTGTTTAAAGGCAATTAACACAATAATGTCTTAAGTCCAGACCAAAACTGCACCGAACCGAGTGTGATGCATTCACTTTGGTAAATGCACTGAGTATAAATTCTGTAAATATTTCAGAGAATGAGCTTCAAAAATCACCCAGTGTTTCAGTTTTTAGACTAAACCTTTAAACAATACCTCAATCTCATATGTTTTGTATTTGTTTTTTAAGGATTGTCAAAAAATTAATCTTTAGAGATGTATAACTAGTTGTGTAGTGACTTCCAAATCATTTTATTCTCCATATCTAGCCTTTCCTAAAGGATTTATAGCCATTTATTATTTTATACTCTGCATTTTTCAGTAAAAATCAGGTATTTTCCTATATTTAATTTACTGACCATGTTCATAAAAACCCAGAGTAAATTCAGATTATTACATCAGTACAGGAAAAATGAAGCAAAAATGACCTTTTCAACCAAATGTATCATTAACTGAATGTAAAACCAAGCATCTACAACCGCTGTCATCCATCAAACTACATGGGTTTTATTGGTGAAGAATGTAGATGACATGAAGGTGTTTCCACATTATCTGCAGAGCCTCTGAACCTCCAAATGGGTCATGTCTGATAACAATGAAAAGACGACAACTGCATTTTACCTCAATTTTTTCAATGTATTTTATGGGATTAGTGATTTCAAAGTTATTAAATTTTTTAGATCAGTAGATGGTTTTGGTCACCGGAAGTTTTTCTAGGTCTTTGAGGGTTAAATTACACTCATAGACAAAAAAAAAAAAAATGCAGTGTCTACTTTACAGTACCACTGATTCTGTTTAAGTGTATTTAGAATTTAGAAATATAATTAACTTAGGTACAGTTTATACATCATGAGCTCCATTCCTTTTTCAGTTAACATATTGGTATTGTTTATGTCATCTTCCAGCAGAATAATAGTGCATAATAGGCCCTTTCATGTAATATATGCAGTATAGTATGTGTCTCGTCTCAACTACAATCACTATATTGACAATAATTAGTCTTTTGAGGTCAAGCCACTCACTCAATCACCCTGGACAGTGTTCAGTTTGTCCCTCGGTCCTGTCTCTATTTTAAACCTCACATTATTCACTGCCTTTGTTTCATACTGTAAAGTGGAGGCACTTTCTCTTTATCTTCATTCAGCTATTAAGTAGGGGAGAGAAATTACACCTTTTGTGTGCTTCTCTTTCATCCAGGGTCGCTTTGTTGCTTTTAAATGCATAAATCACCCTTTTGGTTGTGGCAGAGTCTTTTGTGTCAGTGTGATTGGTTTAACAGCTATAGATGTGTATTATGAAAAAGATATGGTCAGTACATTTCTGGAGTATTTTAACCTCCTGAGACCCACAAATGTATTTTTGTCCTCTATATAACATTCCATAAAGAAAAGTGTTGCATGGTGTTGTTTCCAAACAAGGCAATGATTTAATGGAAAAAAAAAAAAGCCAAAGTTTTAGCTCACTGGGTCTCAGGAGGCTAAATTATCATTATAGTGTTTAAAATAAAGAGCTGTGAAGTTCTACCAAAGATATCAGTGCATTGGATTGTAGAGATATAAACTGAATTTACAGCGATGGGCCGGGGGATTTATTTGACCACTAGACGGAGTAGTGAGTAGTGACTCTGCTGGTCCCCCATGGTGATTGTTTACTGATCCACAGTTCAGACTAAACTGTGCCAGTTCTGACCTTGTTTGTTCGATTCCAAACAGAGCTTTAGTTCAGCTATTGACAACACAAACCGAACAGATAACAGGTGATTTGTGGTTTTACTGTGGCTGTTTTCTGCCTAAAAACAGAGCTAAGCTAACAGAACTATAATGTAAACTATCAGCTGATGCCACACATGAAGATTATAAGACACTGTTATTTTTTGAGAGACTGTCAAAACAAGCGTCTGTGAGTTTTAGTTTGAAGAAGAAAACTTGATGATACCATAATAGAGATGTGTGAATAAAGAACCTTATAGTTTATTCAGTGGTACAGTCTGTGGATACATTGCATCGGTTTGTTGATGGTTTTTGTCCAAAGTGTGGGACTTCCCCCTCACTGTTGAGGGTTTGGAATATCAATACTACAAAGAACCCCTTGAAGACTCTTCATAGGTGTGAAGTATAAAATAAAACATATACATTATTAAAATGCCAAGATGCACTTTATGTAATGGTGCCACTGAAAATGTGTTTTACAAAAAAGACTTTCAAACTTAACTTAAACACACAGATCAGATGTCTGCTTTGCAGCCTCCTCTCTACATTCTCTCTATACATGGTCCATAAATTCACTGCAAAACACACAGTATGCACAGCTGTATGTACTGTAGTCCTGTGACTCTGCCAGTCCCCCATGTTGATTGTTTGTTGATCCACAGTTCAGACTAAACTGTGACAGTTCTGACCTTGTTTGTTCGATTCCAAACAGATCTTTACAACACAAACTGTACAGAAAACAGAGGTGATTTGTGATTTTACTGACTGTTTAAGGTCTAAAACAGAGCTAAGATAACAGAGCTATTATGTAAACTATCAGCTGATACAGCACGTAAAGATTGTAAGACACAGTGTCATTTTGATTTGACTGTCAAAATAAAATGGGTATAAATTTTAGTTTGAAAAAGACAACTTGGTGATACCATAATACAGATTTGTGTTAACAATGAATTTTATACTTTACTAGTGCATTGATCCATTGGGATCCACAGGTTCTAGATGTGGTAGTTTTTATGCTGTTGTGTATTTGTGCATGCTGTACCACATTTGTCCAGCAGTCACCACCAAAGCGTTCTGGCCATAGCAACTTGATTGTAAGGCTATTGTATTCCAAAATTACGAATATCTCCTGAAATATTGGTCCTATCAACTTGAAATTTTTGCTAGCCTGTTCCTTGACCAAAAATACATAGGTATGCCAACCTTCAGCAGTCAGCTCTTTCCGGATTTTGTGTGAATCCCGGGACACACACACACACATACATGCACGCACGCACGTACACAGAGGCCACTTGGCTATAGATTCAGTTAGTGATATAGTCTGTGGATACATAGCATTGATTCGTTGGTGGTTTTAGTTCTGAGTATGGTCTGGTATGCGACTTCTTTCTGCTATCGAGAGTTTGAAATATCAGTACTTCATGTTAGTCCTGTAAGATAATTAAACACCTGCACAGCTACTGGAAAAACATGTAAATAAAAGCACCTCCTGAACTATGGAGTCTGCATGCCAGATCTGGGAACCATGACACATACTGTATGCTGGAAATGATGCGACGAAGTGGATCAGAGCCCACAGGTCTGTCTGAGAGAGTCTTTAATCAAAGCTTTGAGGACAGATGTTTGCAGAACTGAGATCTGACAACAAACAGCTCAATGGCTTACAGTCACTGTCATGTATGGTACTCACATAAAGTTTTCAACCCTTGAGGTTCAGAACAGCTGTGAGAATGCAGTTTCTTATATATCAGTCAGGTCAGCAGCACTTACACAGGAGGAGTGTATTTAAGAATCTATGACCAGTCCTAAGACATACTGGAGACATGGGGTTAAAAACAGGATGCTCAGGGTCTATAATGAGTTAGGGTTATTTTGAGGTTGGATATGGATTAAATACACACAGGGTCATTCAGAGGTCATCCATACACTGTACCATTCATGACATCGATTGCACAATTTGAAATGAAATTTGTCAAGTTGAAATTAAATTTATTCAAGGGGTTATTCATGGCCAAAATTATTGCTCTGTAAACTTTGTTGAGCAATCTGATGTATTTGTGTTGACATATTTGGGAACGTATGTAATATAAAGCTAAAAATAGAGTAGTATGTACAAACGTATTGGGTCATCTACAGCTTACGCACACAGGAGGAGGTTTGGGACAGTTGGTCGTTGAATCAGCAGGAGTGTAGGTGACTTTTACACGTTCTGCTCCTCAGCACTCTGTGACCCCACTCTGAAACTTCATCACTGAGTTCATGTGGTTCCTAAATGCTCCCACTTTACTTTAATACAACAGGTTTGAAGGCAGAATATTTAGGAGGAAAGGACGGACTTGGTGTAATAGTGCCTCCCTGTCGCAGTTCCATGCTCTTTAGAACCACCCATTCATTCACAAATGTTTCTGAAGGTAGACTGGAGGGTTATCTGTTGGATTTATTTACCTCTAGCCATGGACTGAACAAAACACCTGAATTCAATGATTAAGAGCTTTGGCCGTATACCAGTCCCACACACAATATTTCATTTTATCACATTTAGCTTCGATAACAGGAAGCGTTCACCGCAGCATTGTTTATGACTCGCAATACTTATACAATGTCACATTAAATGTCACAGCATTTATTTCTAGCCAGAGCTGTAATGATGATGGAGAGTCTGACTGCTGTGTAAAGTCTTCTCTGTCATATCCTGTAGATTCTCACTGGGGTTCAGGTCCGTTCAATCCATTTCAATGTGTGAAAATGATGTCTCATGCTCCCTGAACTATTCTTTCACAAGCCCATTGAACCTGGTGAATTCTGCCATTATCCAATCTTTATTCTCTAGAAAACGAATGGTTACGAAATTAGAAGCCACTCACTCCATCAGTTAGGGTTTAAGAGGATGTTGGAGCTGAAACATATTAATCACTATGGTATTTATCCAATGGAAGGATCGGAACTATTTGTTAAATCCTGGTGAAGGACTTGTTTTGGGTTGGGCTGTGTATATTTGGTTATTATATAAAGTAAGTTGTGAATGGATTGCACTTTTATAGTGCTTTTCTTACACCTTCATGATGCCCAAAGCGCTTTACAATGCCTCACATTCACCCATTCACTCACACAGTGGGCTTCACAGCAAGTAGTTAGTTGAATGCCAAGAGAAAGTAAGGAATTAAATTAAGAAACACCGGCAGATCCAGTATAATCTTTAACTATTTAAAATATTTTGAAGGGACTTAACAGTGGGGGTTAATAAATACTTATTAAGATAAGATATTAATTAATCCCACTGTGGGGAAATTTCACACTTGACCACAGCAACATACAACAAGGAAGTGTAGAGAAAAAGATAGGTAGAGAAAAAAACATAAACCAGTGGAAAATGAACTATAGAGAGAAAAGTAAGAAATCTGTTATTTATATAAATATTTACATAATATAGAATTAGAATACAAATCCAAATTAAATATTATATGCATAGTTACATTGTGTTTGCATATACACATGGTGTGATATGGGGGGGTTACTTAAAACCATTCTAAAGTCTGATGGCTGTGGGGAGGAATGACCTGCAGTTATCGCTCCTTCTTACACTTGGTTTCGAACAATTTGTCAATATTAAATATTCTCTTGACAGTGTTGCTCAGATCTCAGTTGTTGGACACACTCAAACCTGTAATCCTCAACAGAAACTCGGACCGTCACTTAATAATGTCGGAACATTAATTTGTTTTCTTAGTTAAAGACTGTGAAGGTGTGCTCCAGTCCCATTTTACTGTCTAGAAGTTTGATTGAGCTATGAAGCTTGTGAAACAGATGAATTTAATAGGATAGTAAGGACCTGTGTTGGGTTCAGGTGTTTATTAACCTCTACTGAATGTGCAGTTCCATACATTCTGCAGTGTTTAATGTAAATTCCCTTCATGTAACGTGTGTGTTTGCGTGTTCCCCTCAGCGGATATCTCCAGGATGTGTGATGTGGACGTATCCTCAGAGCCCACCAGTCCCACGCTGTATGGCGAGTCCTCGGATAAGTACTACACCGTGGACCGCTGGCAGAAGCTCCGCACAGCCGTCCGTAAACTGGAATTCTGGGAGAACTTCACATCTGAGCTGATCGGGAGTGGCTTCTTCTCCAAAGTCTACAAGGTATTCCTCTGTCCTCCCTCTGACCTTTTTTAATTTTTTGTTTATTTTTTGCCTTCACGGCCATCCTACGTGTGAGCTCCATGAAGGCAGGCTTTGTTTTTGTCTCTAATTGGGACATTCTTGCCATTCCGTGATTGGCCCACCAGCTTTGGAGGCCGTGGTGGCGTGGAGTATTCATCCCCAGCTGAGACATTACATAACCGAAGCAGCGCTAGAGCCCAATAACAGGGAGAGATAACTTCCATACTTTGAGGCTTTGTCCCTGATGAAATGAGGTAGAAAGAGGCCCAGACATGGATGACTAGTCGGAGGTGGTTGGAGGTCACAGCTTTGAAGTGTCCATGCCCAACAAAATACTGAGACACAACGAGTGTAATCTGATTTCAGCTGCAGTTGCACAGTCTCCACTCTATCCTCATCACGAGTAATGCTGACGCTTTGTCCTTCAGGTGATACACAGTACCAGTCGGAAGGTGATGGTGGTGAAGATCTACAAAAATGATGTGGACCAAGACAGCATCGTGCGAGAGATTAGCCTTCTGCAGAAACTGTCCCACCCCAACATCGTCAGGTAACATCCTTACACTTTACAAGTCAAACGCTAATGCCTTTTACCTCACTGTGCATTTTATGGACCTGAAAAGACCGAAAGTGGTTTAGGATTCCCATCACAACACATCGAAATGCTGACTCTACACCCTCCTACACGTCACATTCTCACTGTGTTTTACTGCTTCACAACATTACAATTTTTTATCTGGTAGTAGTGTTTATGGCAACATTACCTATGTCTACATGTACACTAATATTCCACTGTTAGCGAAGGTAGTCTAACTAAAGACAAAAGATCCAGATGTAAACATGTCATGGTCTAGGGGTCTTCAAAGGGAGACCAGAGGCAGATTTGTTGAATTGGACTCCATGAATGCCTAAATAAACATCTATTTTGTAAAAACATCTGGTTCCATAACAATCAGATGACCTCTGTGACAATCCTTTACATGTAATCCGTAGGCTAACAAATTAAAACGTCACCTGATCAGATCTAAAAATAACAGAATGATCATGGTGTGAGGCAGTTGAAAGTGTCATTTACAATCAGGCCCTTTTGTGTTTCTTTTCTATATCATATCCTTGAAACTGAAGTTGAAAGTAACCAAACTCATCTATTATGTCATTAACCTCTTCCATCGTGGGAAAGAAATCCACTCTGCTAAAGGCTAACATTATCAAACATGAGGAGAACATGCTGGTGAACTGATACCATTGGTTCACAGTAACAGACAAGACCAAAGCACAAGTTCATTGGCTTGTTAGCAGTCGTGATTTCATCAGTTTCATCAATCTTGAGTTAGTATATTATTAACAGTTGTTAGGATTTTTACTTACAAATCTGACTATAATTATAAATCCCACGCGATCATTGCATTGGATATTACCTTGACCATAAAACAGACCTGAAACAGGATTAAAGAGTAACAATGAATCAATCATTTAATGAGCATCAATCAGTCTTACACAGATCTGTGGTCTCCCAAGATTACAGAGGATCAGTGTCCCTACCAAACAGACATACAGTACCCTAAACAAAAATAAGTCTCCCTGATTCCTCGTCCTCAACAGAGCCCTGAGTTACACTTTTCCGCATCCTTTACAGTCATCCATAGGGTGTCGTCCTCTTCTGGCCTCAGCCAATAACCTCACATATCCTCTACACCACAGCAGTTCCTTTCATTCTAACCCACGATCCTTGCCCCAAAAGCCTCACCAACTCTTATCTTTACGACTAAAATAACAATAAGCATTCTACTCTACCCTTATCTATTCTATTCCTATATTCCTATCTCCTAAAAACCAAGCTAACTCACCTGTAATACTCTGTCTGCATTTTTCGGTTTTACCCTTTGAAGCTTGTAACATCTAAGGTCAATAAGTCACAGAACTCAGAGCAAATCAGTACAACACAGAAATTATAGTTACGTCACATTGCATTCTAATTACATAAATCTAGATTATTATATGTTCTTGAACCATATTAATTCTAACACACTCCAGTATCCCGTTCAGAGAGGTCCTTCTATACCCCCAAAAGTGTGTAATCTGTGCAGTGCTATTGTAATGTCAAAATATTTTTCATAAGTTGTTTTTACATTTAAAAAAAATTTTAAAAATCAACTTGAGCCATAAACAAAAATACTAAATATTCAATAACTGCCATATTGTAACTCCTTAAATGCCATGCTTGTAATGTAAACAAACCATGTTTTTTATGCAAAAAATACTATAAAATGTTTTTCAATGTACTACATAAACATTGGATCACTTTTTTTTTTGCAGCAATGCCTAACAGCAACATTGGTTAATATGTATTATTTTTTCGTGCTAGGTCA
Organism: Apogon talboti; assembly: GCA_037367365.1. Taxonomy (NCBI): domain Eukaryota; kingdom Metazoa; phylum Chordata; class Actinopteri; order Kurtiformes; family Apogonidae; genus Apogon; species Apogon talboti. Next base: position 13,978,202 of record JAPQRQ010000028.1, on the reverse strand, counting down.
AATGTTCTAAAATGTGTCAATGCAAATTTTTTTCTCACTTCAGAGAAGGGTGCTAATGTAGTAATTTTCCATTGTTTACAATGTGCTGATAAATGATGTTTGGTGCTGGATGAAGTTAGTATGTTTGCTAACTAAGGTTAGTTCCCACTGCATCTGCCGAACTGGATCTTTATGCAATGCCTGGATATAGAATAAGGTTTTTATGAGGCGTCTCCCATCTTCACACTTCATGTTTCATTCGTCAGTCCTTTATTTGTTCTGTCCAGTTGAGGGGAAGGCAAATATAGAAGTGATTTATGTCGATACACAGCTGAGCATAAAGTGAAGCATTGCACTGCTGTATAAACACCAGGACATTAAACAGTAGAGACAAAATCACCATCTACTGCAGGTAAAACACTGACCACGGAAACTAGTCAGTGTCTATGAGTTACATAAATGAATGTGGACACTTCTGAATCCTAACTGGAACATCAACAAAGAAAGAGGTCATAGTAAACAGATGTACAGGCTCTGCTGTTGGTGACCTTTTGAACCTGGAAATGAGTTTTAAGGCACATTGACGTCAGACCTGACCTGACCTGACCAGATCAGAGTTTTACAACTGTTTGCAGCGTGTGACATTTTTTCCATTTACTGTCACATTTTTTGGATCATACACAAACCATCCAGCCAGTTTACAACGACAGTGGACAGATGTATGACTGAAGGAAAAGCCACATTTATGGTCACAACTAAAAAAAAACAAAAACAAATTACTTATAATCATTTGGAAAATTTTGGATACCAGCAGGTTTTTAAGTATGTTCATTTATCACAATAAATCCTTTTTGAGAAGGAAGAAGGCTGAGTCTACATGGTTGAAGAAGTTCACACAGCTGGTAGAAAACTGTTACTTGAAGTGATAAGTGACATGTCAGGCCATCGTTAATGGGAGAATGAACTCGTACATGTAAACAGGTATATTACTGGAATACTTTCATTGTTATTATCACCTAAAAAGTATTGTGAGAATGTTGTTTTTTTTTCAGAATAAGGAAAAAATTATTCCATCATTTAATTATAATAATAATAATCGCTGATGTGCATGAATGTCAATGTACAGACCTGTGACAAATTAAAGGAAAACTAATGGTAGTGGACTCCATCCATCAGGTACAATGTGACACTGGATGGTTTGATGAGTAATAGGTATGATGGATTTGTGAATCACCTGCTGGGATTATTGAACACTAGAGGACATTTTGGAGTGATGTTCTAAACAGTAGTCCACCACTATCATCAAAACACTACATTATCTGTTTGGAGAATGGTGTTCATGGCTCTAGTTCACAGACTTGCAGAATCAAGATGTTCTGGAGACAAATAGTAGCCAGACACCAAACTGCGGCACAGTTTTTTTTCCTTTCCAGACATATTTTCCTTTCATTTGTCACCTGTATGTATATGTGTGAACCACAAAGATCTGTCTAAACTTATTGATTTCAGTGAAGTTTGACTGACACTGAGAAGTAATGGGAGTTTTGTAGTCATACATTTTGTAGAGTCAAATAAATGAAAAAAGAAATGTCATTACAGAGTTGTCATTTTGTTCAGTCTGTGGCTGACAGTTCATGCAGCTGAGACCTTGGTGCTATTTAACAGCCCCTCTGTCATCTCCAGCCGTTGCATAAGGTGTGAAGCCAAGCAGACATAATGTTTGTCTAAGCAATCTTATTTTAGCCATTTAGCAAGGTCACTGCAGTAAGGTTATCAGTGTAAAGCTTATCTGCTGAGGTCATTGCCCACAACGCAGCAGACTGTGGGAGTCCATACCATCTGTACCAGGTACATGAAAACCTGTGCGCCAAACGCCACATGTGTGCACAGTAAATGATGTTTACTGAAGCCATTGTTCCCAGCAAGTAACACAGTACTGTTAGTTGAGCGGTGTGTTTTAAAATATTCGCCTGATAATGAACAGGTTATCCTAATAATGGCTAAAAAACTGAACCAGAAACGGAACGGGACACTAATGCTTAGATTACTTGTGGTTTCTTTGTTAGTAATTACACATTAACTTACTAGTGAATCATTATATTCATTCACATTTATATGTGACATTGGGTTTACCCATGTCAAAACATTCCTCTACAAGTGTACATACTGAAAAGGGAACGAAACCACTTGGAAGTCATCTTTTGTACTATACCAAAAGTTATATCAAGTACAAGTCTGTCATAATGTATTGTTTTCTTCTAATTAAAGCTCTCTCTAGCAAAGCATTATTAGTTTGATTTACTGTATTTACACATAACATACAATAAGATGATTAAAAAAGTTAGCATATGTGCAAAAGAGGTTAGAAGCCAAATATGGTTTATGCAGATATCTCCCATCCATCATCCATCCATCATCCATCCATCCATCCCCCATCCCAACTTTTTGCAGATGTGTTACTGCAACAACAAACTTAATTTTGCATTAAAATGTACAGTTTCTTTCTATTGTGAATAAAATATGTGTTTATGTGATTTGCAGATCTTTGCATTTTGTTTTTATTTTTATTTTACATAGTGTCCCAGGTTTTATGGGGACTGGGGTTAGACTTTGCAGCCTCCTTTTTTTTCAGTGAGTGCTGCTCCCATTATACATTCCCCACTTCTATAATTTTGCATAACAAACAGCTGAAGTCTTAAGTATTGATAAGTTTCTCGTCTGGTGTTTAGTGCTTTAATAGATTCAGTCATATTTTGTCATGTTCTTGGTTTCTATATCTATGTGATTTTATGTTGTCATTTATATTTTCTGTCCCACTGACACTGATTTTATTCCTAAATAAATGTGGAATAAAAGCAGTTTTTAGCAGCTTGAAAAGTAATTTCAGCCAATAAAACCTGTCTTTTGTCTTTTTCTAGATACCTGGGAATCTGTGTCAAAGAGGACAAACTGTATCCGATCTTAGAGGTGAGTCCAACACTTATATTTGCCACATGTGAGTTAGGGGTGGGCATTATATTGAATATACTCGATGTATCGTGTCCATCGAGTATTAACTGTCACACCAGTGTCAACAGTTGGAGTTTCACTTCTGTCGTTCCCTCATCGTGCCCTCTCGCAGCACTTGCTCCCCCGCCCATCCAGAAAACTGTCTGCCGCACATGCACATGTATATCAGGAAAGGAGAGAGAGAGAGAGAGAGAGAGAGAGAGAGAGAGAGAGAGGGAGAGAGAGAAAGTAGCATGGAAAGCGCAAAGAAATTTGAGCTGGATGATATTGTCCTGGCTGTGGTTCGGGTTTCTCAAGGATGACGAACAAAAACGTTTATCTGCAAAATATGCCAGAAAACTGCTGCCACAAACGGTAGCAGCACCTGAAAAGTCATCCAATACAATGCAACGAATATCCGTATGTACACTTCGCTGCCCACATCAGTTAAAACTTTATCGGAACCAGCCCCTAAGCAAATGATTAAGGCTTCATCATTTGCCAAATCAATCCCACATGATAAAAAAGTTTGAAATGGAAAAAGATTACAGCCGCAGTAGCAAAATACAGCGCCAAAGACGTGGCCTCCTCCCACCATCCAAAGACATGCACTGATAGGTTAATTGGTCAACCTAAAAAAATTGCCCATTGGTGCGAATGTGAGAATGATTGGTTTGTTTGTCTCTGTATATCGGCCCTTTGATGAACTGGCGACTCGTCCAGGGTGTACCCTGCCTTCACCCATAGGTAGCTGGGATAGGCTCCAGCCACTTACTGATGTTTTGGTCAAAGGCACCATGATGACTCACTACTCCCTCTAGTGGTGACATAAATCTCCTATTCTGTTCCATCGCAGTAAAAAAATTCAGCTCATACTGTATCTTTACAATCCAATACATTGGCATCTTTGACAGATTTTTCTAAACACTCTAATGATAATTGTTGGTAATTTAGAAAAAAAATATTCAATGACCTATTTCTACATATTCTTTTCAGATATTTATTTTGTCTATAAATAATAACTGTGTCCTGTATACATCAGTATGTAAATGGTGGGTGTCTGGAGGAGCTTCTGGCCCGGAAGGACATCCCTCTGTGCTGGAGAGAGAAGGTGGACCTGGCCTGTGACATCAGCAGAGGAATGATTTACCTTCACTACAAGAACATTTACCACAGAGACTTAAACTCGAAGGTGAGGCTTCACTCGGTCCTGACATTTCAACGCCTCCACAGGCATCATTAAAGCTGCAGCTCGTCTCTCAGCAGCTTCTATCACCGACAGCCACCATGGAGGCTTCATGGGGGTAGATTTAAAGAAATAATACCAAGAAACACAGGCACCATGGGAGGTTTACCTGATTCTAAAATGGCCTAATCTGACCAAAACCTGACCAAGGCTGTAACAACTTATATTTTTCATTAGTGTTTATTTACATTTTTATATTTTTAGTTTAGTTTAATTACCCTTTAAACCTGGTTTCCTTTAGTGTTTATTTGTTTCCATGTTACTTTCAGCTTTTTTTATTTAATAGACTGAGTTTTCACCTTGAATTATGGTAAAAAAAAAACCCTTCAATTAATACTTTTCACTTAGGACAGAAAAAGAACTGTCCACAAAGTGTAAATATAAAGGATGGTGTCAGTCTGTGTGTTTGTCATTAACCAGAAAAAGAAGGAAGGAAAGAAAGATATGAAACTAAAGCAATCCTTAATTTTAATTAGTCTCATACATACAAAATAGAAGTACTATGATAAAGCATAGTTTTTATTCTTATTTCAGATGAAAATGTTTCTGCTTAAGTGATGAAATCCTTACTAGGGCTGCACATTTTAACAAATAATTTGCTATTATTGTGTAAAATCCAGCGGTTTTAATTTGATTAAAACAGATTAATTGTCTAGAAATGTCAAGTCAGCCATACATGCTTACTGTACATTTGCATACAAATACATGTGTTTTGCTTGTTTTACTCAGTATCTCTCTCTGTTTAATTTACCTCGGTCCAAAGTATCTGTTATTACTTCACTGCTATAACTTTAGATCAGAGCCTTTTTGTGATTATGTAGTTGCACAGGCTGATATTGCAACTGCAGCCCTAGTCTTTATGTGTATACAAATCTCAAATCAAATCAATCAGATTTTTTTTTCTTTTTATATAGCACCAAATCATAACAAAAGTAATTTCATGACACCTTCAGGAGATGGAAGAACATAAAAGTCAAGTTTTATGGAGACTTTATTTCCATAAATCTGTGAAAGTCAAGTTTAGGGATAAAAACCAGTAAAATTGTTCCTTTTTCCCCCTTTTTTTAAAAAATACCTCCTGTCTGTAATAGTCAACCATAATTTATTATTTTTATTCATTTTCTGCCTTATTGCAGTGACTGTGTTGTGACTCCGTCTTTTTCTCTGAAAGTGCAGCCCAGTTCACAGCTGGCAGGCTTTGTTACGACGCCAGAGACCCTCCCATGTTTTCTTCCCACACAAATGTAATTTGTGGTTTGTTTGTTCTCCATTTAACTACCAAATGCCTTGGGCTGGTCCCAGAGGAAAAACGAATGACTGCCAAAGAATTTATATAGTAAAGTAAGGAAAAGCCAAAGTGTAGATGTCTGCTCTACAGGGACGACTGAACCTGACACCATTTGTGTAGTGTTTTACACCACAACCTGGATATGAATCACAATATAATGCAGGATTTTAATTAGCCAACATTAAACAGAAGCATTTTTGTATTAACATCATCCAGTACAAGTCTTTAAAGACCCTCATCATGCGTGGGTATTCTTTTGTGTGAAGGTGCTTTCTGCCTGTTCGTGGTTGCCAGGCTTCGCAGTAGAAACAGTCAGTAATGCAAAGGGAGAAGGCAGCATGACAGTCACTCTATTATCATGTTAATAGATTGTTGCTGGCTAAGTGTTGTTGCTACACACATAACTTGTTGACGCTCACATGCTCACGGTTTTTGCATGAGAACGGGGGCCTCCTGCTTTGCACCAAACGTTCTCTCCATGCACGTCACCCTGCGGGACGCAACTCGTTCCACTTCATTCACATGGCGACTAAAAGATGATTTACGTCACACTGGCTTGATCCATCCATAACAAGGTATGAATAGTGGAATTAGTGGAATAAATTAAACTCACTTGGACGTAGTGGGTACACTAATTAAAAAGTACCACTCTCACAAACCCTCAGACTTGCTGCTTGATTCTGTTGATTCTGTTGTGTCTTTTAGTTGTGAGTAGCTCAACCTTTTAGGTGCATTGTTCTGGCTTTTCCTTATTTTGATCCCCGTTTTTCCATTTGTCAGCTCCACTCCAAGACTGGCTGCAAGAGACTTTGGTCTAACCACTGTCTTTGACACTTAACAGCAGAGAAAGTCAAACAATGAACTGCTAAAGAGACATGTTCTTCCAAAGAGCTGACTTGAACCAAATTGTGTAAAAGAAGAATGACTTTTTGATTTATTTTAATGAGAAAAACTAATCACTGCAATTTCTACTTGCTGTAAGTGACATGTGAGTCCCAACAAAATGATGTTATTCAAAGTTATTGCTTTCGTCTTGTTCCAAAGAATGAAAATGACCAAAAAATCTGTTGACAACAGGTGGTTTTTTTCTGTTAATATTGGCATTAACCTCCATTTTACATTAAAAGCCAGTTTGATTTAAGTCATTAAACTCAAATGTATTGAATATTGAAGGCCCCATTTCCATCCATCCATCCATCCATCACATCCCATCCCACCTAACTACCCTTGTCTCCCTGCTGTCACCTCCTCAACGTGGTCACCATACCCACGTGACTATGCATTGTGGCTAGCAGCCTTCATCCTTTTTCCACTCAGTGATATAATGTTAACCACATCCATCCATCCATCCATCCATCCATCCATCCATCCATCCATCCATCCATCCATCCATCCATCCATCCATCCAT
>JAPQRQ010000028.1:13929177-13944036 GCA_037367365.1 Apogon talboti | reverse complement strand
CGGAGAGAACCCACGCAGACACGGGGAGAACATGCAAACTCCACACAGAAAGGCCCCACCGACTGGTGTTGGGATCGTGTAATTTTGTTCATCATACTAAATATTGAATGACAATAAAGGATCTTGACTCTTGAATAGTGAAATTCATTGTCATCTACCAATCTTTGCGAGTCTCCTCATAACACTATTTACTGCATTTATTCTTTGAAACTTTGCTCTTCTTGTACTGAAAGACAACCAATGTAATTCTTAAATATTTTCTCCAGTACACCGACGCACCTGACTGATGCCCTGTCTACAAAAAATCTGTTCACACAACTTACTTTTACAAAGAATTCTGTCCACATAACAAAAATGCAAAAATGATTATCAAGTGGTCTAAACTCTCAGACAAGCTATAGTTGTTGTTGTCCAACCTGTGGACACGGTGGATAATACTGGACATAACAGACACAGAGGCTTTAATCTGTCATAAAGGTGAAGCAGCAAAAACAAGGTCAGTTATAACACTGCATTATGTTAAGTGTTGGTTGTAGAAATGTGATTTTTACATGATGTGGATTTGTCCATAATGCCGGTCCAGTCCATCTCCAGGTATCAGAGCGGACCTTGATTGACTGCAGGTCATACACTGGTTTATACACCTGGAGTTGATGTTTCAGCTGCAGCTTCATTACACAAAGACATAACAGACATGAGTAAAATGGAGTTGGATGCCATTGTTTTCTAATCTTTCTGTTTTCTGTGTCCACATGGATACACACAAGCCCATTTTTTTTGGTTTGTTTTTCTTGAAATGCATTTTTTTTTTAAATTTCAATCAAAACCACTGTTTGCTTGTGCACAAGAGACCCAAACATTGAGTATAAATATCCATATTTGTGAGGACAAGTCATTAGTTTCACTAAGTGCTGGCACTGAAAGATGTTTAACCCTTACAGACCTAGACTTTCAAATGACATCCTATACTTTTAACAATTTAACTGATTTATTCCATTTATTATAATATTATCCTCTCTATTTTGCATTTTTAGTGAAAATCAGTTATTTTTCTATATTTAATTTACTGATCATGTTGATGTTCATGGAAGTTCACAGTAAATCCAAAGGTTATTATATTGGAACAGAGAATAACAAAGAAAAAAAACATTTTTAGCAAAATATCTGATCAAATAGACATAGAATAAGTGTCTACATTTACTGTCATTTATCAGACTTCATGGGTTTTATTAGTGAATCATGTTGCAGAGAGTTACATATTTCCATGTTCACTACAGAGCCTCTGAACGTCCAAATGGATATCTGGTGAGCATGAAAAGCTGAGAAAATTATTGAATTATTTCAATGTCTTGATGGGTTTAGTGGTTCAAAAGTTATTTAAACATTTCGATCAGTAGATGCTTTTGGTTGCCAGGAACTCTTTAGGTCTTTGAAAGTTATTAACTAATGTCAGAGCCCTTAAAATTCAACTTATGAGGTCGAAGACAACTTAATTCATTCTCTGTTGTTTTGTTTCAGTCAGCTGTAAATCTGCAGGAAGTATTTACAGCTTTTCCGTACATATAAAATAAATCCACAGTAAGCAAGTGTCCAGTGCTTCTATAAATATAATGTGCTAATGGACAGAATGTACAGCAAACTGAAGTAACCTCCCATACACATTTCAGTAGTCGCTCCATTTCTGCCACTTTCTGTTTGCCCAACACATGGAGTCTTTGACAGATGAACAGCCTGGAAATGTCAGACCCCAGGCATGGAAAAAAAGACCAGAGGGATTTAGTAGGATTCTGCATGGCATCGGATCCTTTCCCTGTAGATTCACAATGAATGGCTTTCATCAGTCAGTCAGATGGGGTGTCTGTGAAATAGTGCATGAAGGTGTGATGTGGGAGATGGCTTTTTAGATCAATAACAGGGTTAAAACAGAAAGATGTGTCAGTGACGTGTGCAGCAAGAGCAATAAGAATCTGGCTGATTAGTCTTATGGTGCCGGCCCGGGTGTGTTCTTTGTGTCAGTCATACTGTTTCATAAGAAAATGTGGCACTCAGTCTTCTCTGCACCACATTTGCTGACCTCAAAACAAGCCAGATGTCCTCAGATTGTTTTGTAACAGCGGGTGTTTTTTAGGTTTTCACTTTCAGGTCAAAGTCAAGGATCGTCAATGATGTTAAATAGGCCAAGAGGAGATTCTGGTCTGCGGAGAAGAGACCAGAAGAGGTGACCTAACGTCAAAGCATAGGGGGAAAATTGATTTTAGAGGATGGATTTTGGGAAGGACACTGGTGTCAGACCATGGTGGCTCACACGTCAGAACTGTATTTCTATGTAACCTCATTTTTACCAATCCAGCTGTTCATATTAGGCGTCTGTTTACAACAGTGATTTTGGGATTAAGTCTTCTTGCATATGACAGTGATTATGTGTTGGGATCTCAGTGCTTCCAAAAATACATGTGGCCTAAAAAACAAAGGTGCCCGAAGGCCTCCAGTGCTGCTAGTGCTGCTAATATGCTAATATATTACCCATTACACGTCAATGTAGACACTAGGGGTGCAGAAAAAAATGATTCTTCGATGCATTACAATGCAAACGTGCCTGATTATGGATCGATGCAGAAATGTCAAAAAGCAGCGTTCTGAATGTAATGTTATTTTAATAATATTGACGGTGTAAGTAAAAGGTGGAACTAAAGTGTAACTGTCGCACCGCAACAGTTTACGGCACAACAGTTTACTGCGACGCACACACAAAGCAAAAAGATGGCAGAAAAAACAATCTGTGCGGCGCCTACAACTCGGTTAAAAGCAAGTATATGGAAACATTTTGGTTTCTATGAAGTCGAGGGGAAAGGGGGACTGGACAAAAGCCACAGTATTTGCAGTGTGTGTCGAGCACCATTGAAGTATTTTAGGAACACGACGAACATGATTAAGCATGTTCATCTCCATGTTGGTTCTTTTTGATCCAATATGTTACCAGGTACATGTATATCCTTCCAGTTGACACATTTTTGTTGTCTTAATAAATGATAATGAAAGCAAATTTATCAGTTTGTTTTCATTATGGATCAGTAGAAATGCATTTAGTTTTAAAAATACCAAGTACTTGTCATACAGTGAGAAAAATATTACTTAATTGCGGGGTGCATCCATAATCACTTATAATTGGATTGCAACCCTCTGGCTTGGAATCGAATCAAATCAGAAACCTAGTGATGCGCACCCCTAGTAGACAGTTTTATGAACAAGAAAACTACCGACCAAGGGGACATGCATTACAGTCCAACAAAACACATATGTAGGCATGACTTTTATACATTTGTATAATTATATTAATGACAACATTGATATAAGTTGATAAAAGTACTTATTTAGGTATAACGTTTTCAGATAAATTAGAAGATGTTCCCTTTAAAATAAAACCTGTAGCATGGGCTATTGGACTGGAAACTTCTGTTTAAAATTAACCAGAAAGGAGTAAATGTAGTTCAGGAAAGGAGGTCTGTTAAACTTTCATATGAAGCAAAAACCAAAGCAGGGTGTGAATGGACATCATAAATATAAAAGTGTGTATTCAGTCAACCAATGTGCATGGGTAATGATTAATGTATTAGAATTTAATGCAGTGTATCAAAAGACATTATACAGAGCCAATTATTAACATATACTTTAAGCTATCTTAGCACACAGTTGTTAGCCAAACTGAACTTCGAAAAAAATATGAATGGAAGTCAATGGCAGGAGACAAAGATTTAATTAATCCTGTTTGAGTTGTACCACCATTTACACATATGATGTTAGTCAAATTAAAAGATACTTTTATAAGCAAAAAAAAGTCACAGTTTGTGGCCAAAACAGTAACGAAACATCTAGATCATCTATGAAACAGTTCAATGGACTGTGTCACATATTACACGTCACCAACACCAAAGCAGCCACTACCTTAGTATATTCACAGCAAACTTTCAAAGTGAGGTGAAAAAGTATTAAAAGAGGTGAAAACAACTAGAATAAAATAAAATATGATGTGTAAATGGTGCATAAACCAAATGGGGTAAATACATTTTAAAAGAGACTTGTCTCTAACCATTGACTGTAATATGACTTTTATTCCAAAGCAGGGTAAGTAAGTAACCAGAGGGACAATTGGTTCTCTAAAATGTACATCTAAGTCTTTGATAAGGGACAAAGTTTTATTCTGAAGGGCACTGTATGTGAGGAGATTTGAAGATACGATCCTATATTTAACAGGGAGCTAATATTGGAGAAATCATCTTTCTTTGTGACGCATGTTAGCCCTCACGCTACATCATTTTGGATTAACTAGAAGCTTTTTAAGGAATTATTTCTACATCCTGAGAGTAATGACTTCAGTCCAGCCGGGAAGTGACAAATGCATGGACTTGTTTTTCTGCGTCACATTGGACAGGATGACTTATGCTCAATACTGACTCACATCATTTGTCTCTTTGATATTATGCAGCTTCATCCCATTAAAAATGACCTGACCTTTTATTTATATTTGCCACAGAACTACACGTCTAAAGTACTTCTCCTCAAACTTGCACAATCTTAATGGAGTATTCTCTCCACATAGGCTTTAAGTGTAAGAACAGATGCCAGCTGAACTCAGATAATGAACAGGATGTGCTGTATGTGAAGTCCTCTGGGTAAAGGCTTTCTTCTTGGCACTGACCAAACATGCTCGGAGAGAGTCGCCGGTGTTGAAGCGGCCCGGCAGACCAGCCTATTCAATTAATGGCTGAGTCCTCGTGAGGGCTGCGGAAATTTATTTGTCTCCCTGCAAATGACTGACTGACCCCAAAAGTGCTGAGCGGGCTGGAGGCAGCGTGAACGTGCCTGATGCTGAGGGCGTGCCTTTAATGGATGGTAGGAAGGGGATACCTATAAAGCGTAAAGGAAGGATGGAATGGTAGGTAAGGAGGGAGTTTGGCCAATCCTGGAGGTCATAAGGGGGTAAGTGACATTCTCGCCCCTTAGCCCCCACCCTCACAACTTCCTAATTCCCCCTTTAAGAGCTTCATCAGTATTCCAGTAAAGCTCTCCCTGCGTTTTCAGTAGGTGTAAACACGGTTGTACATTCCTGTTGTTTTCTGTAATTGAAGCGCGCCCGCCGTCGGAGGATTTACTGCAGTGCCAATAGCGGACGATTGAAGATAGATCAGGGCCGGCAGAGCGGCGGCAGATTGTTGTTGGACCTCGGTGACAGAGCAGTTTGTTATCCACTGACCGCTACTCAAAGCTGGCGTGATGCCGGCACGAGGACTCCAGCGAAGGAAATGTGAGCAAACAGTGATGAAGTGCAGGGAAGAAGGATATTAAAGTGCCTGCAGCAGCAAGACAATGGTGGGGGAGTGAGGGCAGTGAAGCAAGAGTAGGAAAGAAAAGGGCGTTCTGTGGATGCCCATTAGTTTTGGTTCATGCTTTTACAATGCACCAACATTTTTATGAGCCCTTTAACCCTTAAAGACCCAGAACTATTTGCTTCCAAATGAATGTTTCCATAGATTTAACCTTACTTAAGTGATTTGTCACCATTTATGATATACTCTGTATTTTGCATTTTTCAGTGAAAATCTGGTATTTTCCCTTATTTAATTTACCAAACATAAAGTTGTTCACAAAAACTCAAGAGTAAATTCAAAGGTGGTCATGAGAAAACAGAAAAAAAACTGAAGAAAAAGTGACTTATTCAGCAAAATACAGTAGTAAACAAAAGCCCTACATTAGGTTTGTTGGTTTTATAAAGTTCTATTGACCATACATATGTATTTCTCAGTCTCTGTATTAAGATCAAATCTGATCGATATGTGAAGCAACAATTTTTCTTTTGTCATGAAATAGTTGACAGTTTGTAAAGTTGCACTTTTATAGATGTTTTGCCAACAAAGGTTAAATTTCAAAGAGTGTTATTGTTGTCGATCAGATGATATTTTCTTTATTACACAGTACTGTGCAAAAGTCCTAGGCCATCATTATGTTTGTTGGTTTGGTAAAGTTCTAATAATAACCATACATATGCATTTCTCAGTCTCTGTATTTAGATCCAATCTGATATAAGTATGTACAGCAGGAAAAAATAAAGTTTCAGGGAAAAAGTATTAAATGTTTGACCTCCCTTTGCACTTAACATGTTTTTAACCCTTTTGTTCAGACAATATCTGATTTACTGCATACATTTTCTGATGTTTTATACCATGTTACATTCAACAGATCAGATGTTTGTAATTGTTTGTGCTGCTTCTTGTCAGGGGGTCAAAGGTCACACTTAATAATGACTTTAACCTTTACAACATATTTAGTTAGGTTTTTTTGTGCATCTTTTAAGGCTGTGCACATATTTCCTGTACTTTCTTGTTGTATGTGAAGAAAAGAGAATGAGAAATAAATATGTATGATCACTTCAACCCTCCCTAAACAACAAGGCTAAAGATGGACTAAGACTTTTGCAAAGATCTGTATTTCATTAACTGAACATAAAACAACAGTCTACAAACTCTGTCATTTGATCCAACTCCATGGGTTTTACTGGTGAATCAATGTTGTACAAGATGACGATGTTTCAATGTTCACTACAGAGACTCTGAACGTCCAAATGGGTCATTTCTGATGCCAGTGAAAAGCTAAAAAACTGCATTTTACCAGAATTATTTCCATGTAATAATAGAATTAGTGGATCAAAAGCTATAAACATTTTATCAGTATCAGTAGATGCTTTTGGTTGTTGGTGGATGCTTATAGATAGAACATAGCCACTGATAATGCAGAAGAAATGCAAGGATATCAAGTTTTATAGGTTACTTTTAACCTGTAGTTTTAAATGCTTTTATATGTTATGATACTCTTTTCTTTTAATTGAAATGCAAAAAGAGAGAATATCCTGATGATCTCATCCAAAGTCAAACCTTGGCCCGGATCCATAATCAGTGACTAACAGACAGGGAACAGGGAAGCAGTGACAGCAGCTGATTTTGCAGGAAATTGAGAGCATTGTGATTCAGAGTCAGTCACTGACTATGAACGACAGACGAACCTAAATAGTGTCACATAATGAAGTCATCACGGTCTGATTGGCAGCCTGCAGTTTGGCTGTATTTTAGTTGTCACCAGAACAGCGCAGTGTCAATGTTGTTGTAAGCGTTGAAAACAGCATGGTGCACGGGTATTGTTCATGTCTAATTTTTTGACATTTTACCAGGTTATTATATTTACCTCCCACACAGATCGCACAGGCGAAATTAAGGCACTGTCACAGCATGTGTCACATTCCTGTCTGCAGCTCTTCTCATGTCAAAATCTCTGGTAGAAATAGAAATCATTTGTCTTCTTTACTTAAACAAAAGGGGACATTTATCAGCTTTGAATCATAGGAAGAACATTCCTGCTGTAATGTTAATACACAAGATTCTTACACCAGTTTATCTACCCAGTTCTGGCATAACCTTAAAAAGGCAGTTCATGCTCCAAAACCCTCCAATGTGTCCGAATTACAACAATTCTACAAAGATGAGTGAGCTAAAATTCCTCCACAGCGCTGGAAAAGACTCATTGCCAGTTATCGCAAACACTTGATTGCAGTTGTTGCTGCTAAGGGTGGAACAACCAGTTATTATGTTTAGGGGACAATCACTGTTTCACACAGGGCCATGTAGGTTTGGAATTTTTTTCCCTTAATAATAAACAACTTCTTTTTTATAATATTTTATTTTGGATTTTTCATAGGACAACAATACAGCTACATACTTACAAAACAAGACGACCTCACCGACCCACAACAACAGGGCCAGAGACAACAGACAACAGACAGACACCCAGACAGACAGACAGAAAACAAAAACAAAAAAAAAAAACAGACAGATATGCTGACAGAGACAGGACACACACACAAAAAAAATAAAATAATAATAATAATAATAATGATAATAAATGAATAAATAAAAAACAAATAAAATAAACAACTTCATTTAAAAACTGTATTTTGCTTTTACTTGTGTTATCTTTGTCTAATATTTAAATTTGTTTAATGATCTGAAACGTATGACAAACATGCAAAAAAAAAAAGAAGAAATGAGGAAGGGGACAAACACTTTTTCACACCACTGTATGTGCATACATACTCAATATTCTACATGGGCAAATGACAGTATATTAGAGGATCACATCGATATCATCGGTCATGGTTTCAGACTTAATATATTTAACATGTCTAGTTTTACACAAAAAACATTTATGTCTGGTCCACAGTATTACAGAGAGTAAAAACTGATATTTTTCTTTATGCTTGGGCGTCTGGTCCACATGTAAATGGAATTATAGGTCCCAAAACTGAGATTATTAAAATGCTTTCCAAAGTAGGGTTTAGCATCTGTATGTTCAGGGAAACGGAAAGATTGTTCAACAAAGGTGTCACACCACATTTGGTCATGTTGGTTGTGTCTTAGTATAATGAAGCTGCACCTGAAACATCAACTCCAGGTGTATACATCAGTGTATTCCCTGCAGCAGATCCAGGTCAGCACTGATACCTGTGGGAGACGGACTGGACAAATCCACATCCTGTAAAGAATACACTTCCACAACAACAAACACTTAAGGAAACACAAGTCTATAACTGAACCTGAAGTTGCTGATTAACCTTCATGACAGATTAAAGCCTCTGCGTCTGTTACGTCCAGTATTATCCACGGTGTCCACAGGTTGGACAACAACAACCATGGTTTGTCTGAGCGTTAGTACTAGTTAGTGGTTGTTTGGCATAGTTGCATGGACAAAGACATTTTATGAAATGATGGTCGTGTGGACAGAATTCTTTCAGAAAACAGAAGAAAAAAACAAAATGTTAGTGTGGCCAGGACATCAGTCAATCATCAGAATGAACATATGAAATAGAGTTCTTTAAACCAGAGGTCAGCAACCTTAAACACACAAAGAGCCATTTGGACCCATGTCCCACAGAACAGAAAACACCAGGAGCCACAAAACCCTTTGGACGACTAAAATGAACATATCACTGCATATATCGTGTTTTATTTTAATGCTATGTATTAAAAAAATACTATAGTGTGTTACATTTATGAAATCAATGAACTGCTGTTCAGAAAACCAAATTTAATTTCTGCATGCTGGGTTGAAGGTTACTTTCCAATAAAATACCCAATGTCTGTTTGAGTCTTCCTCGTAAAGTATTTATGAAATAAAAAGCTGAATTTAAACAATCCACCTGCAACAAAACAAACATCCAAACCAAAATGCCATCTGTTTCTGTGTGTCATCCTTTTATCTTGTGTACTGGAGCGTGCAGTCAGCTGTCAACCTGAATAAGAAAAGACTATTTCACTGAACAATGTCAAATGTATTTTGTGAAAAAACAGCCAATTAGAATATTTATTTTACCTGGTTAATGACATATTTGCGCCTGAACCTCTTTTTCATGTTCATATAGACTAAGTGTCGGGGATGGCATTCCATTCCATCTGTTTCAAACACAAGTTGGTCTGGTTTAGGAAGGTTTTCACCATCACTGCATTTGTAATTCTCAGCAAGAACATCTTCATATGTGAAGTTAATAGCTATGTGCTAAAATAACTTACTGGATGCAAAAAAGAAGTAATATGTTCTACAAGATATGGCAACCATTTTTAAACTATAGGGAAAATCTACCAGCACATCAGATTAGTTCATCTGTTTGTACTCGAGTAGGGTTTGTAGGATCTAGGAGGTGTGAGGTCACCATATGTCTCTCTGTGTCCCATACGGTTCATATGTTTCTCTTTTTTTATTTGTTTGTTTGTTTTCTCTGTCTGTGTGTCTGTCTGTCGTCTTTGGTCCTGTCATTGTGAATTGATGATATCGTCATGTTTTGTAAGTATGTAACTGTAATGTTGTCCTTTAAAAAATCAAAAATAAAATATTATGAAAAAAGAACATCTTCATCAACAACAACATCTTTAAGATTAGCTGTCCAGCATTTCAACTTAGACACCTGTATATCTTTGAGGGTTATGTCGGCCAGTTCTGAAGATCGGGTTGACTTACGCCTGCAAATAATAGTAATGGATTAGATTAATATAGTGCTATTAACGCATACTCAAAGCGTCTACAATGGATCCATTATTCATTCACTCTCACAGTCACCCTCTGGTGGTGGTAAACTACATTTGTAGCCACAGCTGCTAATAACTCGGACAGAGCAGGACAGGGAGGGATCATGTGGTTTTTCCTCTCTGAACTCACAGAATTGTTTCCCAAATGATGTTTGCGTTGCAGTAATTGCGGACTCCAAAAACTCCAAATGTATCATATTGTGAGCTTGTATTTCAGCGTGTTCAGGTGCGCTGTCACATCTACCATCAAGTGTAGCTTTTCCAGTCACTGGATGTTCCAGCTCAGGACAGATGAGCCCTCTGCTGGACGTCCGTCAGTCCTTTGGAGTTTTTTCTTTGCCGAGAAGGAGGGTCCAAGGACGGAGGATGCCCGGGACATTGATCCATTTACTTCACCAACTGTTTACCAACTGATTACTTGACTGTTTGCATATTTTCATGGTGTTTTTTTTTATCAATTCAACAATTTCTATAAAGCCCTGTGAGGCGACTTTGTTGTGATATTGCGCTCTATAAATAAAACTGAATTGAAAATTGAACAGTTTTCACCTCTTCCAGACCCGCATTAAAGAGTTTCATTCCCTCCCCTGTGGACAGACACCAGACTGTTGTACAGCAGGAGATCAGAGTACAGACTTTAAACTCGTCCACTAACAAATGGAACTGACAGTGATTTAAACCTTTTGCCATTATTTTATTGAGTGACAAACAATTAAACACGTTTTATTTTAGTGTTATAAGATTGCCATAATCTTCAAATTTAGAATTACATTTAAACAAAAACTAACAAACTAAAATAAAATTGATTTAAATGAAATACTCATTATTCATGTTCCCAAAGCCACACGGAGTGTTGAGGGATGAAAGAGCCACATGTGGCTCCGGGTTGCCGACCCCTACTCTAAACCGACAAAGACCCAAATATCCACCGTCAACCAAAACCATCTACTGATCTAAAATGTTCAATAACTTCTGAACCACTAAACCTATGGATGTGTGGAAATAATTGGTGTAAAATACAGTTTGTCATCTTTTCATAGTCATCAGATATGACCCATTTGGATGTTCAGAGGCTCCTTAGTTACCATGGAAACAACGTCATCTTCTACAACATTGATTGCCTAGTAAAACCCATGAAGTTGGATCAATGACAGTGGATGGACACACTTCGTTTATGTTCAGTTAATGATAGATTTGACTCTCACTTTTTCTTCAGTTTTCCTGTGATATAATAACCCTCAACTTTAATGTGAGCTTTTATGAACAACTACAGGATCAGTAAATTAAATATAGAAAAATCCTGATTTTCACTAAAAAACACAAAGTACAGAGGATAATATTACAATAAATGGTGATAAATCACTTAGGAAAGATTAAATAAAGAGAAAAATTAATTTGGGAACTGCCACAAAAGTAACACTTTTATGGGTTAATATTAACAATAGCTTTTTCAGTATTTCAATCAATCAATCAAATTTTATTTATCATAACAGAAGTTATCTCATGATACTTCACATATAGAGCTGGTCTAAACCAGACTCTCAAGCCAATTTACAGAAACCAACAGAATCCTCCAGGAGCAAACAGTTGGTGACAGTGGAAGGAAAAACTTCCTTTTAACAGGAAGAAACCTGGAGCAGACCCTGACTGTGGAGGGTGGACATCTGCCTTGACCAGTTGGGGTTAAAGAGAGAGGGTAAAGCAAGAGAAAGAGAGAGAGAGAGAGGATGTACAGCAAACTGAACTACAACTGTTAAAAAGTAGAACAGCTGGTGCTAGTACAATTATCAATAGCTAGAACAACTGTCCATAACTGTTAATATTACTGTAAGGTTCAGAAGTGATATGATATATATTTGAAGAAAAGTTAATTAATGTGTCTCGGTTGACTTGTTTACATTTATGTTATTATTTCCACATTGGTGCATTTAAATGTGTTTTTATTTGAGTTGTACAAGCAGTGAGAGTGATCTGTTGAATCAGCTCTTCTGAATTGCTTTACACTTACCTATTGGGCATTTCTGGCTCCTGATTGGTTAGTGGTGATCGGGTGGTTTTTGGGATTGAGGAAGTGCTGTTGTTGTTTGGGTTGTTTTGCCGTGTGGAAAAAGTAAATACACTGTTAACAGAGAAATCCGTCTCATCTTGCAGTCTTCTTTTATCAAGAGTGATCCATCCACCACCAACAACCTCCCATGTTACATTACTACTACAAATACAAGTGGATAATAACAGTGGATATACTACTACTACAACTGTTAGTACAAATAATAGAAACCTCTACCATCTATGTAACTATATAATAAACACTATCACAACTATATGATAGATGAGTGATGATGATGAAGGCAGGAGAGGAGCAGGACCACCAGTATCTGCAGAATGATTATACATTTCAGTTGAGACACCTTACTAAACATAAATAAATAGGTTTCAAAGAGATGTCAAACTGGTCCACAAAGTCATTCCTACAGAGACCTGCTGCCTTCAGAGGAGGACACGAGTGTGAACGCATGGTGACATGGTTGTGTGTGTTTACAATACTACAGGGCATTGGGTGCTTTTCCTAGAGTCACAGTTTTATACATGTTTTTGCACTCACTTCTGTGTCACTGTCCAGGGTCTCTGAAAGCATTCTACTGTAGGAGGAACAAGGGTGTGAATGTGAATGTGACGTGACATTTTCCACTGATAAAACTAAGGTGAAGGTAAAGATGACTTCATTTTCCTTCAGACCCACATTAGTTGACAGATTCATGTGCTCTGTCTCTCCGATAACTCCTCGACCTGATCATGTAGGTCTGGGTTTTATTGTTATTATAAGATATTATCAAGGCACTGAGGTGTAATTAAGGACAGAGCTAATCTTGGCATCAGCAGCAGAAAGGAAGGGAAGGAGGAAATAGGATTAATTACTGCCACAGATTCACAAAAATGTGTCAGGTTGCCTCAAAGGAATGTCAGCGAGAGGACATGAAAGTAGATCGGTCCCAGGGGTGCACACATAAAAACACAAGACGTTATGGAGGAGATACAGCACATAAACATACACATGCCCAAAGGCCTACAGAACACTGGAAAAAACATAGACACATCTGTACTGAACACATCTACATTTGTTTTGTCGCCTCTGCAATACCCTGCAATAACCAGGCATGGCAACTAAAATGACTGATTTTATGATTATATTGAGGCCACTCAGACTCGATGAATAAAACATGTTTTATCTAGCTTGTGTTAATACAGCCAATAAAATTAATTCAATAAGCATGACAGATGTGACAGAACAGGCCTGAATTAACTGCTTTTCAACTCGACAATATTCTATCTTGAGTTTTTACAAATTAAAAAACATACAGTACTGTGCAAAAGTCTTATCCTACCCTTAGCTTTGTTGTTTTTCCAAGCTTAAAATGAACATACATGTATATTTATCGTTCTTGTTTCTTCACATACAACAAGAAAATACAGGAAATATGAGCACAGCCTTAAAAGATGCACAAAAAACCTGAACTAATTGTGTTGTAAAGGCTAAAGTCACTATTTAATGTGACCTCTGACCCCATGACAAGAAGCAGCACAAACAATTACAAAGACTTTTGTACCATAGTGCATAATAAAAAAAAATATACCACATGATTAACAGCAAGACCCTTAAAATTTTAATTTGACCATTGTTGGCAAAACATCTATGAAAGCACAACTTTGCAAACTGTCAACCATTAAATAACAGAATCAGCTTTATTAAAGTGTGATGACGGACTGAGCTGGAAGGCATGAGGACACATGGAAGTACTTTAGGAATAAGGTTTCTTATTTAATCCCCAAAATTAAAAAAAGACAACTTAAGAAAGTCTAATTCCAGTTCTGAGCCAATAAAAGAGGTAAAATAAACAGGACTAAAATCAGGCTAATACACAGTAACTTAAGAATTCAACTGAACAAACAAAGAACCAATGGTGTGATGTATACTGAAGGGGTGTTATAACAGAAAAGACATTAAATAACTAACACAGAAATAACAATAATGAGTCTTAAATTCACAAAAGCAAGCATTAAATTAAAAAAAAGGAACATTTAAACCAATTTATGTCTTCAAATCAACAAAACTACCTCATTGGTGCCTGTCACATCCTTGGTGGTATATACACAAATTAACTTTACATCATGTTAAGTAATATTAAACTGACTTGACTTTAATATACAAATTAAATGTTCACACTCACAAATACAACTAATGAATGCCCAACAAACAAAATTAATTGCATTGTATGACATTAAGAACTATGTGTTATCATTTATAAGTGGTATATGAGTGTGATATGGTAATAAGTAACAGTAATATGAGTAAAAAGTATCAAATTACAATATAAGAATTAAAAAATAATATACTAACGTGGGGGTTACCATTATCATAAAGGTGCATCCATCATATGTGGAATAAAAGTTAGAACTAAATATTTTTTTTTTTACTTTTCTCATTATATGACAATATGACAATGTGATTTATTTTTAGTGTAACTGGGACTCAATATGTAAACACTGAAACAGGTCAAAGGTGATGTGTATAAATAGTTATAAAAAGGGAAATGTGTCTGAATATAAAATTCTATCAATTTTATGGCCAACAGTGTAGTTTAGTTATTCAATATATAGATTTAAAATATGGAAACGTCATTCAGTACCAAAAAACGACCATATTTCTGTAAGGTCTCCTTCACAAAAACCTGTTCTA
>JAPQRQ010000028.1:13876188-13901821 GCA_037367365.1 Apogon talboti | reverse complement strand
GGGGGGTGAAGGTGAAGGTGAAAGTCAGGGCTGCAGTAAAGTGTGTTGGACTTTACTGCAGGAGGCGGACGGATGCACAGATCCTACAATCAGAGGTTCGACTCCAGTTTCAATCAGATGCAGAGACGCCATCATATGCTGTAGGACTCAGAGTATAGTGGCTCAGCTTGACTCCTGGGGATCACACCTCTACGGTTTTATTCACTAGTATAATATTAAGACCTGCAATAATTTAGAAAATGACCACCCATGTTATGCTTTTTGTAACGCATTCATGCAGGATTAGCAAAGGCTGTTTTTACTCCAACATTATTCTGCAGATCTGACGTCAACGCTCACTATTAATAGAACAAAGGAAACTGGTGAAGACAGTAAAACATTCCTTTGTATACGCTGCCATGGACGTCATCCATCTCATCATGTTTTGAGATTTAATCCTTAGGACGTACAGTATGTTCGCTCTGTCAGTGACTATCTGTGTTATATTGCAACATACATTTCCTCCTGAATGCGCTTATAAAACTTTCATTTTAGCTGCGTTTTTTTTTTTGTTTGTTTGTTTGTTTTATCTGCCTACTATGTTGCCTCTTGACCAGGTCGTCATTGTAAATAAAAACTGGTTCTCAGTTGATCTACTTTTTAAAATAAATAAATAAATAAATAAAATTCTCCATAGCTCTGATTAGGCCTAGTTTTTGCTCATAGACATACAGTAGATTCATTATATTATCTACTATAACACCAGGCTGGTCAGCATCATATCAGCAGGATTACCTCAGAACATGCTGCGAGATTAAAAATTCTGACAGACGTCATGTTAAACCGACGGATTGGAGTTTAAAGGGTCAAGGGCATAAGCCGATGCTCGATTTTTTCAGCCGGCGGAGGCAGATGGACGCCTACCTGGAGCTCCAGTCTGAGGTTTTTTCCTCTATTTGCATTGGCTGGACTTGGAGGTTGTATATGAATTCTTTTAGGTCTAGTATTTCTAAGAACTTGTTGGATGTTTGATGAATAAAACTGAACTAGACGGAATTTATTATATCTGGACGATCCACTGAAACGAGAAGCATCAGACAGACACAAGTTCAGTCACTAAATATAATGATCTCTCATTTAGGGAATATCCTTCTCTAGCCGTTTCGTCCCTTTCCTCTCTTACTGTAACTTTACTTTTTACTCATACACTTACGCATAAAAACGTCCTTACTCACCCTTCAGTTTTTTCCGGATGCAGTTCCTCCCATGAGTGTTGAGCACTGACTTTCTTCTTATGCTGGTGTCTTCTGCTTCTTCTCTCCAGCCTCTCTTCTTCAATAATTCATCACATGCTGGTTACTGTAAGGCTGCTGACATCCTTCTATAACTGTGTGTATGTTTGTACTAAAACTAATACAAACACCACTAAAGAATTATTTTATACAAACTAGAGTCCCTTCAGGCAGACAGGAATTAATTAAGGTTCCATCTGGACATTATCTTGGCTAAAAACTAACACTGCACATCTGCATACACTGCACATATGTTACCTCCACCTGTTTAGCTAATAACACAGTGGGGCTACAATTCATTATCTGGTCAAAAAAGGAAGACTGAATCAAACATTAAATTGAATTTCTTTTACTCCAGTTTACTCTGTGCTGGTGTAATAGTTGAGATATTTCAGTTTGGACCCAAAATGTTAAGAAATTTGGGACTATTTTACAGTTATATGCAAAAATTTGGGCACCACTTGAAAAGTAGCAACGGCTAAAAGACAGAGACACATTCCTGACTGTAGTTATCAGACTATACTAAGGAACATCATCATTATCATCCATCTCATTGTCTTTTGAGGTGTGGTTCTCTTAAGATTGTCCTTTCAGTGACTATTAATGCTCTATATGATCTGAGCCTCTTGAATTTACACTTAAAACACCTTTAACCACCTAAGACCCAGGAGCCCCACAGGTTTTTGAGTTTTTGCTTTTTTTAATTCAATAATTGCTTATATTGGAAACATCATGATGCAACAGTTGTTTTAGATGCATTCTTAAAAATTTTTATGGAATGTCATTTGCGGTGGACAGTTGTTTCTTTTTTTTTGTATAAAGCTGTGAATTTCTTGTCCTCATACGTGGACAGTGGGTCCTAGGAGGTTAAAACTCATTTATCATCGCCAGCCTCGTTCAGGAAATAGGCTGAATATGTGCATGGAGGAAACACAACCTACTGCAAATCACACAGACGTTGATTCACACTAGACTAAACTTGCAAGTAATTTGCGGTGAAATTTCGTCTTCCTATAGATTCACATGGAATTAAGAGATGAATCTGCTTATGATACACCTAGTGTAATTATTACACATCACTACTTATTATTACCACATTCTAATTATTAGGTCCACAGGTAGAACTAGTCCTCTACGGATAGGCCTTATTGTATGTACTTAATACGTCTAATTCTATTTGTTTCTCCAGTAATAAATACAATTCTCCACAGGGACTCAATACAATACACAATAGATAGTACAGCATCATCAGTCAGGAAGAGATTTCATGTGATCACACACAAAGTAAGCATTAAAACATGGATCATTTATTTGACTTTCATCCAAAGCTCATACATTGTCATCTGAGTTTTGCTTGCACTGAGGTACACTGTGAGTAGAAACCTTAACCTTACATCACTCAGTCAATAAAACAAGTCATGAAATATGCTATGTCGAACTGAAGTTCACTGGAAAAATGCTTTAAAAACAATCATTTTTCTCCACCGACATTGTGCAACGCAACATTTCTTTATTTCAGACACAATAAATCGCCACCACGTATTAAACTTCCATTTAAATTCTGTTCAAAGGAAGATCCCCAAAGCAAATGTAAGCTACTGAGATATAGTCTTAATTTCTACTAGTATCAAAATCACCAGCTATACAGTAATGTAATTGCTATTATACGTATCATAAATAACCTTTTTTTTTTCAAGACGTGGATGTTAAAACCTGCTTCAAGCCATATTGCAACATCTATTACTCCTATGAAAAGCTATTCCAAAATGTCAGTTAGATGAGTTAGAGGTTAACATTACATGAAACAGACGTTACATAAACACATTATACTCCTCCTTTCCCAAAATACAATCACGGCCCAACTGGAGTTGTCAGGGCAATCAAAGCAGCGTCAATCCATCATCCTCATCAAAATGGATCCGACTCCCCGCCGAGCCCTAGCAGCCTTCGACAGCAGCGGGGAGGACCGAACTCAGCTTATTAATACATCGAACTGGAGGGAGCGGTTGAACAGGAGAGGAGGAAACGCTTAAAGATCACTCTCCTGATTTGTGTAATTATGTTTTTGGGAAATGGAAATGTCTGCTTCGTTGAGCCCACACAACAAGTCAAAGTGTGTACACACTGCTCGCTCTGTGAACTCACGGCTAATGGATATGCGCTAATAAGAACACAAGTCCTCATTAAAGAATCTCTTTGACATCTGAGTTACTGCTGGTGCCTGAGGTTTGGTGACTAAAGTTTTCAGGATTCGGAAAGTTTGCCAGAGCTGTTCATGTATGACCGTTTTTACCATTTGGGGTTAAAACCATTGGACTCCTCCAGTGTTATTAACAAAATTAAACTAAGGGTCTCTGGGGTCCTTCAGTAACAATCAATAGTCAAGAGAGACTGGATATCCAGACTGCAGATTAACCCTTTAAGACCTAGAAGTATTTTTGCAGGACTTCCAAGGGATTTTTTTCTGTGTATTACCATATTATATTATTTCATATTATGTTATATTATATTATATTATATTAACATCATATATTAAAATACTATTGTGTGCATTTTTAGTGAAAACCAGGTATTTTCCCATGTTTAACCCATAGAAACCCAAACAGTCACTGGTGACACAAACCATCTACAGATTTAAACTGTTTAATACTTGTTGATCCACTAATCCTATCAATACATAGAAATAATTGGTCTAAAATACAGTTTGTCATCTTTTCATGGCTATCAGATATGACCCATTTGGATGTTCAGAGGCTCCATAGTTACCATGGAAACACTGCCATCTTCAACAACATTGATTCACCAGTAAAACCCATGGAGTTGGATCAATGACAGTGAATGGAGACACTTGTTTTTACATTCAGTTAGGAATATCTTTGCTGAAAAAGTCACTTTTTCTTAATTTTTCTGTTTTGATATAATTAACTTTGAATTTACTCTGAGTTTCATAAACATCTAAGTGATCTATGAATTAAATATATGAAAATACATGATTTACACCAAAAAATGAAAAATATAGAGGATAATATTATATTTATATATTAAAAAAAATTGGTGATAAATCAGTTAAGCAAGGTAGAAATGGAGAAAAAAATATTTGGGAACTGCCACAAAAGTAGCACTGGGTCTTTATGGGTTAATTTACTCATTCTGTAGATATTCATAAAAACTGAATACATTCAGAGGTTATTTTTCAACTAAATATGTCATTGACTGAACATAAACACAAGCATTTGCAAACATGGGTTTTATTGGTGAATCAATGTTGTAGAAGATGATGGTGTTTCCACGCTCACTACAGAGCCTCTGAACGTCCAAATGGGTCATATCTGATGACCATGAAAAGATGAAACACTGTATTTTGGCTGAATAATTTCGATGTATTGATAGGATTAGTGGGTCAAAACTTATTAGACATTTTTGATCAGTAGATGTTTTTTGTCACCGGTGGTTGTTTCGGTCTTTGTGGGTTAAATTGTCCAATTGTTTTGTTCACGCCCATGTCACTCAGATGTGTTTTGTTAGAACACCTGACCGATCCACTAGAAATCTGGCATTTTTAGATTCTGATTTGATTTGAAGTTCCGTATGTGGTCCTGATTAAGATAAAAATTGGATTTTTCTTACAACCTCTGAATAAGACATGTCAGACTTTATCCGACATTTACGTCACTCCAGATCAACATTCTCTGAGAGCAGTCATGTCCTGTATGTGGCATCTTAATAATTTTTCCTTTGCGGCTCACTTCACTGGGAAATCAGCTTGAGGTGTTGACTGAATTGAGAATCACCAACCTCCTAGAAACCTTCTCAACTGAGAATCTGGGGTGCATCCGAATAGTCATAAGATATGAAGTATTAGAGTAACATGCATGATAAGATCTGTCCAAGGGTGTCTCCTTTAACATAGCATACACTGGACCTCCATCAGAGGAGTACGGAGGAGTGGACGCTGCCATAATTAAGAATATATACAGAAATATAAAAATGGCTCGATAAATTAATTCATGTGCCAATACATGATACAAAAAAAAATTTAAAGGCATTTTCAATGAAGTCGTCTGTAAAATGTGACAGAAATGGCTATTTGCATTGTCATTTCTAACTGTTTTAACTTAATTTTGTTAAAAACCCTAGTTATTTACTTTAACATTTCATTTTCTGTACCATTTAGTTTTTATTTCATCCTTATTTCTATTTTTCCTCCTTTAATTTTTTATCCTTGCATTTGTTTGCATTGTTTTAAACTGACATTTTCTTTATCTATTTCTATATTTTATTGTCGTCTGACATTTTATCAATTTGTTGGCATTTTTTTTATTCATAGTCATATTTACCTCCGCATTATTCCCCCTCTTGCAGTTTCTTCCTTTATTTACTTCTCCAAGCTATTTTTTCCTGCATCTCTATTTTACTTTTCTACCTGTCCTTTTACATTTATGCATCTCCTTTTAACATTTCTATATGCATTTTTGCCTCATTAGGTAAATGAGGGGGCGGTCTTTAAAGGCGTGTCATGGGGTCAGCCGTTCAGCTATTGGCTGTCCCGGTACGGTGAACAGACTTGTGCAGGTTGGACGAGTTAGATTGTCATAGCCTTTAGACCATTACTTCATTGATTTATTTCCAGCTCCTTCAGTTATAGATACTTTAATAAAACTATATAGTAAAGAGTGAAGTGGGAACTGGCAGATGGAGTTGGTGTATCTGTGGTTTAAAATGTCAGAAATGTAAACTTCAGAATGACCACATGTAGGTTAATAGGATTTACAGGTATCATTTATAGCCTTATGCTTATTTTGCATAGATTCTCTATTGTGATGCACTTGTGCTGATCCAGAATCCATATTGGATGAGGACGATTTATTTATTTAAGTCTTTTTCTGTTTCAACCTTAATAATGAAGTTAAATTTGTACTGTTTTTTGTCCATATTTACATCCAACACAAAATCTTCATCACGGTTGATCTGTCTAGCCTGATTCTTATGTCCTTATGAATTCTCCTTTTCATCTTTCCTTAACCTCATTGTTTTCCACTAAGGTCTTGGTAAATGGATATTTTTATTTTTATTTTTTTTTTACTTTTTGGACACACCCCTGGATTCAGGCTTGTTTCTCCACAGTCTCTTTAAAGCTCCTGAAGATGTTTCTGTGTCTTCAACATGACTAGACGTACAGTGTTGAATACGTTTCACCTTGTTGACTGGGTGAAATATGACAAGCAAACTTCCAGTTTGGTGTTGGCGAGATATGGGATAAATAGATGTTACTTCACAATATTTACCTTCTTGGCTTGTAAAATTCTGATCTTTTAAATTAGGTCCTAAGGGGCAGAATGGGTGGAACTTCACCTCTCTGTAAGTTAATTAAAAATAATGAATATAGACTTGTTACTTGGATGAACTTATTGTTTTGGTTCCATATTAAATGCCTTGTACATGTGCTGATTGTACTCATACATTTTAAGTCCTGTGTTCCCGTGATAGACGTCTTATCTGATCACAGCCTCGGGGAGAATGTGCTGAGCTGTCCCCTAGATAATGGATCTCCAGCTCTGGGAAAACACGGCTCGTGTTGTCTTTGTGATCAGAAAAGTCATTAGTAAACCATCAAGCTGGTGTCCATTTTGAGGGGAACTCCACTCGCAATCTAAGCCAACACAGCGGAAGCATTACATATATTGACTTGTGATGCAGTTACAACAATCGAGCTGCGATGTAATTAGACTCTGGAGTTTGGCCTTTAGTTAAACTCAGCAGCGGAAAAAACCCTAATCAGGCGAGGTTGCACTGACGACTGTACTTCCTCACTTTGTTTCCGTTCATTACTCATGAACAACTCCTTCAACAATGTTTCCCCATCTTGTACAACATTAAATTCAACCACATTGTGAGTCTTACACACCATATTGCTACAGAAGGAAGGTCTGGAGGGTAAACTAAATCGAACGATATCAACCTGAAGCAGAATCATGAATGTACAGTTAACAAAGGTCACATTCTATATTTAGTTAGGCAGAGAGAGGAGTAATTCAACCGTGAGCACACATCACAATCCTAAATAACATTAGGAAAATGTACAATGCACAATTAAAGACTAAAATATAACATGATTGTTATTGCATTCACACTGTAGTCAGTATAAATACTGCAAACAAAACAAGACCATCAATAAGATCAGCACAAATACTGGCCAAATAGAAAAACAACAGGGAAATTTCAGCATATTTTAACGTATTATTAAATTTAAGGTTTATGCAGAGTAACCAAGTGATTTTGTGAAGCACTGAAGAGATTTCTGATGCCATATTAGCCCAAACATTCCTGGGAATGAGCTTTTATCATAGACTTGAGCTGATTTAGTTCTAACTTCTTTGAATAAATATTGTAGAAACATATGTGCAAAATTATGCACAAAAATTCTACTTAATGCATGGACTTTAAGAGGTGTACTTAAACTCTTCCTGCATATACTGTATGTCAAATTAAATAGATTATCACATGCATGTATACATTGTAACTTGTACTACTACAGGAAGGAGCATGTCGTTTCTAGTATTTTTGTATGCAGTATGGGATTGTAAAAGGTCATTATGCTCATGGAGCAACTGGAAGGTTTTTATGCCCTGTCCACACTAATTCTTCCAAAACAGATATTTTCCTCAACATTTGGGCCTTTTGCCCACATGTAAACAGCATTTTAAGGTGCCAAAATTGAGATTTTTAAAAGCACGTTCTAAAGTGGAGATTATTTGCCCATTTTATTTATGTCTATTGTTGCTTTGTGTAATGAAGGCGCACCTGAAACATCACATCCAGGTGTATAAATCAGTGTATGGATGGATACCTTGTGGCATTGTGATTTGGAGATAATTTTTTAAAATAAATCGGATGGAGAAATTATCTGTGTTAGTGTGGATAGGGCACAAATGTCAAATATTTGTGGTGAAAATGTTGTTTCCCAACAGCAGCTTAACAACAAATGAAAAAAAATAAAACAACACAAATGGGATTGAGCTGAGCATAATGAGCGGATTAGAAAGTATTTTGGTTAAATAACCACTCAGAGCAGCAGAGCAGTGACTATTGCACATGTTGTTGAAATGTAGAAAAATAACATGTCATGACAAATTATACAGAATTTATCAAGACAATTGGAAAAAAGGGGAGAGTATGGTTTAAATAAAGGTGTGGTTTGGCTGTTAAACTCAATAAAGCTGCTGTTTGGTTTACTTTGGATCGCTTTAGAGCTTTTATTGTGCTTTAATGTTATTTAGGTCATTGTTTCCAGTAGATATACTGAGCTTTTACACTTAAGACAGTGATCTAATGATACATGCTACGTTCTGGCATTGTGACAATTTGACAGCAGAATGTGTTTGTGTTTATATGCAACACTAGCACAGAGATAATATACAATAACACATAAATCATTGTAATACAGAGAAAAAACATCAGTCAAGACAGTGATGCTGAGAAAAATCTAAGAAAACATTTGTCCTTTATGGGTTTAAAGGGCTTCGTTCCAAAAAGTGCAGAACCAACAGTTTTATCTCTCCCAAAGAAGTTATTATTGCCCTCTGGAAAAAAGCAATTATACCATGAATGAGACATTTATTAATTTCGCTCTTATGGGATGGAAAGTAATAATATTACAGGCGAAATGGCATGTTTTAAATGCTTACAATTCCTCACCTTTAATTATCCAGCCCATACATCCATATAAAAGCATTAAAATTGACCTGATCTGTGAGTTAAGAGATGCCAACTCCATCTTTGTGGTACATAAACACTTCTTCCAGTTCAATGGATCTGCATGGATCAGGAAGCAGGAACACAAGACGTAGATGTACCGTAGAGAGCACTAAAAGGGCTCAGTCACCCAGAACATGAACATGTACAGGGAAAGAACGACCACTGAAACCACACACACACTTACAACACTTAAAATAATCCCACCGACTCCTTCATTAAACATCATCCATCCCTTTGCTCTTTTCAATCCTTATGATAACACTCGGTTCACAGAAGGATGTAAGTACACACCAACAGAGAGATATATCATAGATCTGAGAGGTTAATACTATGGAAGAACACGGACAAAGCTATGTAAATATCACTAAATCTGCAAAATCAGCTGTTATACTCCACAAAATGACATACAAGAGCTAAAGCATCCAAGAAAACCTTCCCATTGGCTTAATTAGCTTTAGTAAGTATTATAATGTAGTGGTTAGTTAATAACAAATGTTAGCACTGTTATAAACTGTGGTCGGCCCTTAGTTTTGTCATCCTGCCTTCAGGTGCTGGTAACTCACTTAGTTTTTATATTTTTATATGCAAATAATTTAAAGGTTTGTTTAATCAGTTTGTTTGATATGTACGGTAAAGTATATTATAATATGGAATGCCATTTGTGGAAATTATGTCTTAGAAATATGTGTTTAAACAAAAAAGCTTGCGGTTGACAGTAGCGGACTTGTATATAATAATGATAGTTTGAGCAGGAAAAAGCTGATTAATCTGTTGATATTGTCTCACCTATTGGTCCTAGTGAATTTTAGGAGAAACATGAGTAAGATCAGCCAAAATTGAAAAAACTGAAATGATAGCTAGTGATAGTTCTGTTTCCTGAGCTCCTTCTTCCTCTTTGTGGGGAAAAAAAACAAAAACACACAAAATGATATACACACATCATTAACAAGGTTCAATCAATATGGAACTGAATCTTGTTTTTTGAGCTGCTATTTATCCTTCAAGGTCCTTCAATTTTCATGCTTTACAATACCAAAAATGGCTGTAATTATCATTTTAGTGTTTAGAATACAGAGTTATGAGTGACCACTAGAGGGAGTAGTGAGTTTCTCTGCTGGTCTCTCAGTACCATGTAAACCAACAGCAAGAGGTATCATTTATGACAAGTTGAGTCAAGAACAGATCAGCAACAACGTTCAAAGTAATGAATTGATTAAAAAATAGAAGCAATGTTGTTGTTTTTACCACTGGACACAGCTGCAGTGTTTCTTCTAAAGAGGTGAGTTTGATTCTGAGGTTTATGAAGGTAAAATGTTATTATGGGATATTATTATCTTTGCTAAGTTGCCGTTTGTTGATCTGACCTTGTTTGTTCGATTCCAAACAGATCTTTAGTGCAGTTATTGACAACACAAACCATACAGAAAACCAAGGTGATTTGTAGTTTTACTGTGGCTGTTTTGTGTCTAAAAACAGAGCTAAGCTAACAGAGCTATAATGTAAACTATCAGCTGATGCAGCACGTGAACATTATAAGACAGTATTATTTTGACTGTCAAAATACATGTCTATGTGTTTTAGTTTGAAGAAAACTTGATGATACCATAAACCAGATGTGTGTAAACATTGAGTTTTATACCTTATTCAGTGAGTCTGTGACTACATAGTATTGATAGAGCATAAATGTTACATTAAATAAAGCATATCATGAATATTAACAGTCAAGTTGACACTGCAGAAGGTCATAAACTTGTTCAGGAACAATCAGAAAGTTACAAACTATTTCTGACCATCATAAAACTATGCAACTAAATATGATATAATATAATATGTGTTTAAGCTCCTGTTCAAACCACATTTATTCCCAACCCTAACTTGTCACTTGCCAGTACTTCGACAGATCATTATTGTCAACAGCGTTATTTTGACCGACTGTTATAATAATGAGCTATGAGTTTTAGTTTGAAGAAAAAAATTTAATGATGCCATAATACAGATGTGTGTAAACAGTTTTATACTTTATTCAGTGAGTGATACAGTCTGTGGATACATAGTGTTGATTCTTTGGTGGTTTTCGTAGTCCTAAGTGTGTTCTGGTATGCCGTTGAACGTTTCTAATGTCCATACTCCACTAAAACCCCTTTTCTGGTCTAAAGATTACAATTTTTCGTGTTAATGCAACAAAACTGTGAGGGACATTAAATTGAGGCACTCATACATATACATGGGTCGATCATTGCTGATATCAAACTACATAAATACATACTGATCTTAGAAAAGTGAGTGTGTGAAGTATAAGCCATGAATCTGGTTTGGCCAATCTAATTTAGAGTTTCAGCAGGGGACTGTGGATGAATGATTGATATTGAAATTGAAATTGAATGGGCTTAACAGGGCCTCATCGTGATAAAGTTAACTGCAGACGTCAAGGTGAGCCATGACTAAGCCTGATATTTTGGTTTATGAGCTCCATCCACGGCTCAGACTTCATTATTAGATGAGACTGAAACAACCTGTTGACTGAGCCAGGTATTAACATGTTTATTTGTCAAATCTAAATGTCTTTAGGTTCTGTTCAAACACATTTTGATGCTGTTTAAACACAAAATCTCCAAAATGTTTATTTGCACAAATGGCGTTCCGTTAGTATAGTGTTTGATTTAGAAACACATCGGAGGATTTGTGAGTCACCAGGCAGAACAGGGACAGAAGCTGTCAAAATGCATTATGGGAAATGCATGATGAAGTGTTTTTGGAGTTTGACCCATACTATGAAGTACAAGTCATATGTTAGCATCTGCGGCTTCAATTTTACATAAAAAACTCCCAGAAATCCTAACACAAAATAGATATATGTTAGCAAAAATGTTCTATTGTCCTAAAATGGATATTAGTAATATCAGGAACAGCAGGGTTACGATTATTTTTGGGACACAGAACTCCATATTGTGATACTTACTCAAATGACTATGAAAAGCACTGTGTGTATATAGATGTAATAAGAGTATATTAACACAGAAAACACAGCGTGGTGGTGAATATAAATAAAGTTCATTAAAAAAAGAAAGTCATCACTTCCACCACACTGCTACTTTTAATAAATCAAGTAAAGTCTGGAATATATAACTCTATTTTACTCCAAAAATGGGAGCAAATAAATCCGATATACAGATGAATGTTACCGGGTTTTTTGTCTACCTCATATAAACGACTGCGCATTAGTTTGGTCTAAAATTTCCTAAAAGTGCGACCTCTTTACAGAGATGCAGGTAAGCTATGGACACACACATGCAACACAAATACACACACACACACACACAGGTTAAACACATTGAGAAGACCCGTGAGCCGACACATCAATAAAGAAAAGCTAGTGTGGGCCCAGCAGGGTAAAATGGAACGGTTCTGCTGCGATAATGCTATGACACATGCACGGATACGTCTGTTTTGGCTACGGCTGACCTGAAAGGCTATGACAATGCAGAGATCTGTGTCCTTCACACACATGTAAAGATATGACATCCCTGACGGTCTTCCACTGAAGATGCCTCTATGTGGAGTATGAAGGCCTTTGAATCTGATCTACAGTATGTTGCCTTACGAATAGTGAGTACAATTCTTAGTATCAAACGAGGGATTGAACCTGAGTTAATACAACAGTCTGTACGAAATACTAATACACTGATCTGAATGTTAAAAAAGCTGTGTTAAATACACATCTACATATTTTAAAGACTAGTTACATTTCTAAATTTTCACATGAAAGCATGGAAAGAGATGGTGAAATTCTATTCTCTAATGCTCCGGTAAGCACTCGTTTATTTACAGAGAAGCTCTAATCCTTTTGCCGCACCTGACAAAGAAAACGCTTCCATCCTCGTAAGCCTTCGCAGGTTGGCTAAAGGCAGAAAATCAAAATCTGTCACCCTCTGAACTCGGGAAGGAGGGGTTTCTTTCTGTTCTCTGCTGTCACTCTCACATCTAACAGCGTCTCTGAACTCAGAAATCTAACTCTAGTTAGCGTCTCCTGACACATTTAGGCTAGGATGATGACTCCCCTCGTTCTTCCTCCTTTTTCTTGCCCCTCCCCTTCTGTTTTTCTCAGAGAGACAGGCAGAAAGTGAAAATGGATAAGGGAGGAAAAAGGACACCACTGACTGACTACAGCGTCGCCCTGTCTCTTCGGAGGGAGGGAGGGGGGAAAAAGACCCAGGTTGCGATGCCGCTCCAGCACTACAACAGAGACGGCCTAGGAGCCTCTCAGGGGCCCTTCAACCAACGCCACGTCACCGTACAGCGGGCTCAGAAGAGAGATAAATGGCCGACAAGCCGACGGAGGTGGGCGAGGTCACAAGAGGTCGTCGTAGTCCAGCAGCTTCGAGTGCTGACGGCTTTTCCACAGGCGGAACAGACGGAAGTCAAAGTACATCTCGATCATCTCTTTGCCTGAGGAAACAAAGAAGATGAAGTCACACTGGAGCAAATCCTGACTCCTCTCCGCTAGTTCCCACATGTCAGTCATATTACATCTACTGCTTCACCCATAGTTACTGTACATAAATGGTTTTAGACCAGGGGTGTCCAACATAAGGCCCTTGGGCCAAAATCGGGTCCAATCCGGCCCATGGGCTAAATTTGCAAAGAGACATTGACAGTCAAGTTGAATTGATCATAAACTAAAATGCTATATATTCAGTTCCAGATGCCTGTTAGTAAATGTTTTGCATGTTTGTAGATCCACTGTCATCTGTAAGTTATAATGTACATGTGTAAATGGTAAACTGAGGCCAAAATATTCTTAAAATTCACTGATTTTTCCTGAAGAAATTTCAGGTTGTTCATGAATTTTCAGGTTATTAACATTTTTCATTTAAAGATAGTATGTAAAATATGAAATTTAGATTTTTTTTTAAAATTTAAAATGTGCCTATACTTATAACGGTCCACATTTTAATGGCTTACAACACGGAAATGGTTACAGATATCAATATAGTTACTATTGAGCACTGATAGGAAGTCATATATGGACTTTGATTGAATTTGTAGAGTTCTCCTCCAGTGAAAGTACCACCTACTTCTATTGGGAGATTGATCTCCTGCATCCAGACCACAGGACTCTAACATAGAACAGAACCTGACAACCTCACAATTTCAACTTGTTATTGATTCTTGATAGAACATGCCGGTGAACTACAGGGCCATTGATTCTATTTTTTTTCTTTTGTTATTGCTGCTTTCCTCTTTTAGAATGAACCTAACATTATAAATGTGGAAAGTAAAAGCACTGATGCACCATCCTCATCCTGTTTTATCTGTGCTGAAGAGAGAAGACAGCGTTTGTTCTGAGTAGCAGCAGGATTCAACCCAGATGGTGGCAACAAGTTAGTTGTGTTGTGGTTGCACTTGGAACGTGGAGGAGGCGGTGATAAACACTTGCTGGAAGCCACTTTGTCAGTGATTCAAGGCAAAGTAGATGAGACAAAGGAATAAAAGAACACTTCATCTGTGGGGTTTTGGCCACTGAACTCTTGAATGCAGTGGAAGGTGTGGGATTGTTGTGGCTGGCTGCTTTGATTACCTGGCTGCAAAACTCATTTCCTTTCAGGGATGAAAATATTCTACTGAATCAAGTGGAAACAACGAACCAGATGTCAGTAAAAAAAGATGCTGCCAGTGTATATTCCTGCAAACACACACACATAAATATGTAACATCTATTCTTCTGAACACTAAGTATGTTTCATTTCAACGCTGTGTGTGTGTGTGTGTGTGTGTGTGTGTGTGTGTGTGTGTGTGTGTGTGTGTGTGTGTGTGTATGTAGTTCAGTTTTTATAACACTTGTTTCCATCCATCATCCATTCCCTTCATTATCAAGGTTTAAAACGTGCATCAAACACTTAGATGCAGTGTTTCATAAATAATAAATACTACCTGAGGAGCTGATAGAAGTGTTTTCACAAATACCCAAAGCTGGAATGTAGCTTTAGCTGAACTGGACCGAATAACTGGCCTGAATCACACAACAATGGTTGAAACTCTTCCAATGTTGGTCAAAGTCTGTGTTTAACACCTGATTCTGTAGCTCATCATAGATAGTGATGTTTTCAGTTTGTTTCGTGTATTAATTCTAAAAGCAAGCAATGGATCAGTCTGGAACCTCATATCTAAAAATCTTTTCCAGGGTAATTTATATAACCATAAATCTCATTTTGTACTATGTGTATGAAGAGAAATTTGGAAAGACATGGAATGAGCAGATAAAATATTATGATGTTAATACAAACACACAAAAAAAATGCAGTTAATGAATTTTATTTTGGTTATTTGAAGTTATGCATCATTTTATTCTTGCAGTTGGTTTGGGAAACATGCTGCTACTCAATGACATCCATATCCCATAAAGACCAAAAAATTCAGTCAACCAAAAGCATCTACTGAACTAAAATGTTTAATACTTGTTAATCCACTTATCCTATTAATACATGCAAATAATTGTGGTGAAATGCAATTTCTCAGCTTTTCATGGTCGTTCAGAGCCTCCGTAGTGAACATGGACACTCAGTCATCTTCTGCAACATTGATTCACCAGTAAAACCCATGGAGTTTGATAAACAACAGTGGTTGTATGCCCTTGTTTTTATGTTCAGTTAATGATAGATTTTGCTGTAAAAGTCAATTTTTCTTCAGTTTTCTCTACCTTTGAATTTACTTTGAGCTTTTCTAAACACATATATGATCAGTGAATTAAATGTAGGAAAAAAAACATGACTTTCTCTGAAAAATGGAAAATTCTGAGGATAATATTAGAATAAATGGTGATAAATCACTTTGAAAAGGTCAAATGTAGAGAGAAAATCATTTGGCAGTTGCCATCAAAGTAGTTGTGGATCTTTAAGGGATATATCAAAGAACTTTATTGGAAAAATGAGAGTACATGCTATTAGAAAGATTTATTAGGAGCCTTTTAGCACCTATATTAAAAATCCTTATTTTAAACCCTCTGATGTACTGTTCTCAAGGCAATCTGTGTGCACTTTACTGACTACTGACCTGCAGTAAATGACCTTGTAAGCAGAAAGGTTTAAAAACAGAGAACGCAGACGTATTATGCAAAAATTCCAGCTCCTGGCTTTTTAGATGCATGTTGTGAATTTTTTAGTTAAATCTCTGCCCTGCAGTACTAAATATTTGTATTTTTCTATTGTTATGTATTCAGTCTGGTCATTTCTACCAGTAACAAGGCCTTAAGAGGAAACCGAGGAGTGTGGTGGGTCAGGAGAGGATGGTCACAGAGGCCGTAATGATGTTTTAATAGGAAAATAATTAACGTGACATCAATAGATGTCTGTGAAATGACTGATGAGTCCTGTGTCCTGTGCCCGAGTTCACACCTGTATACTTGCTCACACTCCCTAATGTGTTTTCTTCATCAGTGAGTGGCTTACTGGCATTGATTAATGCCTGTTATTAACATTCAGCATGTGGGCTCTTGAGGCGCATAGTGTAAAATCAATACAAGTACTGTATGTATATTTTCTGTGTGCATAGATTGTGATGGATGCATCTGTTTATATAGCACAAATAATAATAATAAACAGGCATCATTTTTAAACTATATGGAAAATCTACCAGCACACCAGATTGGTTAAGCTTTTTGTACCCAAGTAGGACTTCAAGGACCAAGGAGGTGTGAGGTCATCATATGTCTCGCTATGTCCCATACGGTCAACATGTCTTGTTTTTTTTGTCCTGTCTCTGTCAGTGTATCTGTCTGTTTCTTTTTTTTTGTCTGTCTGTCTGGGTGTCTGTTGTCTCTGGCCCTGTTGTTGTGGGTCTGTGAGGTCGTCTTGTATTGCAAGTATGTAACTGTATTATTGTCCTCTGAAAAATCAAAAATAAAATATTAAACAGGCATCTGTGAGTGTAATCGGCAATATCTGCAAATATGTGCTCTCACCCTGTGCAGAAAGCTCTAGTGGGGACTTGAATTCAACGGACGAGGGTCTCATCAACCTCTTCAGAGTCTGAATCAGCTGCAGGGGAAAACACAGAAGGACACAAGCAAACAGTCAGCGAGGAACAGGAATAATTCCAAACACCATCAGGCGTTTCGACAAGTAAACAAACAGCACAGTCACGGCGCAGTCTGCCGAGATGGAACTGGATGCAGAGGGAAGGAGGACGGGTTCTTCACGCAACACTGCAGCTCCAAAGGTCAACGTGAGTATCAGAGGAAAACGTTTATGCTAATGTTTTCTTCACATATAGAATTATCTCACAGTAGATAACAGTAATCTAAAAGCCTGACAGAGTGGGGTTCCATGCAGAGAAGAAGTCACGACCCCCTGGTGTTATACCATCACTTTAAAATTATACCTACACATAGCAAACATAAATCAGACACTGCACCATGAATATATGGAGCAGTCAAAAGGGAGGGGAACTGGCAGTTTCCAAGGTCACTGATATACATTTCCTTGCAGCTAAACATACATGATTGTTATCTTTCAAGTGCCTCTGGAAATCTGCGACAGGGCACATTCAGTCAGGTCGGTAAATATTTGGACAGTGACACATATTTTGTAATGTTGCGTCTGTGCATCATACAGTGGGTGTATGATGCAATCTAGATGCAATTGTGTGGTTTAGTTTCAGGGGTTTCACAAAAATATTACCCATTTGGGAATTACACCCATTTTTAGCATAGTCCCTCCATTTTCAGAGGCTTAAAAGTGATTGGACAAACTGAGATTGTTACAGGAAATGGTTATTTGTCTGTAAATAGTCCCTTTTCCACTGCAGGAGCTTTAACTTTACCTGAGCTTTGGAAAACCTTGGCATGTTTTCACTGAAAATACACTGAAAATGAGAAAATCTTCAGTCTATGGCATTTTATGGCAATTAGTGTCCTAATTTTGCAGATAACTGTATATGCATATATACATCAAAACACCGTCTTCATCTCCTCTTCTTCCTCCTTTCCTCATGGCAAACACATCCTGATCCTTTTGTCAAACACCAGCTGTAATAATCTGAATAAGCTAGAATTAGCTCTAACTGGTGTGTCGGTTTTAATTATTTCTTAAAACGTTGGCTTTAATAACTTCACTCTGACTAATTGAAGTCTCTTGCTGCAGAACTTCTTTGTTTAATGAACTGTAAGAACCAGGTCTAATTAAATGGTTCGCAGTATCTCCTGACACAGGATCCACCTTTGAATCCACTGACAGAGGCTTCAGTGTGACTGCCTCGATGGACACTAGAAGATGTTTTTTATTTGCCAAGTATGCAAGCATATATGGGAGAGCACAGAAGAATAAAAACAAAAGTAAAGATATACATGAAACAAAAATAAAAAAAAAAAATTAATAAAATGCAATAATTGGGGTATTTCTGTGAAACCGACTGCATGAAATGAATAAGAAACACACCAGCTGTCACATATGAAATGATACGCTTAGTTTTTATATTACACTTAAAAGTTCAACAAGCCGTGCCCCATTTCACTGATGAAACTTTTCAAAGACGTGACCTACAAATGTGCAGCACACTGAACCTGTGCCACCACCTTAAGAAATAAAGTCTGCAGACGATTCATCACAGGATCATCAGAAGCTCCCACAAGCAACCTCAAAGTCCGCATGCTGAAGGAGCGTCTTTGAGGAGGCTGTGCAGTTTCCTTGTGAACGTGTTTT
Organism: Apogon talboti; assembly: GCA_037367365.1. Lineage (NCBI taxonomy): Eukaryota > Metazoa > Chordata > Actinopteri > Kurtiformes > Apogonidae > Apogon > Apogon talboti. The sequence goes on along the minus strand of JAPQRQ010000028.1, from coordinate 13,883,100 downwards.
AAAGTGTTTCACTCTCGACATGAAGATGTGATAAAAGCCAGGCCCCAGGAACGTAACCCAGCATGTGTCCGCTTTTCATGGCAACGTCAACACATCTACATATTCGTCAGGTTATCGCTGATATTGTGTTTTGATAAGACACATGTCCGTCTGGACATCTGTCAGGTTGGATACCGGCGCTGCGTATGGTTCTCATCTCTACACTGTTACTGCCTCGTTTTCCTCTTCCTCCTCTTCCCTCCCTTCCTCCTCTTACTCCCTGGGGTCCGGTCCTGCGCCGGCTGCTGTTCTATCACATGTGGAGACAGACAGCGAATGGCATTTACAGGTTGCATCTGCAGAAAGCTGCTCAGTGTTTGCATTAGAGGAAAAAGGTTGGTGAGTTTAAAGTTTTGTGCATTTTGCTACTTTTTAGGGAAAATATAAGGATGTCTAAAAGTGATGTTGTTTACATACATGCTAAAACTCAAATCATTATATTCTAATTGCGTTTAAATAGTGTTTAAATACGTATATTTGGTACATATACAGAATTTATTCCAAGTTATATATACTATATATTGTATGTTGTATTGATAATTTCCTTTATTTCTTATTATACTTGAATAGAGCAAGAGATTAATAAAGTATTCTGATTCTGATTTGTGGAAATATCAGATTATTAAATGATTATGTAAACAGCATAATCTGAATATGAGAAATCGGATTAACACCTGATTTCTCTCCAATACTCTGATGTATTTAAGCATGTATACAGGTGAATCTGATTTATTCCATTCTTTTACAACTGCGCATGTGTAAAAAAAAAAAAAAAAAAATGTTAAAAACAGAAGTGACATAATCAGACGTGATTGGATTTCAACAATAGGAAGTATTAGTCGACTGTCACTACATACCTACATACTCTGAAAGAAACTCAACAACGGACTAAAACGTCCAAACAGGGTTTTTCCAATATTTCTGAAGTGCGTGTAAAAGCGTCAGATCCGATTATTACAATTATCTGATTACTCTCGGTTACCAGATTTTTACAGTTGTGTTCTGAATCACTGTTTTGTCTGTTTTTATGTCAGCCGATCAGTTGGTGTTAAACTAGTGCATTTACCTGTTGGGGGTTTTTTGTGTAAAAATGCATCGCCAAAAGCCACATGAGAACATTCCTTCATCTGATGTTTTTTATTTGCAATTATCAGCTGACAAAATCCCATAAACATCTGTTTACAGCCCAAATGATTTCCCATAAGGCATTTGAGGTGAGCCAGTAATCTTTTCTTAAACCATATTTCTTGCCTGTCTTTCCTGATTTTATTTGATTTTTGTATTTGGTCTTCTTTCATTGACTCTTAAATAGTTTTTCAAATCCATTTTCTTGTTGAAACCTTTTATTGCTTGTCTTTTATATTTTTCTGCCATTGTAAACTGGATTTTTTTTGCTATCATATCATATATAAATGAAAATTATTGAATTGTTCAGTGATGACTAATCTGAAGTAATTTAAATAATTTGGAAAAGAGGTATTTATACATTTTAATGTTTGTCTCTGAAATAAAAAAAAGTTTCAATTATTCAATAATAGTACTCGTCTTGTGTTTTGAAATTAATGTCAACATTTGTTCAAGTTCTTTTTAACTGTAATTATTTGTGTTCTTGGTAAAATGAGTGTGTATGTGGTGCCTAAAACTTGTCTCCTGTAGCCAATCAGAAGTGTTTTCAATATCTTGTCATTATGTGATTGGATAATATTCGTTAATACATATGGTTTCAGAACTACAGACAAAAAAATAAAGCAGATGAACCTGCATCAAAGGTCAGAGGTAATAAAGTTTAGCTCTGTTCAGCCTGCTCTACCTCCCTTTAGTCACATTCTTATCTTGGTTTTACATAAGACAGTTTAACAAACTATGAAGGAAAAGCACCACTTGTCTATTGAGCTACAAACTACTGCTTAGATGGTAGAGCTGCCACCTGGGAAATGCAGGCGGTTTTAGTCAAACATTACAATCAAAATGTTATGATGAGCACAGAAACAGACTCATAACTGTTGTGTTCATATTCTCTGGCGCCCTTCCTGCTCCTGTTTAACACCAGCTGCCACTGAAATTCTTATTTATTATTAGTTGTGCTAGTTTCAGCTCAGATGATATTCTTACCACAAATTAAACACTCGCTATTTTTGAGGACGGACTGAGACACTTACGCCAAATGGACTCAGTGCAGTTATTCTGTCCAAATGTCAGTTTGACTGACTCATTGACACAAATGAACTTAGTTTGTTCTTTAGTTTAAAACAGTCTAAACTTAAAAAAAAAAATTGGTTTTCAGTCTGAACGCCATAGTTTTTTTGATTTCCTTAACCCATAAAGACCTAGTGCTACTTTTGTGGCAATTACAAAAATAAAATTTTCTCTCTATTTAACCTTTCTTAAGTATTTTATCATCATTTATTATAATATTATCTTCTGAATTTTGCATTTTTCAGTGAAAATCAGGTGTTTTCTTATATGTAATTTACTGATCATGTATATGTTCATAAAAGCGCGAATAAAGTTGAGGGTTTTTATGTAAGAAAATTGAAGAAAAAGTGACTTTATCAGTAAATATATCATTAACTGAACACAAAAATAAAGTGTCTCCATCCACTGTCATTGATCCAACTCCATGGGTTTTACTGGTGAATCAATGTTGTAGAAGTTAATGGTGTTTCCACGTTCACTATGGAGCCTCTGAACGTCCCAATGGGTCATATCTGATGACCATGAAAAGATGAAAACTGTATTTTACACCAAATATTTACATGTATTGATAGGATTAATAGATCAACAGGTATTAAACATTTTAGATCAGTGGATGGTTTTGGTCACCAGTGGCTGTTTGGGTCATTATGGGTTAATTTTGTAAAAGATCTCCTCACTTTAAATAAAACTATTCAGTCAAGTATTTATGACACAAATGCATTTTACATTTAAAAAGTCCAGTGCGTGGGATTACATTTGAATTTAGAAACTAACAGAATACGCCTCACTTCACCCTCCCCTAGAGTGGCCGCTAAAAACACACAAAAGTAACGCATAAAAAGTGTTTAGTTTGTTCATTCAGAGCGACTGTAGAAAAATATGAGCACAATAGGACTCTGTAGATCCAAAACTGCTCCTTTTATAGTTAAAGAAACCCTAATTTTTAAGGTTAATATACTATAGGTGATTATATATTAATGAAAACATTGTTATGGGTATTTGTGCAATTAGACGGCGTTGAGTCTGACACACTGGAGATTTACATTTTTACAAACTTAAGGAGTAGTTTATTGTAAATTCATATATTATTTTGCTCACCATTGGTAATAATATGAAAAATCTACAAGATAAATCAACATATTGGCTCATTTAGTAAAATAAAGCAGGATTATTTCTTCCTTTTGCGGTTTAATAAAGACGGAGTGCTTGGAAAATGCTCTCAGGCCGTTATGTTTTGCCAGTAAATCTGGCCCAGATGTAAAGCAGTCAGCTCTATTAAGGCCTAGTGATAATAATGTTACTGCACCCTGAGGGGCAGTAGGGTGAGTTTATTTAAAAAGGTGAGAGGTCACGCAATATATCAAACAATCTGTGTGCTGCTGATGCAAACTGCTCCAGCGCTAAAGCTCGACATTTCCTGGTGGATTTACAGTGGCAGGCCGTCAGTGCAGCAGGACTGTTCAAGGTTGGGGTCAGTGAGTAAATGCATGTGACTCGTGCAGTTCAACTGACCTAATTAACTTCTTCTATTGTTAAACAGGGTGAGTAACTGCAGAGAAATCACATTTAGTTTGAGGAGTTAGCGGGAAAGTTATCACGTCCCTGAACTCTACATTTGCTTTTGTTTCTATTCACCGCTGTGATGATAAACCCGTCTACAACAGGGTTAAAGTGGTTCATTAAAACTGTGAGGAGACGTACTCGGCCATGACCTTTTTTTTCTGTGATGTAATTGAGAAGTTGACAAGATGAAACAGACTTTGTAAGTGACCGTGGTGCTGGAGGCTGCAGCTCGTGGCACCATATGGCCTGCGGAGCTTGGCCAAATGAGACGGTGACGTAGAGGAAATGACAGAAACAGCAGGCTTGACAAAAAATAATGGGTCAATAATTAGACCTTGGGCTTTAAAAGAGCCTTTTAAAGTCATTACAAGTGGCAGTTTCTTCTGGACACTTTGGATTTTGACATCGTTGTGCTGCATGGGCTGACCACATATGTGCTTAGATTCATCAAGTTTGTCTGATTTCACACTTCAATGGAAAGTATTATGGAGAGGTCACTGTCGATTGTTTTAGGTCATTGATATATTAAAGGTGCAAGAAAAAAACCCCACACAATTAGAAAATACAAGCCTACTTCTAAATAGAATAAATACAGGTGCACCTCAAAAAATTATCAGACCTTGGACTTGATAAATCACAGTGGACCAACACCAGCAGAAGACATGTCACCCCAAATCATCCCTGACTGTGGAGACTTCACACTGGATGTGAAATAACTCCTCCTCCTGTCTCCAGACTCTGGGACATTGATTTCCAAATGAAATGCAAAATTAACTTCCATCTGAAAAGAGGATTTTGGACAACTGAACGGTCCAGTTCTTTTTCTCCCTAATCCAGGTTAGACTCTTATGATGTCGTCTCTGGTTCAGGAGGTGTTTGACACTAGGAATGAGACACTTTTATTCCATTTCTTCAGCTCATCTAGTATAGTGACTCTTGATGCTCCGACTCTAGCCAAAGTCTGTTCTTCATAAAGATCCCCCAAGTTCTTGAGTTGGCTTTCCTTGATGATCTCCTCAAGAGTGTGGTTCTCCTCAGACTTCCTATCAGCGCTCAATGGAAATCTCTAACCATTCACACGTTATAAGCCATTAAAATTTGGCCCATTATAAGTAAAGGCAAATTTTTTTATATTTAAAAAAATTGTCAAAAATTTTAAAAATCGAAATATCTCCAAACTTTTCACAAACTTTGTAGACATTGTTCCAAGGAAACTACATATAAAATTTGAAATGAAGCAGACCAGTAGTTTTATCAAAGAAGATGTTTGAAGAAATTGTTAGTGAGTATGTGCTAATGGCCAGTGGGCTAATAAAAATGATTAAAATGTCATCAGTTTGTTAATTACTTGACTTATGTTTAAATCAAGACACTGACTTTTTATTCCCAGAAACATTTTGCCAGGAACTCAGAGACAGACCCAGAGTTAACAGGTGCCTGGTTCACATCATGTGTTACAATGTAAATCAATACGATACAATGAATTACATTTAATAAAAAGCAGTGGTGAAACAAGTATCGCTTAATATAAAGTACAGATAACTATTTTCCAGCTGTGGCACTTCTTGCTGAGTGTGACGGCCGAGTGCAGCACTGTTTCGGAGTGATGCCGGGTGGAGCTGAGCGGAGCCTCGTCTGAAGGTGGCTCCGTCACTCGGTCTATTAATAGTGTCTCACCAGCTGAGCCTGCAGGAGCACACATGGGCAGCAGCAGGAGTAAAATGATTAAATGCACTGAATAACTCCCTCCCTGATCGTCCTCCTCCTCGTGTGACTGGTAGCGAATCACAGAAGATGCCAAATGTCACATGGATCAGTGAACTCCGTGTACTGCTACTCGCAAATAAACCAGATTGATGATGAGGCGGTTGTAAGTTTGAGTCAGAAATAAGTCACCGGTGTTTTATTTTAGTTCAAGAACAGGACTGTATTTATGACCTTTCTACTATTGCTACTCTCTTTTTCATTTTACTTGTGGGTGTAAAATGTCTACCCAATACAGACACTGCCCTCAGACAAAACCCACCAACCCCTGGATGTATTATTAGAAGTGATCACACAAAATTATTTCTTCTTCTTCTTCTCCTTATTGTTATTATATAATAATAATAATAATAATAATAATATAATGCAAAAATCTCTGTATTTGACGCAGCAGAAACAGTTGTTCACTTGTTATTTTGATGTTTTGTGTAACATATCATGTGGCCAAATGTGTTAATAAAAAAAAAAATAAAATAAATGTAAGGGGAAAATATCCCTACAAAAAAAATATCCATAATGGTGTTGAAATGTTGAAATTGTTATGAAAGTCATTTTTAACTTGTGTTAGATTTGTAATTTTGCGTGTAGTGAATTGAATTTTAATCACTTGTTTTAGTACAAAACACACATTTTAAAAATCCTCATTTATGCTTGAGCAACTACTACATGTTGGAGTCTTGTTTTTTTTTTTTCTTCTACTGTCTTCACTTCCCACTCACTTCATACTGTTCTCCAGATGAACACAAGTAAACATGGGTTTTTAGCATCACAGAGCAGAACAGTGGCCGCTGTTGGAGTAATGAACCATGCCAAGCAGAGGTACAGCGGTGGAACATGGGGCTGTGCAAGGAAGTGTGAATTTTTCAGTGTGTGGGCAAGTCGTGGTGCATACGTTGGACGTGAGTGTGACTGCATATAGCGTCGTCTGAGTGGGTTCGTGTCTCCGTGGGGGTGGAAGGGTCGTGGCGAGGAGGATTCACAAGTGTGCAGATAGGTGCTTGTAATTGCAGCCAGAGGTGAGTGGGTGCAGGAGAAAGAGTGTGTCTGTGTGGCCTAATTGAGTGGGTGTGAAGGAGTCTACTTTGCTGTCACTCCAAAGTGTTGTGCGAGTGTGTGTGTCCTCCTCTTGGCTGTCCTCCCCCCTGCCTGCGCTGTGTGGCAGCCTGACAGCAGGATCAGAGCTGGAGCCAGGATACATAAGGAGCTGCTAAGGTCACACTCTCACCCCCAGGACTCACACTCGGTCCCTACGCTGCATTATTTTACTCTTCATATGTGCAGATGTACCAGCTCCTTCTGTTTGTTTTTAAACATGCATTACGGAATTAAACAAAATTATACATATATATA
>JAPQRQ010000028.1:13650793-13661361 GCA_037367365.1 Apogon talboti | reverse complement strand
GTCTATAATTTTCTTTCTAATCTCCTGAAACAACTCTCTCCTTGGCTTCCTCTGGTCCATGTTTAGTGTGGGATACACCATGTCACCAAACAGCACACTGACTACTTGTCACCCTTTAAATAGGCCGACTGACTGATTACACCTGTGATGCTAATTAGAGGACACACCTTGGTTGAACATTTCTCTGTGGTCAAATAATTTTCAATCTTTTCTAGGGGTACCATCATTTTTGTCCAGGTGTGTTTCATGAGTTTGTTTTTTTTTAATAATTCTGTCGAACCACAATTCAAAAGCGATGTCTGATTTTCATTCGTTAATTTTCACAAACTTTTTATTTATTATTACTTTTGTCAGATTCTAGTTATTTCTGTGACTATTGTGGCTTTTTCTTTCATTAACAGAGGGGTACCAACAATTTTGTCCACGTGTGTATCAAATCGAATTTGTAGATCACGTTGAGTTTTATTTTTAGAAACTTGATTTTCTTACCATGTAAAAATATAGGTATTCGCCAACAACACATCCTTCTAGGTTCCCATAGTTCCAGGAGCTTGAACCCTCATCCCCCCCCCCCCCCAATGTGCATGTGCATGTGCATCACAGAGACACAACAAACAACATGGTACAGACAGCCAGCGGCAGAGAGCAGCTCTGTCCCAAGAACAGTTCTACGACTTCAGTTGTTTGGAATTGGTTTGGATTCGAACAGACAAATCCTGGCTGTAAAATATGCCTCAAGGCTGTTGCTAGTGGCAGTAGGAACACCACAAATCTGTTTCAGCATCTGAATCGGAAATGGATAGCAATGAAAATTCACTACCGGTACCCTTTAATCAGAAAAGTTGTGTTATTCTTAGTTATTGTGAGGGTGCACAGTGTCACTTTGTTGAAACTAATGACTGCCTTTGCTTTTTTTGAGGTCTGTCTCAATGCACTTAAACTGAAAACAATAAAGTTAATGTTTTTTCAATATATTTGCTGTCTGCACTTATGTTTTTTAAAATAGGGGATTGAAAATCAAATCGAAAATCGAGTTTTTCATTTAAAAAAAAATCAGATTTTTTTTTTAAGGCCGTATCACCCAGCCCTACAACGATGTTTCTTAAAAGCATCTCAAAGCAGAACCTGATTCAATCAATTAGAAAAACATCTACATCTACAGTTATCCTTTTCCTATTCATTTAAAATGACTTTGAATGTATTTACACAGACCAGTTACAGTTCCAGACAGTGGGAACAGAACATTTAAAAGCTTCCTTTCCCAGTTCTGTACTGACTTTTTGAACATGTAGAGATAACAGATCCTCGGATTGGAGATTGCAATTATTAACATCCCTCTCCACCTCCTTTGTCAGTTTTAGATTGTTTCATTGGCATAAGATTGTCAGAATGAAACTACAGCGGAGTCTCAGGAGAGGTCAATCCACGTCTGTACAGTAGGCAAAAAATATAATTATTTTTGACAGATTTTACGATTTTGCACTACATCACTGCAAAAAAATCGAAAGTTAATTATGATGTGATTTAGCTGTGGTCTGCATTGAAAACATGTATCTAATCATGTATTTTTTATTGATAATGGCGAGCTGTGATGCATTTCTTTCTTCGCTAAAATATGCAGCTCCCTCAGTTTAGTTAATTCACTCAGCCTTGTTGTGATTGAGATAAAATTTTAATTAACTGCTCAGTCTTATTAGAGGCTTCATTATAATTGACCATACACTGGATTGTGCGGCAGCGTCTGATAACTCGTCATCTGGAGCCTAATAATATCCCCCGTTTAGTGTTCCTTCTCAGTCAGCGTAGCAGTGGGCAGATGATGAGTTAACGGGGGTGGAGGTAAGCCACATGGTGGTGCTAGAGGAAAAGGTCGCGGACTCGCCACGATCAATGGGGCTGCTGCTTCACACCCTGAGCCGGTGCGAGGAACAGGCCAGGAGGTCCGCTCATTAGAAAACACAAAGCTGGAAACGATGTCAGCGCGGTAGGAAAGGGCACACAGTCACTTGGATCAATAGGTGTCTTTTTGTCTGGTTGCACCGAGGAGCATGACGAGCCTCGGTACGGTCCGGCAATTAGTTTTCGGAGATAAGCTGGTGTCAGGAAACAGACGGACAGAGCATTACATAAGCTCTACTCCTCCGCGGTGAAGCTAATAAACTTTATTCTGGGAGTTGTGGGCTTAGTAAACCAGGCCAGATAGATGTTGAAGTTTGAAAGTTGAAGAAGACACATTGAATAATTTTTATAGAACATACAATATGCACTGGGTAAAATGTTGTACTTTAACCAGTAGAAATACCATATTTTAATTTTAGTGTTTAACCCTTTAACCCCTGATGTGGCTGTGGTGAGCATTCTAAATGTATGATTTATTTGACATATTCATAAAAATTCAACTGTTTGCTCAATAAGGAAAATTTAAAAACATGCTGATAGTATAGACATTGTTCTTTCCGTAGACATCTGAGCATGCTCAGTGCCCGTCCCATTCTGAGGGGGTGATTTTCGGCCTTATGTCAGGCAGATAGTTATTCTAAGAAAGCAGACCGAACAGTAAACAGACCAAAGTCAGTAAGATCACACTCATTTTCGTACTTGTTCAAGTCAATGGTAATACAGGATACATGTATCTAACAGTGAGGGACTTTATTCTGACTCTCCTGTATTATGGGTCTGGATTTTTATTTTATTTAATATTTTAACAATGTATTGTGTAGGACTGAATAGCCCTACCCCTGAACACGAAAAATAATGTTTACTTTGTTCACTCTTGGCAACCGAACAACATGACAAGCTCTCACTGTGTAGAAAAGTTATTCTACACAAGGATACAAATATCTGGTCAAATTAAAGAATGTGTGTTACAGTAAAAAGCCCTTTTCCATTGTTTCTGGGATGTGGTTACCTACTAAAATATATTAGCTGTATCTGCGTTATGTAATTACAGTAATCATCAACCTTTTAAAACCCCTTAGCTTCCACCTTTTCTCGTTATATATTTTCTTTTCAAATACATTTTACTATTTGGACACAAAGTGTCTCTGTTACCGTGGTAATTCTTTCTGTGCTGTTTTGCTGCCATTTCTCATCACATCACATGGATGTTTTCTGCTCGGTCAGTGTCATCTTTTATGTGAAATTATCAGTATCTTTTGCTTTTCACCCCATGAGAAAATGGACACCAGGCATTGTATTGGGCAGCTTTGCTTCACATTGTTACAGTGAGCAACTGAACAGAATCAAGTAGGTTTCATTTGGTCCATTCACATAAATGAGATAGATAGATAGATAGATAGATAGATAGATAGATAGACAGCCATTTTATATGGAATTCAACATCAGAATGTGTTGCTTCTTCTGCTTTAATAAAGCCATGTGTAGCATAGTTTACAACACCATCTGCTGGTGACACAACACAGCCTTCATTATTTGCTTATGGAAGGATGCAGAATTTGCATTTTCATCTTTCTGACTTTTCAAAAGTTCACTTCAAAGTTACTTGACATTTTCTGGAAATACAGTTCCTATAGGTTAATAAAAATGTATCCTCACACTGAGCCCCTGTTGGATTGATAACATACCTGCTGATTATCTTGGATTTGTCTTCATAAAATGTAGTCACTTTTACGTCAGAGTTGTTGCAGAATATTTTGATCGGGGATTCCCTTGTCTACATACGCGTACACTGTTGAAGTCACGTCATGTCATTTTGTTTTATTCACACACTGTAGAGAGATACAGTTTGTTCCCATAGGTGGTTAAATGCATGACTTCTCTGCTCCTTACCTTCACTTACATCCAACTGGATATCAGTGTATTTGAGGCCTGCTTTAATAACACTGGTTTATTGTTAGAGTACATTTTTAATTTCCTCTTTTTGCATTTTTATATTTATTGTTATTACGTCTTTGACGAACTAGGGAAGTGTCACAATAAAATAAGGAGGCTAAATCATGACCTAAAACATATGAGCGCAGAGGGTTTTCCAGTGTTTTCTAGCCACTTGTCTAAGATGACAGCGGAGGCTGTTGACCCACAGCCAGTAGTAGACTTATGGATGTAAACAGCTCATCAGAGGCTCAACCAGGGATGAATAGGTCAGTCTGCAACATCCGTCATGTTGGATAAAGAGGACAGTGAGGCGTTTAGTCAGCAGGGTAATGATGGAGGATATCTATGTGGGGGAAAGGCGAAAACCGAGCAATGTCTACAAAGTGCTCCATTGAGAATCGGACCAGTGGACGGATGTGCACCGTTGACAAATGAATGAATGAATCCCAAAATTAACCCTTTAAAACCTAGAGCTGTTTGTCCAAATAACCTTTTCTCTACATGTAACATTCCTTAAGTGATTCATCACCATTTATTATAATATCATCTTCAGTTTTGCATTTTTCAGTGAATATAAGATAAGATATACGTTATTGATCCCCCAAGGGGGAAATTCAAATGTACAGCAGCACAAGACAATAAACATCAAATACAATGGAAAAATAAAGAGAGGATACAAAATATTAAACAAATTTGTTAAAGTGACTGAATGACATAAATAGTAATAATAATAGTTGTTACAAAGGAGCATCTGGTTCAATAAATCAGGTATTCTCCTATATGTAATTTACTTATCATACAGATGTTCATAAAAGTTCAGTAAATTCAAAGGTTATTATATCAAAACAGAAAAAAAACTGAAGGAAAAGTAACTTTCACAGCAAAATATATCATTTGCTGAACATTCATCAAGCATCTGCAATCACTGCCATTGTGTTCAACTGTATGGTTTTTACTGGGTCATCAATGTTGTCTACGTGACGGTGTTTCCACTTTCAATATGGAGCCTCTAAATGTCCAAATGGGACACATCTGATGAGGCTGGAAACCTGACTTTATCTGAATAATTCCAATGTATTGATAAGATTAGTGGTTCAGAAGTGATTCAACATTTTATATCAGTAGATGCTTTTGGTCACCAGTGCCTCTTTAGGTCTTTAAAGGTTAAAGCTGCTCCACATGGTATTTTTTGCTGTGATAATTACCTTTCAGCGTATAAATCTCTGGTGTTTTTTAGGCAGGTAGGGGTTAAATATGTGACCGACAGCTGGAATTACATGTCGTCGTTGATGATGTCTATGATTTCCTCAGACATGACTCCGCTGCTGTACTCTAGCAGCTTGGAGAAGTGCTTTCTGACTCACACATTGGTGTGAAACAGCGCCATGTTATCTGTATTTATATTTAATTTTCAGGTTTGCATTGGCAGGAGGAAAGTGTGTATTTCCCCCCCCCTTGATTTCGGCTCCTGCAGCTTTAATTGTATTGATCGTGTGCACTTTGAGAGCAAAATGAAGAAGCTGGATCTATGAACAACCCTGAGCTGTGGTCAAAAATGTATCCCAAGCATGTGGGTTGTATACACAACAGACCGGGGGGGGAGAAGCAATAGCACAAAACAGAGATGGAGTTAGAAATCATATGTGTTGTGTGTAAAAAATTATATTTGGTTCAGACTAATATGACAGAAGAAATTGGATTTTAGAGACTAAAGAGTAATGGGTAATTCAGATGATAATTCAGACCAGGGAGGACATGAGTTGATGGCAAATTGTTCTTTTAGCAAGCAAAAATAATGAGTTTTATAGGTTTATTGTTTGTGAGGAGGTCCTCGATATTAAAACCAAAAGCAATCGGATGCTGTTTTGTGTTGTGTAAAACTGGTGTTTGACTCTTGACAGAAAAAGAGAATGTGGTGGATTTGTCATGTCTACTGTAGATAAACCATTGAATTAGTACCATAACCCCATAAATATCACCATAAATGATAAATGAAGTCATAATATGCAGATCAGAGTGGTGACAAATTCAAAGATTCAAAGCGTTTTATTGTCGTGTGTGCAGTAAAGACACTGTACAATGAAAATCTTACTTCACCATCCATACTGAACACCAAGAGAATTTCAGATGCATAAAAATAGAATAATTTAACTAGAAAATTAAAACAAACACAACAAAGTGACATTTAAGAATGACATGCAAAGAGAATGAGCATAAAAATATAATCTATAAAACTAAATAAAGTTGTAATATCGGCTTTTTTCCACTAGAGGGCAATGTTTACAAATATGTAAAACCACCTCTACTGGGATTTTTTTTCTTTTTTCTTTTGTTTTTTTTTTTTACATGTTTTCACAGGACACCATGTTCAATCTCTGCATTCATCAGCCTGCAAGGTTAATCTCTATAGTAACTGCATGGCGATCAGAGACATGCAGTGGGGTGGACACAATCAAAGCAACACCTGCACAAATCCAGTTTTTTTGGGATAAACGCTACCTTTGTGAAGCTCATAATGTTCACTTTCAGCTCGTACTGCGGCCACCTATTTTATTTGACAGAGCAGGTGTTGCTTTTATTGAGCTCCCCTTGTAGATCAGACCTGCAGGTGGTTCGCACAAGCTCCTTTAAATCTTGTCATTTGCTCAATCATTGGCAGTTTCATTTCCATTTATTCTGGAAAAAAAAAGTCACCATAACCAATCTGTCTTAATGATTAGAGCTTCTAATGGCTTTGAAAGCAGGGATTTGACATCTCTTAAATAGTGTTTAATGCTTAAGTAGTTTTGGATTTTGAGAAATGTGCTATGTTAATGTTAGTTTTTTTAATTTAGGTATGATGAGGAAAGACTTGACTTATAGAAACTGGAAAATGTTTGATGGAAGACGAGCTGCAGTAATAACACAGTTACTCCTCAACCACTGAGTTGAACCAATAGCTATTGAATTTATTGGTCAGTTTCCCCCTGGGGATCAATAATGTTCATCTGTTTCTGTATCTATATTCTGATAACCGAGTAATTGGTTTGACTGATTTGTCGCTAAACTTAACAACACAACATTTGATGATATTTTGTTAGGGGTTTTTTTGGGACATTTTATTGAACAAAAAACTTGACAATGAATAATCGAAATAATCAAATTAAACCTGGCTGATTTAGCCCAAAATTAACTCTTTTTTTTTTCGCTCTCTCTTTCCAATGTTATGGATAATATATGATTTTATTCGATTAATTTCTACACAAACTGCAGACAAATCTTGACTCAAAAACACACTTTACTGTATCTATATGCCATATATGACTAGAGAAACACATTGACAATTAATATGTTACAAGAAACAAACTCAGTTTTGCAATTCAGGCCATTTTTCATGATTTATGGACAACCTTAAGTAATCAAATTCATTCAGTATTTTTTTGAGCACTAAAACAAATATGATTAGTGAGGAATATGTGCAGTTTGAGACAAAGTAACATGGAAACAAAGCTGATTTTAGTAGCTCTTTTTTTCAGTTTATTTTAGTTAAGAAACCTAATTTTTACCCTCCACCTTTTGTTCAAACGTCTTTAAATTAACAGGGTGTTTTTCTCATAACATTAATTCTCACATTGTGTATGCTTTTTTTAAAATTGTTTGTCATGAGTGCATTCATACAGGATGCAGATATTATGCAGCAACTTCTTATTTAGTTTTTCCTCATTTGTGTTGGAATAACTTCCATTTTTCACACCAAAATTGTGAATTGAAGGACGACGTGTGGAGCAGCATCACCATAGGAAACACAGAAGAAAGGTGTGGGACTAGATACGTGTTTATGTCTTCCCACCCCCTCTCAAATATAGCGACAGCTTATTTGTTGGGTTGTAGTTGTTATATTCCTGTTTTCTTTCTTTATTAATTGAGATGTTGAGTTTTTTCTTCCTACATGTCTGAAATAAATGACTAATGGAAAACAGTTGTGGTATTGAGGAGATTCAGTAACATCTATGTCATAGAAATAGGATAAAGTTTGTCCTGTGTGTCTTTTATCCAGAGGCTATACTCAGAGACCACCAGGAATATAGAATAGAATAGAATAGAATAGAATGATGATGATGGTAAATTTTATTTCAAACATAAGTAGGAATGAAATATAAAGTTGAACAAAAGTCAAAGAGAAATCACAAATTTAAACAGAACACTCTAGAATATTGAAGGCAATAAGTTAACCATAAAAAGAAGAAAAAAAGAGTCATACAGTGTAACTATTTTATTGTGGCTCTTTAACAACACTTCATGTATGACGTAGAAGTAGCTAATAGAATAGAATAGAATAGAAAATAAATATTTGGAGCTCTCAGCTTTGCTGCTGAGGTGAATAGTTTTGATGCTAAATATTCACAGGCGAGTATTTTGTTCTTCATTGTTGTCTGTTCATCACTCCTCCAGTGTGTAAGGGCCTTTCTTCTTAGTTTTTACTTCACCAGCCAATTGGCGCTGTGTCTGTCGTCGTCAACGTCTTTGTTAGTAATTTCTTCAAACACCTTCTCTCGCAAAACTACTGGTTGGATTCATTACAATTTTTTTATGCAGCTTCTTTGGTACCATGTCTACAAAATTTGTTCACCGTTTTGAGATATTTGGATTTTTTCAACTTTTACAAATTTTTAAAATATTTAAAATGTGCCTTTACTTATAATGATCCATGTTTTGACAGATTATAACATGTAAATGGTTACAGATATCAATATAGTTACTACTGAACACTGATAGGAAGTCATATATGGACTTTGATTGAATTAGTTGAGTTCTCCTCCAGTGAAAGTACCACCCACTTCTATTGGGAGATTGATGTCCTGCATCAACACCACAGGACTCTAACAGAGACAGACACTGACAACTTCACAAATTCAACTTGTTAGACTTAGACCAACTTTATTGATCCACAAGGGAATTTACTTGGTCACAATACCTCAGCTGAAAACAAAAACACTCTTAAAAAAAAACAAACAAACAAAAAAAAACAGCAAAAAAGCCCAAAAAAAACCCCAACAAAAAAACAATATATAATATATAAATAGTGTAAACTAATAAAGCAGAAAAAAATACAAGATTTACATATGTATAAATCTACAGGAAATGGAAGTAAATATACACTATATACGTAAAAGTGAGTAAGGTGCAGTCATGTGAATGTTACTGATTCTTGATAGAACATGCTGGTGAGCTACAGGGCCATTGGTCCTATTTTTAAAAATTTTTTTGTTAACATAAATACACTCTGTTGATACGTTAAAAGCTTTTTTCCCCCTGCTGCTCTGTTCAGATACACTGGACATTACTTCATCACCACGCTGCTGTACTCCTTCTTCCTGGGCTGTTTTGGCGTGGATCGCTTCTGCCTGGGCCACACCGGCACCGCCGTCGGGAAGCTGCTCACCCTGGGAGGCCTAGGAATCTGGTGGTTCGTCGACTTGATCCTGCTCATCACGGGCGGCCTGATGCCCAGCGACTACAGCAACTGGTGCACCTACTACTGAGACTAGACCGCCAAGTCTGACTGAGGACTCGGCCACTTGTCAGTCAGATCTTATCAGCTGAGCTCCAGAGCGGTGGCCTCAGCCTGTCACGGTTATGAAACCGGGGGATTTATAGCACTGCTTTCCAAAGTGGAGTCAGGGGAGCTCCTGGAGGCCCCCGTGGGGGAGGAAACGAGGAATAATTTAGTTTCATTCTAATGTGATTCACCCGGAATTAGAAAGTTTGAGAATGCATAAAAATGACAGCAAGGACCTCTTCTACTGTTTCACACTAAACAGTCAACTAACATATAAACACAATCATAAGGCGGTTTGTTTTCCATCATGTGCTCGTGCATTATCAGCTTTTCATGTGGAGAAAATAAATTCAAGTCAGTGCAGGCCACGCAGCTTAATACGAATATGTTCTCTTAATGTGTGTCAGTCTGCAGAAGTCAACGACAGGTGTGTTTGTGCCATATTACTCAGAATGTATCCGTTTATCTATTAATAACACTGACAAAATTATACAGATCAGTTTATTTCTTCTGCTCTGTGAGGTCCAGCTGCAGCCTGCAGCCACTCAGATTCACTTATTTCTTTTGTGATGTGCTGTATGTCTTATTGCAGGGGTGTCAAACATGTGGCCCGGTGCCCAAACCGGCCCACCAAAAGGTCCGTTCTGGCCCATGGGATGAATGTGTGAAATGCAAAAATTATACTGACGATATTAACAGTCAAGGATGTCAAAATCATTTTAGTTCAGGTTCCACATACAGACCAGTATGATCTCAAGTGGATCGAACTAAAAATAATAGCATAATAACCAATAAATAATGAGAACTCCAAAGTTTTCTTTTTCTTTTAGTATGAAAAAAGTAAATTTACATGATGAAAATGTTTACAATTACAAACTATCTTTTCACAAAAATACAAACAATCTAAACCACCATGAACAACCTAAAATAAGTGGAATTTTAACAATATTTTGCCTGTTACTACATGTTTTGTGCTTTTGTAGATCCACTGTCATCTCTAAGTTGTAACGCACATAAATGAGAAGCTAAGGTGTAATATTGGTAAAACTGCACGTACTTTTTTACGCTAGAACCAAGAGAAAAATTTTGAGTTTTTATTCATCTATATTATCAAAGGAAAGTGGACTCTGTGTGTGTGTGTGTGTGTGTGTGTGTGTGTGTGTGTGTGTGTGTGTGTGTGTGTGTGTGTGTGTGT
>JAPQRQ010000028.1:13636259-13650693 GCA_037367365.1 Apogon talboti | reverse complement strand
TGTGTGTGTGTGTGTGTGTGTGTGTGTGTGTGTGTGTGTGTGTGTGTGTGTGTGTGTGTGTGTGTGTGTGTCAGTCATTACACAAAATCTGGAAAGAGCTGACTGCTGCGGTTTGCCATACTTATGTATTTTTGGTCAAGGAAGAGGCTAGTGAAAACGGCAAGTTGATAGACCAATATTTTGGGAGATATTAGTAATTTTGGAATACAATAGCTTTACAATCACGTTGCTATGGCCGGCATGCTTCAGTGGTGACTGCTGGACAAATGTGGTTCAGCATGTGTGAATACACAACAGCAAAACACTACCACATCTAGAAGCCATGGTTCCCCACGGGTCATGAAGGTTATAATACTGTTATTTGACTGGACCGGCCCACTGGAGATCAAACATAGCTGTATGTGGCCTCCTGAACTCAAATGAGGGTGACACCCCTGACTTATTGGTGTCAGATTTTAGTCTTTTAGTGTTGCTGGTAACACAGGATGACATCCTAAAGCATAACATGCTGCGCACTTTTATACCCCTTGGCCAAATATAGTGTAAGATTCTGTTGAAAGTTACTGCCCTATAATTTAGATTAGATTGTCTTTGTGTATTATTAACTTATTAAATCCATATTTATATTTAAAAGTGCTTAGATATTAAAACTGCAGAAGGAGGTTTCACGCAAATATCATGTCTCCATTTAATGCCATTTGACCTTAGAAAAGTAGGTCAAGGTGACCTATTTTCAACAGGTTTGTGCTCCATGCCAAGATGCATCCACAGGATAAATTTGGTGCAAATATGTCAATGCATTCTTCAGATAATGTGATTATAACAGACAGATGACAGAATGATTAAAGTACTCCTTTGTCCAGACACTGGCCGGGGGTAAAAACTGACCAATCAGAGTTATATTTCAGTTCTTTATGCTCCGTTCACTTTGTGTTGTGTGGTTGATGTCTGTGAATGTCACTGTGTTTACATGCACAGAAAAAAATCCACTAAAATTCTGAATATGGCAATAAGATTACAGCAGTTTGTGATACATGTACATAAACCAACAAGCAAACGGTTTTTCAGGCTGCAGGTGAAAGAAACAGCCCATATTTGTAGTCGGAGGAGAAAACACACAAACTTAAAAATATTGTGGATATCAGCAGCAGGGATGGATAGATTAATCGGCCAAAACTGATTAATCAATACTGATGGGACATGTTTGTATTTGCAGAATTAGGCTCCAGTAGCTGATATTAGGCTTTTAAGAAAGAAAGAAAGAAAGAAAATAAGACTTTCTTCCTTTTTTTTCAATTAACATATTTATTTGTTTGTACATTAATTTAGATAGTTGTCACTTTCATCCAGATCTACAGAAATACTTTACAATCCATCAGCTTTTACACTGGACCTTTAAATCCACTTTGATCAGTGGTGGACTTCTAATCAGTAAACACAGACATTTTCAAGAAGTTGTTTGAAGAAATGAAAGAGAAACGCTGTATTCACACAGTGGAACAAGTCTACTACCAGTGGAAAACTTCAGAAAAAAAAAAAGAAAAAACATCTCAAAAAGAATTTGTTTTGCATGGAGCTCCTTGGGTAGAAAGAAAGTGTACATGTCCCTGTGGTGGTCTATTTGAGGTTCTTTCTAGTTTCATGTTTTTTTGAAGAAATCAGAGAAATTCTCAGGTGTGGAGTTAAAAGGTTTTTTCATATCTCCTGTGTGTTAGTGATTTGGACGTGGTCGACTCGGGGTCGTCGGGGGCCGGAGCCACTTTTCCAATTTTTGACGACAGAAATGATTTCATCGGCTTATACTCAGCTGCATGTAAACAGGAATACAAATGGAATAGTCATTCCTCATCAGCCATGTAAACAGTTCAGCAGGATTATTGTCTTTTTCAGATTAAAAAAAAAAAAAGCTGAATATTTTGTGCATGTAAACATCATCCGTGACTCCATTTGAATCTGTTTTCTTTGGCTAGGTGCCTTCTGATTTACTGTTCACACACACTGCAGAGCCAATGGAGCTTATCTGAGAGTCATGAGACAAAGCAGTTTAAAGCTAAAAAAAAAAGTGGTGTATATTCACCGTACTGATTTAGCGTAACATCATTGTGTGTAGCTGTAACCCAGGGGTGTCAGAGTCATTTTAGTTCAGCCCAGTCATATTCAGCCCAATATGATCTGAAGTGGACCGAACCAGTAAAATAACAGTGAAAAAAAATACAATTTAAAAAAAAAAAAAAAAAAGTGAATAACCTAAACAACCTGATATGTCTTAAGAAAAATAATTGCAATTTTAACAGTATTTGTGCCTCGGATTATCATCTATACACGTGCATTACAATTTACAGATGACAGTGGATCTATAGGCAGAATAGTGTTAAAATTGTACTTCTCTTAATTCATTCTCTTAATTTCATGTTTTTCAGATTTGTTCATATTATTCACATTTTTTTGTCAAAGGATAGTGAAAAAAGAAAAATTTGGAGTTTTCATTATTTATAGGTTATTATGTGTATGATTCAGGCAGAATAGTGTTAAAATTACATTTACTACCTAAGATATTTCAGGTTGTTTATATATATTTTTTGTGAAAAATGTAGACATTTTCATGTAATTTAACTTTTTTGCGCTAAAAGAGAAAAATTTGGAGTTATCATCATTTATGGGTTATTATAATAGTGTTTACTGGTCTGAGCCACTTTATATTATATTGTTCTGTATGTGGAACCTGAACTAAAATAATTTTAGAATCCTTGATTATTAATATCATCAGTGTAATATTTGCATTTCATAAATTCATCCCACAGGCCAGAGTGCACCCTTTTGATATATTTGACAGCTTTAACCTTTGACCTCTAACCTGAAAATCATTACAGCCCCATGTAAAAACACAGTGTGGTTACATAAGTCGAAGTGACAAGACTATGATTTAACTCTTCTTCAGTTTTGACTTGTTCGGAGCAGCAGCGGTAAATTCTTCCGAGCCACGTGTGGAATCTTCTCCCTGGCGTTTCCGTGAAGGGCCTGTGACCCCGCTTAAACCACTAAACCAAATTTGGATTTCGTATTGCATTGACTTTTTCCCGCTCAGCCCAGGGTCTCTCATTAAATATTCACATCTTCCTCTTCGCCGCGCTGCCTCCACCGGCTCCTCGTCTCTTTACCTGAACTGAAACTTTATGTGCTCTTTCATAGATGGAGCAGGTTTCATTACCGTAGGATCCATAAAACCTTTTAGGACTGGGCATAAAAACTTAAAGAAGACGCCGTCGTCAAATGTGTGGACTGGATGTGCTGTCAGCGGGTTGTATACTTTCAGCTGGCTGAACATTCTTTGTATAGGGAAACATTAAACCAGTGCTTTGCATATAGCGATTTCCACTTTGCTTCTGTAATGTGCGTTCTTATGCACCTATGAGAACGTGCACTTTGACTTTAATCAATTACAACATCTCCATTTCAGTCTGAATGTAATGCTTTGCCATATTTGACTCCTTGAAATCTAATCCACAAGTGTAAAAACAAACTTTAATGTGCTGAGTTGTAAAATACTGTATATAGCATCGATCCACCCACAGCAAGAGCTTCACTTGGGTAAAGTTTTATATTCTTATTCTAATGTATTATTTATTTATTTGCCTTATTTCTTTGTGTTGGGTAAGGAAAGACGGTGGGATACGCTTTCCTGTGTTCGTTCCAAAGCACGTCCTTCGATCTGCTTTTCTTGATGAAAAACGTGATTTCAGATAAAACGGAGGTTTTCAGCAGTTCGTCCACATTGTTCTACTGTAGATCTTCTATGTTGTTTAACCCTCAAAGACTCAAACAGCCACCGGCAACCAACACCATCTACTGTGTAAACTGTTTAATACCTGTTGATCCAATAATCCTATCAATACATGTAAATAATTGGTGTAAAATGCAGTTTGTCGTCTTTTCATGGTCATCAGATATGACCCATTTGGATGTTCAGAGGCTCCGTAGTTACCATGGAAACACCATCATCTTCTACAACATTGATTCACCAGTGGATGGACACACTTGTTGTATGTTCAGTTACTGATTGATATCTTTGCTGAAAAAGTCACTTGTTCTTGAATTTTCTCTGTTTTGTGAAATAAAAACAGATAAATCTACTCTGAACTTTATGAACATCTACATGATCAGTAAATTAAATATAGGAAAAAGCATGATTTTCACTTAAATATGCAAAATACAGAGGATAATATTAGAATAAATGGTGATAAATCACTGCAGGATGGTTAAATACAGAATTATTCATATGGGAACTGCCACAGTAGTAACCCTCTAGGGTTTAATTAAAGCTACACGTGTTTCAGGCAAAACTACTTCCTGTGATGCACGCTGTTGTTTCTCATGTTGTATTTATCACTGTTCTCAGCCCTTATGTCTCAGTAAAAGGTACGTGGTACAGTGTGTTCTCTTAATTCTCTGATGTGATTTAAGTGGTCTGATGGCGAGGAGAATGTCAATGAAAATGGATTGTCTCTACTCAGTGCTTAAGCCTATCGACTGGAGCTACAAGAGTGGATTGATTGAACATTCCCAACTTGTGCTGGTGCAGGGCGATCAACATTTTTAGCACGTAGCCGTGTAATGTAAACAGCTATGAACAGCCGAGGGACTATCATAATACTGAAAGAGGGGATATCGGAGTCTATGCATTAGAGCACTACAGGTGTTCCAGCAGCTTCTTCAGTGCGGCTCCAGATGCTGCGGTGGCTGACGGTGGAGGGTTTATGAGGCGGGTAAGCAGGGGTTTAGTAACACACTGTGGAGAAGTGGCATCAAAAACACATGGATTCTGCCTTTTGCCATGAAATGATGTCTATATATGGCTCAATATCACTATAAGGTGCCTTTCAGACTTCAAAATGTAAAAAAAAAACACCCTTCAGATTCTCCTCTTAACTTTATGTTTAATGTGTGAAGTCAACTGGAGGCTGTTAGGAATACATGTGGGTCAAACTCCCACATATATTCAGAAGACATTCAGAGTAAAAACCACCTCTGAGGCATTTTGAAAGCAAAGATCATTTAAACCAAACTAACCAATGCAATGTAATGATATTTATCCCAATATAAAACTATATTATGACATTTGTCATTATTGTTTTGTATCCCAGACCCCTGTTAGAAAAGAAACACCTGAACTCCATGTGTACCAATACTTTTGTCCCTATAGTGCATATCACTTCATATAGAAGTAAAAGCCCACAGTGATGTGTTTCTGTTATTTTACTAGTTTCTTTAACAGAGACGGTGCATATTAATAAACACAGCTATAAATGCACTAGAAATATCCAATGTTTTCCATCTGTTCTCCCTGGAACGGTCCTGTAGAGTCAATCTAAAACATATAAAATTAGCTTAACAAATTAGTGAAGGCATGCTGAAATAGTGATGAAAAGGCAGTATACTGACACTGATAAAAATAAATAAATAAATAAAACATTATTCTACTTGCCAGGTACTATTTAAAACATTGCACACAGGCACATTATACAAGACATGTAAGATATAAAATGAAAGCTATTAAATAAACAGAAGTATGGACTAGATAAAACCCATACAGTACTGTTTTTTTACACAATATTATCATACATGACAGAAGCAGATAGGAGTGGGAACATAGTAAAAGTAAAACCACACAGGCATACAGGGCATAAAATTAAAGTTATTAAATAAACAGAAGTATGGACTAGATAAAGCCCATAGAGAGCAAGAAAGTTACACAATATATACATGTATAACAGTAACACATAGATGAAGAAACATGGCCAAAGTGCAGGAATCTGTAAAAAACAGAAACAGAAACACATTAAGACATGCATGCAGTCGACAGGTGGCAGAGGGAAGTTAGACACTAAGAGGCTGAGGACGAGGAAAGTGAATCTGTGTTTTAGTGCTGACAGAGGCGTTTGCTGATGAACCATTTCTTTAAATGTGCTCGATGTAAATTGTGTTCATCCACTTCTCTAATAGTGGTTGGGATGGATCCGAGTGCAGCTTTAATAGAGAATGCAGACAGAGGGAAAGTACTTTTTCTGAAGGGGATGAGTCTCCTGTTGATGCTCGTCTTCTGGAATTAGATGCACCGTCTCTGTTTGAAGACATGTGGACACATAGGACAGTATATGGACATATTTAATTGTGTTTTCAAGGAGTACTTGGAGCTGGAGGACCTGGAGAGAACCCACACAGACACAGGAAGAACCCACACAGACACAGGGAGAACCCACACAGACACAGGGAGATCATGCAAACTGCACAAAAAGACCACCATGTCCCTCTTATCTTATCTTATCTTATCTTATCTTATCTTACTTTACCTTAGCTTATCTTTTCTTACCTTATCTTGTCGTCTCAGCTCATCTCATCTCATCTTTCCTTACCTTACTTTATCTTATCTTATCTTATCTTATCTCATCTTATCTTACCTTACCTAGCCTTATCTTATCTTATCTTGGCTCAGTGAACTACATCTCTACACACATGGAATACGTCATCAACACCAAAATAGCCGTTACCTTATAAATGGGGTTCAGGTCTGGACTCTGTGGCGGCCAATCCATGTGTGAAAATGATGTTTCATGCTCCCTGAACCGCTCACAATCTGAGCCTGATGAATTCTGACTTTGTCCAATCTTTATTCTCTCTGTCAAAGTGATGGTTGTTTAAGAAATGAGAAGCTACTCACCATGTCATTTAGGATTAAAGGACTTGTTGCAGTTGAAACATATTAATCACTGTATTAATTATCTAAGGGTGAATCCAAGTAGACACCTTTTGTAGCCAGACTGTATAAAATGAAGATTTCTTTGTTTCTGTGGCACAAAATGGGGCATAAATAGCCTCCAAAATAAAATAAACAGTAAATGACATCAGTTACTGCTACTGGTCAAATTGTTATTTTTTTTGATGGTCAGCATCAGTCAACTTTTCCTGAACTCATAAAAACAAACCCTCTTGGATTTTCTGGAAAATTCATAGTTATAAATCTGATAAGAGGACTATTTCACTTAACCAGAAATTCAGGTTTTCACTGGACATGAAATGTAATGTAGTGTAAACTACAGTACGTGCCCCTGGAAATATAGCACAGAAATAATGTAGAGTAGAAATATAAAGTTCCATAATCTGGACATACTCAAGTAAAGTACAAGGATCTCAAATCTGCACTCAGGACTTGAGTAAAAGTAGGAGCTTTAGTAGATTTTCAACAGTTTTTTTTCTTCTTATTTAGTGAAGTCATTCGTGATTAGAAGATGCAACAAAAGCCAAATGTATTGGTTGATAGTTGTATTAGTCACACATCTATATTTTTTTAAAAAAGTTGTCTCTTTATTAATCTGTTTTGTACAAAGTTAATATTCGTCAGTATAAAAGAAAAAAAAAAAGCACAGCCAAACAGCACAAACAACACACATCATCTATATACATATATTATTATACAATCAATAGTCTGGCATTGTAAGTACTGTTCACTTAAAATATGATATTTATCACTTTATTCACAGACTCTGTTTTATATATTTCAGATCCTCTTAGACTAGAAAGGTTAAAATGCTTAAACAGCTGAGCAGCTCAAAAATGTCATGGTTCACATAATAGATTGTAGTATTTTTTTGATTTAGTATCTTTTATTTACCCACGTAGAGAAAACCTCTTTGACAACACTGACCTTGCTGAGGGAGCACAAACAAACATCACAAAAACATACACACAGCCACAACAGAAAATAAGTATTAGATTAGTGTATGCAGTACTGGCCTGTTGAAACGTATGTGGCTGCAGATCAATGTGTTTCATTTAAGACTGTTAACGCTATCTTCATGTGCTGGTCTTTAGAATAACAAGAAGACTCCCGAATTGGCTGTAATTCACTGAATAATGTGATTACCTGGTTTAAGCTGTGCACAGAATGTATCATGTAACATTAAGTATGCATGAACCTCCTGGAGGGTCAACAAAACGGAGCTCCATGTAGCATGTACAATAACTATAGTACACCCAATACTTGCAGGTTTCCATGGAACTTGAAACCCATCCTGAGAATTTCCAGTAATAACACAAATCTTGGTTGTAAAAGGATGGTTCTCCCACCGATTCAGTCAAACACGAAATGCAATGAAATATGCCTCAAAGTTCCACACACGGTAAACATTTAAAAGTTTAGTTCAACAAAATCTGACCTTTGACCTTTTAGCTGCTCCTGCAGACCCTGGCTCTTCACTTTAATGTTGAGTGTCAATGCCATGTTTACAAAACAGCTATTTACCCAGATAAGTAGTTTAGATGTGTTAAAGCTAAATAGGAAAAACTGAAGAGGTTGAATGAGCCTTTGCTACATCCTGTGTTTTTATTAGCACATGGCCCGTCACGGTATATTCATAATATTGAAGAAAAAAAGGAAACAACTGGAAATTTCAACAATAACAGTCATTAAATAGCAGAGAAAGGACTAGAGGAGCCATTTTCACAATATAGTGTTAATTACAAAAAAATCAAAACTATAATACAAGGCACTAAGTAATATTAGCTCCACTAGCGCACAGGTATTAGCAAATAAAGACAGTTGAGCATTTTTTTTTATTAGTTATTCATGTTAAATTTAAGTGTGGTGGTTGTGAATCATTTAAGGTTGAATAAATACTGTACACCATGTAAAAGAAACAATAATAAGACTTGTTTGAGAGGTTTGAGACATGTAGTAATTTGCTAACAACTGTGTGCTAAGCTAGCTGATGTTAGCAAGTGTCTTCCCATAGGTGATAGAGTTTTTACGGATATTCATTTGATGCCAAATGATGACAGTTGCTCTAAATGTATGTCATTTCTCACACCTCTCCAATATTTAAAAATTATTACTACAGAAAATGCTATATTATTTCCATAAGAAAACCTGACCTACACATGCCTGATCATTTACTTATTATAATGTCATAATGATGGAAAAATTCATCCACAAGTCCAATTCTCAGTCTAATATACAAACAGCATATTATGTTTACTTTGTGTGTGTCCATAGTCAGTTACGAACCTTTGAAATTCTCACTTTATATGTAATAAATAACATCCTCACTTAAGCTAAATGTACCTGCTGTCAGACATCTTCCATCAGAGACAATATAAACACAAATAAAAATATAAATGAAAGAATGACTCTTGAGGTAACATTCCATTAGATTATGACATTAACTAGTGATAGAACTGGTAATACAATGATTCTAGCAGATAAATTGCCTACATTAAGTCACTTAATATATAGTGGTGGAAATAAAGCTTTTGGACACCCCATACATTTACAATACATTACATTGAGAATCGCTATTCAATTATGAACTCTACCAAGTATTGTTCCATTCTCCAAACCCACACGCTCCCTTCTGCACATGCTCTGTTACACCAAGGTCAAAACTGGATGTTAGATGATGAAACAAATCCAGGGAGTGATATGTTGAAATGGTCAAGAATTAGTTTTGTTATTTTTTTCTTGTTTACAATTTAAAAAAAAAAAAAAAAAAGATCATCATATTTGAGATTGTGTAAAACTTTAAGGGTGTTTGAAAACTTTCTCCTCGATTGTGTAAAGGTTTAAATCTATCATTTGAATTACTAATTTTTAGGAGGGCATAGCCAAGGGTCAATGCTTCAGATGTAAATATAGTTTGTGTTTGTTTACAGCAGCAGTTTCTACTTACAGAATAAGTACCTTGAGGGCAGGGGTATCAAATATACGACCCAAGGACCAAAACTGGCCCGCCAAAGGGTCCAATCTGGCCCGTGGGACAAATTTATGAAATGCAAAAATTACACTGAAGGTCAAACAAGGGTGTAAAAAATCAGGGACCAGATACAGCCCAATTAAAGCGGATCTGACCGCTAAAATACTCATACACATCATAATAACCAATAAATAATGACAACTCCAAATTTTTCTCTTTTTTCACTATCCTTTGACAAAAAAAAATGTGAATAACATTAACAAATATTACAAACATGAAATAAAGACAATGAATTAAGAGAAGTCCAATTTTAACAATATTCTGCCTGTTACTAAATGTTTAGTGTCTTTGTAGATCCACTGTCATCTGTAAGTTGAAATGCCTGTGTGTAAATGATAAACTGAGGCTTAATGTTGTTGAAATTGCACTTATTGTAATTCTACTTTTTTCACTGTTATCATTTAACTGGTCGAGTCCACTTGAGATCATATTGGGTTGTATGTGGCCCCTGAACTGAAATGAGTTGACAGACCTGGTAAGGGGATAAGGTAATAGATATGAAATCAAGCACATATTTCTAATATCTCAACGTAACACCCAAAATTCTACTTTCAGGTGTGTTGAACAGTTAGAAACCAAACAGAAAAAACCAATCTGAGTTGATGGGCATTAAACATAATAACAAACAAGTATCAATACGTAGGAGGATAACAGAAATAATTTAAAACATATATTTCATCATTTTCCTAAAGTGGCTGACATTGGCAGCCAGTACATTCAGTCCATCTCTTCTGGGATGATGGTTAGCGTAACGTCCTGATCCTTTCGTTTTACCAGAACAGACAGAGCGCCGGCGCTCTGCACGGCTTCGCTCATATCCTCCGTGGCGTGGATCGGCCGACCGTTTATGCTGATGATCACATCATGATCGATCATGCCAGCCCTGCAGAAAAAAACCAACACAACCATCACACATAAAGGCTTAGAAAACAGACCCACCACTGACAGAGACACTAAAGGAAACATCAGTGACCTTTAGGCAGGTTTGTTCATCCCCCCTCAGGACGCAAAGCAAGCGGCGGAAGGTGAAGGGTCATGAGATGGACTCACTGAATGGTTTAACATTTACATTTGAGGCATTAACCTATTACTGCAGGTCTTATTGTTTACTGACTGACATTCAGTAACAGTAAGAGAGCACAGATTTTCATAATACATCTCAGGAAATATTACTGTTTCGCATATACTGCAATTTCTTTTAAAGGTCAATAGAACAACCTCATCATGACTGAGACCATTTTATATGGAATTATGTATAAAAATAAATGAGTAAGAAAACCATACATTTCATATGCAGGAGTATTAGGGCCAGAAGAAAATAAAGACATAATATTATGAAGAAAAAGTCACTATTAAATGTGAAAAAAGTTATATTATTTTTTTAAATGTTGTGTTTTTTTGATTAATATTATTAGAGCTGTCAAAATTCTAAATGGTCCAAAAGCTGTTTGTTTGTTTGTTACTTGCTGAGCCATTACCATTAATTTTATTATGCAAGGGTCAAATACGGGTATATTTCAGAAATATTATGTTTCTTTTGTTAAACATGTAATTTTTTCTCAAACTATTACACATTTATTCTCATAACATTGAGTATTTTTCCTCAAAGTATCAAGACTTCATATTGAAATGCAATATTTTGTGTGGTTCTAACGGATATAGAATAGAAATAAGGAGGAGAAAAGGAGCGAGATCATTAAAATGTAATCTTGCGGTAGATGTACTGTACATAAATCACACCAACATAAATGACACAGAAGAAGGGAGATATTTCTCCCAAGCTTCATATTTTCAGTACTAAGATAAGAAGAATGTGCATGTATGATAACCGTGTTTTTTTTTGTTTTTTTTTTTACATCATGCTATACGATGACTGAGGGTAAAGATAACATTCTGATTTCAGCAGAAGAGGAGGAGAGGCGTCACGCTGCAGCTCAGAGCCGACATTGTCGCGGTAAACTGACATCCTCAGCCTTACTGGATACATGTTAAACTCCTCTTCTACACTGTTCAAAGCTTCGGGCTTCCATGTCGCGGGAGGCGGCGTTGTGCTATTAAGAATATGGAGACTCTAAAGAGTCAGTGAGAGGATTCAGTCTGCATCAAGAGGAAGATGTCAGAGCTTTGCCTGTGGGAAGCGCAAATATAATGAGCAACCGGACCACAGTTCAATCTGCAGCCTTGAGAACTGCACGGATACTCTTCTTCCACGCCTCTGAAAATATCCAGAGGCCTCCAAATGCCAGTTCACTGCGCAGCTGTTGCATTTTGTAAAAACCGAGTGGCTAAACAAGCACATACTGTGCACCATACAGATTAGCCCCGGGCCACCCCTGTGAATAAAAATCCTCCCCCTCTAGTGTATCTTACTCTGAAATTAGCACTGATGGGAACAGAAGGCATATTTATCTTTAAACAATGCAAATAACTTCATTCATTTTAATAAAATTAAGAACAATTGGCATTAATGAACATATTCATTATGGGGATTTGACTGAACCTCTGAGCCAATGTATGCGCAACTGACAACAAAATACAGACGCAAATTAACTATACTAAAGCTAATGAATCAAATCTGTGCCTTTATACCTTGTGTCATGAATTTAAGATAAAAAAAATTTAAATAAAACAAAAGGCCATGAGTGAACACCTAAAAGTTTATTTCTAGAAGACATAGAAAATATATTGCTGGCTGGCCCTCTACCTTGTAACTCTAAAGTTAAACACCCCTTTAGTCATCTTACATAAATAATAAAATAGTCTGCATTGGATCATAATTCAATGCATTGTTCAATATTTCAGTTCGATGCTTATTCGCACTAAAAATGATCAATAACTAGTTAAAGTAAAAGTAAAGTACATTCCATCCTCACTGTGTGGAATGTGAAAATACTGTACATTTCTGAAATATATCTACCTGCCACTATTATTTCCTGCTTTCCTAAAAATCCACTTTTAACCGATGGCTTCAAGTTTCCCACTTTCACTTGTAAAAGTTGCAAACATACTATTTTTTCTGATGGTACAATTTGTACTGGTAAGTCCTCCTCCATAAATTCCGGTTTTGGTGAGCATAAAGAAACTTTATTTTTTTGGCCTCAGCCGATGAGGATGAGAAAGCTCTTAAAAGTGTCAAACTCTGCATAGATAATATGACAGTGACAGATTACTGTGAGAAAACACTGAAAAATTGTTGTATCTGAGTGGAAAGGCAGAACCAAGGGCCATAAAACCAGCACATTTATCTAAAACATGCTAAAAGAGATGCAACCCATAGAGGAAAGAGACTCTACAGGTGTTTCTCTTTCACAGTTTGCAAACTCATTCGATCTGTTATGTCACATATTAGTGGTTTTTCCATTGGACGTATGCGCGAAACTTTGCCGATATTTACTAAATGTCGTAAAAACAGAAGTGCGTAATGTCAGTTTTTCCATTAAATCACAAATATGATGATTTGTTTATTTATTATCGCGAGATGTCACGAGACGTCATTCCATAAACATAAACATCACATTGATTTACAGATATATTCATTATTCTCATATATTACCCCTCTATCCTGTACTAAATTAAAAACATGATTCAGTTTCCTGGTGTGTCCACATGTACTGCGCCATGTTTGTTATAAAACTCTTCTTCTTCCCTTGTTGTAACATCTGTCTACATCAATTTTTTTTGTTCACGTGATTCTAGTTGTCAAAAAATGTCTCTCCATTGCAGTTTTGCGCAATATACCAATTTTGCTACGCCCAAAAAACCACCTCTTGCCAGCGCAAAAACTTTTAATTGAAAAACGAGCATTTTGGTGAAATTGTCGTTTTTTCCATTAGGCACATTATATTCGCATAATTTAAGGGTCAATGGAAAAGCGACTATTGATTGTTGAAATGTCAAGGATCATTAGAATGTGAAGGACTTTGTTTTGACATTGTTCAAACATTGTGCAGTCACACGTTTCAGGTTAAATGTGACGTCTTTTACACATCAGGTTGTAGAGGTTGTGATGTGATGCTCACCTGGATGCAGCTGCTCCAGGTATGACCTCATAAATGTAAACCCCTGAACTCACATCTGGAAATTCACTGTCCCGCTCCTGTAGATCTCGGATCAAACTGAACACAGAGAAACATGAATCAGACAAATCCACCAGTGTTTGTTAGGGCCATTTATTTGATTTATGATAACACTTGGTATGTTTGTTGGTTAAACATTAGTATTTAACACTGTATCCTATCATTCAGTTCACATTAGATGGGATGTTTTTCATGTGCTGAATTACAATGACTCTATTAGCTAAATTTAAGGTGTTGTTCATGTAAAAAAACAAACAAAACAAAAAACAAAAACATGAAGCTTGATACAGTTGTGCAGTTTGGAGCCCTGAAAAATGCCTTGTTATGGCCATTTGTCTTTCTGACACTCAAAATTATTGTATATTTTGCATCAAATCTTAAGAAACAAACATGAAAACTCATAAAAAAATCATATGTACACCTATATTTTGATGTCAGGGTTTACAATGACAGTATATGAAACCTCCTAATCAGCCAAATAGTTAAAGGTAGATTCAGTTACACAGCAAGAAGGAATTATTGGAGTATCTGACCCCCAGGCCACTCTAACATGAG
>JAPQRQ010000028.1:13622459-13632922 GCA_037367365.1 Apogon talboti | reverse complement strand
TACACACACAAACATATTTATCTCAGACCGTAAATAAGATATATCAGATAATAAATTATTGAAAAAGAAAACAAATTATACCATCAATAACTGTTACTGTTGTATTCCCGTTCATTGTTACTGTATGTCTGGAAAATAAGGTTTTTCTACATCTTAAATTTTGTGATGTTTTGACACTGTTTGATATTTTGTTCCATTCTATTTTACAAACCCCTCCACACTATGAAATGCATGTGTTTTTAAGATGTTGTTTCATATTTAGTTTCTCTCTATAGTCATAACCACCTTCTGTCTACCTATCAATAACTGAATGAATGTGTATGTGTTTCTTTCTCGTCCTTTCCTTGATATTTACCTTGGTTTTAGAGTGTGTCAGTACAACCCTCCACATTTCCAAACACAAAAAAAAAGTTTTTTAAGTTCAACAGGCTAAACTGCTTCTGTGCACACTATAAATGTGGGTTTGGGTTGAAGGTTACCGAAGATACACTGCTGACCTTCTGTTTTGTAAGGCTGGATTGTCAATACAAAAGATATTTAGTTTTTCTCATAAAAATCTTTTCTGTTTTTCTCAAGGTTTCTACAGAATTTCTGAGAAGCCTTGAGTTTTTAATGAAGACAACAGCGGTAGTGAACACGAATGACTTAGTGACATACACAGATATTCAACAACAACATAACCCCATAGACTGACTTCTTGCATAAAGTCAAACATGTTGTTGTCACTGGGTTCAACATCTGAATGGGTTCCATGGATCTCAGAGCAAGACTTTCATATGTAAACGCTATTGTCATACATAAAAAAAGTACATTTTAGAACAAGGTGTAAATGCACCTAGATGCACCTCATGGTCCCATAGACTGAGGATGTGGTTCAGTCAACCTCAACACAAGTTTACATCCCTGTCTGGTTTGTTGTGATTAGCTCTCAGAAGATGTAATCGCAGCTGTAAATGAAACGCAGCAAGAAAAAGACATTTTTAACATCTTTGTAAGTAGTATTTGTATTGTAGAGACAATTATCAATAACAGCCCCATTCTGGAAGAGGAAGTAAACACTGTAAAACAGAAGGATGTGCATTTTGTAAGACTGTATTTATTCATAACAACTTTCTTTCTTTCTTTCCTTCCTTCTTTCATTCCTTTTGTAAAAAAAATGTCTTTATCATAAAATTGAAGCTTGTTTGCTTACTTGTAACATATTAATTGTATAAAATTTTAGTAAAGAAAGTGGTTTTTTTTATATTTTATTTTGGATTTTTCATAGGACAACATTAAGTTACATACTTGCAAAACAAGACGACCTCACTGACCCACAACAACAGGACCAGAGACAACAGACAGACACCCAGACACACACACAAAAAAAGAGACATATGCACCATACAAGACACAGAGAGACATATGATGGCCTCACACCTCCTAGGTCCTTTAAGCCCTACTCAAAGAAAAAGCTTAGCCAATCTGGTGTGCTGGTAGATTTTCCATATAGTTTAAAAATGGTTGCCATATAGAAAGTGTTTTTCTTTTAATTTTTTTTTTTTGTCTTCAGTTATTCATTTCTACACGTAAAACAATCAGTTTGTTTTGTTTTCCTTCAGTTTGTTTACATCTTATATTGTGTTTCTCTATTAATACATAATGTATAACTACTCTTTCTTTCTTTCTTTCTCTTCTATCTTGGTGGTGAGACTAGCTAGAACACCTTTTAATGTCCAGAAAACGTTTCCAGATTTAATACCAAATGTTAAATTATAAAAATGTTAAAACCTGGTGTAAGTTATATTGAAGAGTCAGCGTTGTTTCCATTCAAGCTGCTGTTGAAGCCAATTTTAATTTTAAACCATGTAAAATCCTAAATATAGATGAACCAACATATGCAAAACCAATTAAATGGGTGGAAATGTAACCGGTCCAGTTGTATTTAGTATAGATGACCTGATGTCAGCCTGCTCAGAGCTTACACTTGGCTAAACACACCTTCTAAACACCAGCATGTTACAGTTCCCACTCAGTGTGTTATCATTTCGCTCAGAGCGCCGCTGTCTCTTTTACATTTAACAAACCGTAAAACTGTTTGCATGGCTTCACTATTTAGTTCGACTTCCATTAGTCAAATGATTTCTGCCAACAGTGCTGCTTTGGAGAAGAGATTGTGGCACTCCAGTTCCAACTACTAAACAGGATTACAATTGTTTTTCTAAGGGAAACAATGGCTCTTCTGCACCTCGGCCGTGAACAGGGCTTGTTCTGCTCAGCTCTGGAATCCACTGACAGAGGCCGCAGACACACAGATGTTTACAAAACACCCCGGAAATCACACTTTTATTCACTGGATTTTATTTGCATTTTACACATGATATCACTTAATTTTTGTTTTTGGAGTCCCTAACTGAACAAAACTGTTATTTGTATTGTAATCCCATCTTATTTCTCTTTTCTCTTATTTTCTATTGTTACATTATTCTGAAATGTTTCCACAGTTTGTAGACAGATCAGTGAACCTCCGCCCACCTTTACCTCTAATAGACTCTGCCACTTGGTGTTGCTTATTCAGTTAAAATCCCAATCCTTTTAACATTTATATACTGTATTTTTATATCCTAAGATCAGGCCCTGCACTAGTCATACCCTCCTGACAACCAGCAATGCATTTTTGTCCTCCGTACTGGACAAGAGTTTCACAGCTTTATTGAAAAAAAACCCCAAAAACAATAAAATAAACACTGTCTACTGCAAAGGACATTCCACAAAAATTTTAAAAATGCATCTGAAAAAAACTGCTGTTTCCAATAAAGGTAACTATGTAATGTAAAAAAGCCAAAACTTGTACTTTCCTGGGTAGTCAGGAGGATACATGATGTATAACTATTCTTTCTTTCTTTCTTTCTTTCTTTCTTGCTTTCTTTCTTTCCTATCTGTATTGATGGTGAATCTAACTAGAACACCTTTTAATGTCCAGAAAATGTTTCCAGATTTAAAACCTAATGTTAAATTATAAAAATTTGTATTATTTTTGTATGCTGAGCTCAGGCCCTGCACTGGAGTCATTATAAATTTTATATGTAGCTTCCTTGGGACAATGTCTACAAAGATTCTTGACAGTTTTGAGATATTTAGATTTTTAAATTTCTGACAAATTTTTGAAATACTAAAAATTTGCCTTTGCTAATAATGGGCCATATTTTGATGGTTTAAACATGTAAATGGTTACAGATATCAATACAGTTACTATTGAACATTGATAGGAAGTCATATATTGACTTCGATATAATTAGTTGAGTTCTCCTCCAGTGAAAGAACCACCCACTTCTATTGGGAGACTGATCTCCACAGGACTCTAACACAGACAGAACCTGACAACCTCACAAATTCAACTTGTTACTGATTGTTGATAGGACATGCTGGTGAGATACAGAGCCATTGGTCCTATTTCTAACATTGGATTTGTTCAGTGAACCAAGCTCAACTAAGAATTGACTTGTCAGTACCTGTTTGGTCTTGATTCCAAACTCACATGACACATCTCTGAGGTTGAACATAGAGTTGAGCCAGATTTATAACTGCACAACCCGAGGCCTGGAGCGTTATATCAAATCTGCCTTTTAGGGAAGCTTTAGTGTTCCGTCTAACTCGGAATGTAAGCACCGAAAGGTAAAACATTGTACAGCTGTCACCACTCCCAGTCATCTCAGCGCTAATTTCTCCACATATTCCTCCCTGTGATCTCGAAGTGTTCTTGTATTCAGATCAGAACTACAAATGTTAATCATCTGCTTCATGCTGAGTGGAGTCTGACTGAAGTGGTCGGGAGTCGAGGCCCCTCTGCCATACAAAGCAGCTGGTTGCGTTCGTGCATGTCTGGGCGACGGCATGTTTTATTCAGGCGACGTTTGCAAATCCATAAAAAAATATAAAAATAAATAAATGAATAAATAAATAGCAGAGGCTTCGCATTTACAAGACATGACCAAATACAACCCAGAGGAATTCAGATGACAAATTGACCGTGTTATGGAGGAGGGTGTAATTTTGGCGGGATAACGCCTTGATGACTTCCTCCAAGAACGGCATGATTAATGCCCTTCGGTGTTTGCCGCTGATGACACGCCGCCAGAGGCCAGAGGTAAACACATGAGACTGAATTTAGTCCGAGGCCCGTTGGGTGAAAACAGCAGGTACTCACATCGGGTTCGATTTTGATGAGCGCGACGTCGATTCTCTGGTCCACGTCTTTGATGGTGGCGTCGTAATGGGAACCGCTTTTCAGCTCAACTTGAATCCTGTGCTTGTTGGTCAGTACGTGAGCATTCGTGACGATCCAGCCGTCCTCGGAAACGACGAACCCCGAGCCGCTCGACACCGACACCTCCTCGCTGGAAAATGGCAGCCTGAATACAAAAAGGAAAACAGAGGAGTTACTTTAACCCATCTGTTCCTTAGGACTGGGATGTGACCCATGGATCTGACATAAGAGGTTGTATTTGTGTTACTCTGACAGTTGGAACTTCAACTCTAGTACGAAAGGGTTGGTTTCATTCTGTTTCTTTTTCTGAACAGAAGAAAACAATCCTCCTACCTCCATCATAAAACACAGGGTGTCCAGAAAGTCTCTTTATAATTTAATACATTTATTACAAAGCAAATGAAGAGACAAATCTGTGGAAATTATTACAATGAAAAGTAGATACTGAAGTTTTTTTGCCTCATTTAATCCACCTCTATATGGACACCATTAGTGGCACAAAGCACATCCAGACGGTACTGGATTTGTTTCCATGTTGTCTGTATCACAGACTCATCAGTGGTTTTAATGACATCAGCGATCTTTTACTTCAGGTCATTGATGTCCCGTATCTTTGTTTGATACACAATATATTTAACACAACCCCATAGAAAGAAATCCAGGGCAGTGATATCTGGTCAATGAGGTGTCCAGGGCATTGGACCATCCCTTCCAATGCACCGGTGTGTAAATGTTTGATTTAGGAACCCACCAACATGCAGTCCCCAATGTGGTGGTGTACCATCTACCTCGACAATGATGGATGGTTGAAGGTCATCCAGATGTGGTGACACATATTCAGTCAAATGGTCAAGATAAGTATTCGAAGTAATTGATCTCGTTGAAGAAATATGGCCCAGTGATTCGATTATACATGATCCTACAGTGTGATTAAAAACTTTGATAAGCACTGAGCACACAGAACAAATCTGATTAACATACCTCATCAGTTGCTTTTGTAATACTTTATCTTCTACATGAATTAATGTGTGATTTATCGAACTAATATCACTTGGAAATGAGTGGTTAACACATTCAGAATTATATGACGAGGTGATGCAGAAATGGCAGTAAAATGGTCAAGGTCTGACAGAAGTTCACAGCAGTTCATTTACACTCAAATGTGCTGTTATCCAGTTGTGAATGGAGTCGTGTTGTCATTTATAAGTAGCATTGGATCCAGGGGAAAAAAATCCTTAGGAAATGCTGTTTTAGACCTAAAACCTGACATGTTTTATGTGAGTGTTTTAGTTCACTTCACCTTTGGAAAAGCTCCAGATGAACCACAGCCGGGACGATCTTATCCACCACATCAGCAATGAAGTTGAACTTGTAGCGCATGCTTCCTGGGTGTTGCTCACCTTTAAGTGGAAAAAAAAACCACAGAAAACAAAAAAAAATATTAGGAGACACAGAGAAATGTAAAGACACAATTCTGTCAATCCAGAAATTGAATTCATAGTTAAGCCACAACTCCAGTTATGTTTAATCATAAATTTGTGTTACAAGATAATGTGAAAATAAACTGCAATATTAGTTACAATAACTGTAATATGATGTTTTTTCCTATCATTACACCTCACTCATATTTCACTGGATTTCATAAACAGAAGCTCCATCTCTGTGCAGCTTGGTGTTGGTAATAGTTTGCACTTTCACCTCATAGTTAGAAGGTTTCTCAGTGGGACCAGGGCCTTTCTGTGTTGAATTTGCATGTTTTCCCCCTCCATCTAAACCCGGTGTACATAGGTTAATTCTCTGTTTAATGCCCTTGACCAAGGTACTGATGAAGACCTGGAGTTGATCCCTGAGCACCTTAAATGGCAGCTCATTCCTCCTAATGTGCAATACTACTAATACTGATACTAATAATTGCTAATGCTAATACTAGATGCTGTGTGTATATTAGGATGGGTTAAATGCAGACACTGAATTTCCTATTAGGGATAATAGAGTAAGTAAACCTTTAACTTGAACTAATACTCCTGAAAAGCTGAGAAATGCATTTTACCTGAATTATTTAAATGCATTGATAGGATTTATGGTTCAGAGGTTATTAAACATTTCAGATCAGTAGATGCTTTTGGTCACCATCGGCTGTTTAGATCTTTTGATGGTTGAAGTAGTCACCACCCTACGCTGGAAAATGCATATGATATGAAAACAGAGTCCAGAGAAGGTTCAGAAGTCTTGCTAGCTTTCAGACAACTTGAATTCCCGTCCTTAGTTGCAGTTTAGTTGTATATGGGTGTACTTTCTGAGAGACAGTGTTGGAAGTCAAACATAATTGTGCTCATCAGTGGTAGCAGAATGGTACTGCTCGATTGTCGGTTCAGTTTTACCAAAAGTGAAATATCCCAACAAATGTTAAGTGCATTTACATGATGTGTAGTATGGATATACTCAAACCCCAGAGTTTGGATCATATTGTGAAACCAGCTGACATTGAGGACTTCTTGACTTTACTTGTTTGTCTCCACAAAGTTAAGTTGACAGCTTCGATCCAGAGTTGACAACATGTTACTCAAATTCAGATCACAACTTCACTCTCATCGCTATGACTACGTCTAGACATTGCCTGTAACATTTTTCCCATCATTAACTCTCAATGTCATTTCACAGCTTGCTAAGGTCTATTTCCCTTAAAGGCTTTTGACAGTCACACTGTCATGGCTTAATGGTACACTTAAATGGATAGAAGTCAGACCCAGATTCTTACAGCGGCGCTGATGGGGAAACCATTAATCGGCCCCACGTTTCCATAGAGATAAATAAAAACAATTTCACCAATGCATCTCAAAAACAATTTAAAGATCTTAACAGCACTTGTACAACAAACATCATCATGAGGGTAAAATTAAAACATGACATATGACAATTAAAAACAACATTATGGCTCATAAATTGTTTCTAGTTGACATAATGTCATGTCCCTGTTGATTGGGCTGAACAAAGACTCATCTGAGGTATGGTAAAAGGCACAGTTCTATAAAGGCAGTCATCTGATGTGCAAACTGTGATTGAAATGCTTTTTTTTTTTTTTTTTTAATTAGTCACGGGTCATGTTAAACTGTGTTATCATTTTTGTCATGTTTTAAGCCTGTGAATAACAATTAATGGTTAAAAAAAGTGACTTTCTGTCATTTCTTAAGATTCTTAAATTAGGAAGTGGTGTAAGTGGTTTCAGTCTTAAAATAAGGGAAACAATCTTGATCCTTTGCTCAGATAATTTGCAAGATATTACCATACCTTGTAACTAGTAAACCCGGCTTGATATTAGCTGGAAAATTTTATTTAAAAAAGTTTGAATACAGTTCTTTAAAATAAGAATATTTTTCTAATGTAAAAATTTCTTGGCAAGCTTTTTTTTCTATTTAGATGAAAAATAAGACAGATGTTCTAGAAATAGCCTAAGGCTTTTTTTACTTTCTTAGAAATCACTTTTTGCAGTGTATGAAGTTTAAAGAGGTTTAAAACTTCAAAGAATTGGAATTCTTTTTGCATTTACTTCATACCAGAGCTGCTGGACATTATTTCATTGATTTTAACTTAGCAATCATGTTCTATTTTATCTTATCTTATAATGTAATTTGTAATGGCAAAAGAATGAATATTATTTCACTATCAACCATGGTTGACTTTTTTACTGAAAACAGTTTTAATGTAACACTAAACATGTATAATTATTTGGTATGAAGAAATCATTTCTTTTAACATTCCTCTAAAAATAGACTGTATTCAAATAATTAGCAAAAATATTCACGAATGTCCATTCTTCTACATTTAACTAAACCATGACAACACAAAATGATGTCACATCATTGACCTGCTTTATTGTAAATTCGGACCTTAATCTAACAGCTGCATAAAAGAAGCAAGATTCATTTATTCTATCTATTTTTTTTCAGCACTTTTATCTGACAAATTCAACCAAATTCAGGGATTTCATCTTAAAAGCCGACCTGAAAAACTCATTACTGCTTTTATTTTGACAGAGGTTGAATACTCCAGTGGTCTTTGACGAGGACTTGCTTGAAAAGCCATGAAAAACCTTCAGCTGACTCAGAAATGCAATTGGTAGAAGTGCATGCAGGGGTGTTCACTCAGACTGTTTATTATTATAGAAAGTGTTGTTAGACTGCTTCATGTTTCCACCATAATCAAATTCCGGTTCTGGTTCTGGATCTGGTCCTGGTCCAACCACTTCCCTTCAGCTCCTTCTGGAGCTTGTTATGACTCTTTTATTCCACCTCTTCCCTGTCTTGACCCTTTCACTTCATTCTGGTCTTTACTCTTCACCTGCAGACAAACCCTGCTTTAATAATTAATAATAATCAATAATTTAACAGTGTGTGTCTTTCAGAAGTCGGTCCTTTTCCCCTGAACGATGAGCTCGCTCAACTGTCGTCAACACAACCTCAGTAAACACTTGTACAAATTGTTCTTTTCTTGTCCATTTTCAATTTAATGAGTTATTTAATGTGTTGGCAGAGACACAACTGGAAATCGCGTGAGGGAAATTAAGGTTTAATTTGCATCAGTTTCTTGATGAATGAACACCGGTCTGCGTTATTGGAGTAAATGACTGTGGGCAAGTTGTAACACATTATAGACCTACTTTGGAAATTTTATAGGTCATATTATGGATTGAGTACAGGACAAGCACAAACAAACTTCTTCATAAAAGCACAAACACTGTTATCAGTACATTCCAAGGAACCCATCCTTACACACCTGAAGAGATATCAAGTTTACTTTCATCACAGATCACACATTTTGTGGCGAAAAAAGGAGGAAATGGAAAACAGACCAAAAAAAAACAAAAAACAAAACTTAGTCTTTCTGAGCCAGACATCAGCAAGAAATATGTTGCCAGTTTCAATCTCTGCACACCAGAGCTACATATAATCTGTTTGTGAACTAAATATACACAGTTTGCCCAAATAAGGGTCACTGACTTTAGTTTTGATTACTGCACACATTCCCTGTGGCATTTATTTCTATCCAGAGTTGCATTATTTCTTTGCAAAGATCATTTTATTGATGATGCAGAGTCAGACTACTATGTAAAGTTTTCTCCATCACATCCACATTTAGCTATTACTTTAATGGTGACATCTTTCGCTGACTTTTTCTGCATCTTTCCCTAACAAAGCTCCGCTGTCTAAACCATAAACTAAAAAGTTTCATGCAAATCTAAATCCTGAAATGCCATGAACAGTTAAAACTCGACACTGCTGAAGTGCACAGTCCATGAAATGCAGATTTATTGTTAAACAATGCAGACATATCTGCGGTTTGAAATAATGAACAATGGCATGATTTTAATCTGATAAATGGGCTCGGCGTTTGTGTTTTGGACACCTGCACTCGTATCACCTTAGGGCAACACAGTTCATTCCTTCTCTCTTCACTAATCAAACATGTGAGTCCTATCCTGAAGCCACCGCAATCTCTGACTGATGATGTGTTTACAAAGTTGTATAAATGAACTTGTCTCTGCAGCAACAGCCTAAAATGCAAATGCCAGAGCACGTATTGCCAAAAGCTACATTGGCAGAACACCAACAATTTTTGCTTGTGTGAGAGCGCTACCAACAAATCAACAATACACTCTCAGTTGGCAAGAGACCCTGTGGCGTACGCTATCCTCTCAGTTACACTTTAGGCCTATGCCAACACGATAAGGTGTATTATTCATCAGATGAATAGCACTTAATGTTGACGTGTCATGTGTAATCTATTATTGAGTCTCAAACTGTCACTCTGCTAATATGCAAATCCTACTCCACATGGGTCAACAATTCCATTAGAAAGTTTTGTAAAGCATTTTTAACCCATAAACACCCACACCTCCACCGGCAACCAAAAGCATCTACTAATCTAAACTGTTTAATACCTACTAATCCTATCAATACATGTAAATAGTTGAGAAAAAATCCAGTTTGTCGTCTTTTCATGGTCATCAGATATGACCCATCTGGACATTCAGAGGCTCTGTAGTTACTGTGGAAACACCGTCATCTTCTACAACAGGGGTCACCAACACGGTGCCCGCGGGCACCAGGTCGCCCGAACGGACCAAGTGAGTCGCCCGCAGGCGTGTTCTAAAAATCGAACTAGTCCAGGTGTCTCCATCAGGTTGCTCGCGACCTACTGGTGGCTCCACGGGTCAATA
>JAPQRQ010000028.1:13596139-13606756 GCA_037367365.1 Apogon talboti | reverse complement strand
TTGGCTTGAGAGTCTGGTTTAGACCAGCTCTATATGTTAAGTGTCATGAGATAACTTCTGTTATGATTTGGCGCTATGTAAATAAAATTTGATTTGATTTGAACCAATCACTCTCACATTGGTCAGATTGAACCTATTGGTGCATGTGTTTGGGTTTTGGGAGGAAGCCAGAGTACCCAGAGAGAACCCATGCAAACACAGGGAGGACATCCAAACTCCACACAGAATAGTCTCGGTGTCTAATCTTCTTGCTGTGAGGCCACAGTGTTATCCTCTACACCACCGTGCCTCCCAAAAACAGAACATCCTTCTTTGTATTTCATCGATAGCATAAACATTTACAGGTATGATTTTCCGGCATTCAGAGGTGGAAAACACAGATCATCATTAACCCAGTGCTAAGGTTTTCCCTTTGCTGCTAAGTAAGAAGCTACTTTACAGGATGTTTGGAAGTACAGGTTACATATAAAATTTCTGCTAATGAAGAACAGAAAGGTGGAGGAATGTGGAGGAGGTTGGGAATGCTTATGTAACACCAAAGCTTCACCCTGTGGGCTGATGTGTTGGTAATGTTGCAGTTGGCCCTGGAAAGTGTTTTAGTAATTCTAAGTGTAAATCCTGCATGACAGAAGATGTACAGGTGTTATTGTTGCCCTCTGAGTTGTGATCATAGAATGGAGTCTGTTGGTGTAAGTCCTGGGTAAAAGCCTGGGCTGTACATGTGTGGACTGTGGTGAGGGAGGGCCCCTAAAATGTTGTACCCAGGGGCCTTTGCCTCTAAATCTGAGGCTTTTGACATGTCAAACTGTATGGGAACCTGTTTCCAAGAAAGGACTTTCTCCCCAGTGCCTCAGCACAAACTTTTATAATTCAGGGAATTCGGGCACACACAATACCATCTTTTTCTCTGTGTTTTTTGGCTATCTATAAATATCTATTTGTCCTCCTATTCTCCTATTATGTCTCAAAGTCTCATTATATTATTTTGAACTTTTTAATTGCCTGTTCAATTATACATTTGTCTCTCACAATAATTAATCACTTTGCCTAAACTACACTTTTACAGCAGTTTGTATTTCTAGCCGTTAAATTCGTTCTCTAAGTAAGAAAATGGTATTGAAGTTTGTTTACCAGTGGCAGCATGGATCTCTTCTGGGACCAAATGTAAGGAGTAGATAAGGAAAGCCCATGGGACAAGAGATAATGTGACCTTTCCCAGCTTCTAAAACCCATTATTTCCAGTAGATTGTACCCTGTTTCTGTAGGTTGTCGTTGTGCTGAGTAAACCGTTACATGGTGTCATAAATATCTGTGTGGCCAATAGAATGTAAGGCTTCCAGTTCAGGCACAGAAAGGAAAATGGAGGAAAAACCGATATTGTTTACACAGTGCAAGTTTATGTTTTTATCAAGACATCAAGAGGGAGGCCTGATCTTGATTAAAAATATGTATTTTTGTGAGTAATTTGCCTTCATAACTAAGGTTACACTATCTAGCTATTGTATTCCAATATTACTAATATCTTCCAAAATGTTGGTCCTATCAACTTGCTGTTTTCGCTACTGTCTTTCTTGACCAAAAATACATAAGTATACCAAACTGCAGCGTTCAGTTCTTTCTGGATTTTGTGTGATTCCCGAGACACACACACACACATGCACGCACGCATGCACACAGAGGCTACTTGGCTTTTAATACATAGACGGACAAATGGATAAGTAATGTTGGCTGGATTGAAACGTGGTTAAGACTGGTTCAAGACAATAACTTTGAGGCCTGTTGGACTGGTATTTTTGTGAATATAACGTATTAAATTCAGAGATGATAAGTCATAAGTTTGGCTTCATGAAACCTTCAGATACTACCTTGTAAGTGTAATTACCTGAGGACTCCACCAGGGGGTATAGACTTTATGAGT
The DNA here is from genome assembly GCA_037367365.1 of Apogon talboti. NCBI lineage: Eukaryota > Metazoa > Chordata > Actinopteri > Kurtiformes > Apogonidae > Apogon > Apogon talboti. The sequence goes on along the minus strand of JAPQRQ010000028.1, from coordinate 13,604,838 downwards.
TAAATTCGGAAAGTACTGCCCTTTCCCCTCATTTGGGCCAATGAGACCAACGTTCAAGTATCTTCAAGTTGTAATACCGCTAATGGCCACTAGTGGCTGATCCAATAATCCCTGGCTCCTATAGACTTACATTACAGTGTGTGCATTCTTCTTCTCATCCTTCTCCTTCTCCTCCTTGTTGTTCTTCTTTTTATTATTATTATTAGTAGTAGTTGTATTTATTTATTTATTTATGGAGGACTCATTCTGGTTCTCCCACCCTACTGTATGGGTCTGAGTGCTGGACCACATACAGCAGGCACCTGAACGCCCTGGAGCCATATCACCAAAGGTGCCTCTGAAAAATCCTCAACATCTCCTGGGTTAGCACCAACAGTAGTGTCCTGGACGAGGCTAACATCCCCACCATCACCCAAAACCAGCTCAGATGGACCGGCCACATCATCCGCATGCCTGATTCCCACCTTCCTAAACAGGTCCTGTATTCTCAGTTCCTCACAGGACAACATTAACCAGGTGGTCAAAAGAAAAGGTATACATCAAAACAAACATAAAAAAGTGCCACATGGATCCTAAGACTTGGGAGGTCACAGCAAACAACAGGGAACCATGGAGACAGCTTGACCGAGAGGGAGCTGCACTCTACAGTGATGATCTCCACCGTGTGCTGCAGAGGATAACGTAGACTTAGAAAGGAGAACACTTCCAGGAGAAAGGCCCAAAACAAACCCACGACCACCACAACCCACCCCTGCCCACAATGCACCACAGTATGCGGCTCCAGGATAGGCCTCTTCGCCCACTTGAAGATCCACAAGGACCAAGAAGGAAGACAGTCATACTCGACCCCAAGTGACCGCCGATGATGATGGTTAGTAGTAGTTATATATATATATATATACATATATATATATGTATATTTATGTTTATTTATGCAGGACTCATTCTTGTTTCTATCCATTTTATTTGAGACATCTAATGAGTGATTTGGTAGGTTTAAATTATTATTGTTATTTTTTTTATAAACACCCATTATTAATGGATGATTCATTTGCAACTTTTCATGATCATGACAGTTTTCACACAGAATATTTTAGTGATCTTGACTGCTAGGAGTCCTGCAGGAAGTGTTGAGGCTCCACCTATTATGTTCTGTCTTCCACAAGCCCCTTGAAATGTGCACTGAACCCAGCTGTGATCAGAGCTCAAATGCATTAGTATTGCAGAAAAGAAGAGAAAAATCAGCGACAGCACCACAGGTTGTAAAGTTTGACACTTTAGAGAGTAGTTTCATTCCATTCAGATGAGTGTGTGGATGAAGTTTTATGTACTTCTGCATTACCATTGTCCACTTTCACACAAGTAAGAGTAATGCATAACAGGCATATGAGTGGTGCATATGTACTTTTCCTCTCAAAAACACACTTCCTTTATAGTTTGCACAAAGTTATTTTATTCTGCATCACTTAATGGGGGGAGGCAGGATTTCAGAATATATTATGTTTAATCTAAAGCCTGAAGTCTTGTTAAGAAAGGGCTTCTTTTGGAACATGAATGCCAACACCAGATTTCATTTCCAAGCTTTTTTTTTGTGCTTTACATGAAGTTGGAGAGCTTTGTCAAAAAAGCACACAGCCGTGATTGTACTTCAGTTGGCTCCTGATCTTCCTTGTTTGGGCTTATAGATGCCATAATTAACTGTCTGTTCTCATTAGGACTAAGAGAAGGGCTATCTATTGATCAGAGACCGGTATTCTCCCACCTAAATTACACCTGTTTGAGGGCACTGCTTCGTTTGATCCACAGATGGAACTCATTTGATGCTATTTCTTGAAAGTGGTTAAATACTAACTCTTTGTGACTCATCCGTGTCATCTTTAAGGAGCTTCTCTGAAAGATCCAAAGCAACCTTTGATCACATCCTGCCATCCGGTAATGTAGATGGACACCCAAATCCAAACTCTGCAGAAATCTAATTTAGATACTTGGACATTCATAAAAGCCCTCAAAGTACTACGAATAAGATAATGCAGCGCTGAGAGGATCTGTGTCACTGCTTGTACAACAGACGGAAACATTAAAAAGCACTTTTATTTTTTACCCAACAGAAGTTTCATCTGTAGATTGGATTTGTGAAACTGCTTTAATTAAAAATCCATACATATTACAGCAGTCAAATTAAATTAATATTGAGCATCTGATGCCATTTGATGATTTGTTAGTGTCATTTACAGGAAGTGATGAAAGTCTGAATATGGTTGGTGTTTGGTTGGCTCACCACAAAGATGCTCTGCTTTGGTTGGTTGTTAATTACATTATATTACATAATGTATTATTGTGTGTTTTATTATTATAAAGTGTATACATAATTATTTTATAATGTAAGAACATTGTAGAATGTATTAATATATAGTGTGTTATTATACATTGTATATATAATCTACAATGTATTATTATACAATGTGTATTATATGATTATGAATAATGAACTATGATATACAATGTATATAGGCTTGGACAGTTTAATTTTGATATGTGTAATATTTTGGAGTTATTATGTGGAGCTGGCATGGGACTTTGTGGCCAGTAGAAAAAGATGGAGTAAGGGGGCAGGAGTATTTAAGTTGCACTTCAACCTTTATGAATGTGTTTTTTTTCCTCTCTGTTTCGTAGTTTTTGTTTGCTCTTTTTGGTTTTAAATTGGAAATAAACAAACAAACAAACAAGCACACATTGTTAGTCACATCTCACTGACTGTATTAAATGTGCAAAATATACAGGTTTGTTTCTCTTATTCCAGAAAAAAAATAATTCCAACTAAGTTGTTGACAAGACAAATGAAAATTAATCTACCATTAATATTCCTATTTACGTGTAGCTTTGCACATGCCTTCAGACACCTTCTGGAAAAGACTGGCTTTTTGATAGTTAGGACATTAAATAAGCAACTTAGCACAAAAAACTAGTCGAAGTCCACAAATGACCCCTGTGTTTAAATGATATGAACCAGTGTTATCAGTTTCCTACAGTGACAGTATCTGGTGGACCTGAAGCTGATCAGATTTACAAACATCATCCTGAATGGAAATACAGTATCTGTATTTCATTCTCTCTTTTAGTTGGACAAATATTTCACTTTGAAACAAATATTTCTGTTTGCACTGGTACTCAAAGTAAATGTACAGAAATTATTTCTCCAAAAAAAACCGAAACCAAAAAAAAACCAAAAAACAAAAATACTCCTCCTCACTCTTCATCTTTCAGACCATTTCTCTTCAATACCTGAAGTATAAATAACACATCTGTCCTAAATAATCACTTAAACAACGAGCATTAGATTCTCAAGTGTTCAGATATAGCTGTTGAAGTTATATTATATCAAATACTTTCGTTTTTTCGACTTCTCGACTCTTTTCATCTTCATCCATTGTGATGCTGGAAACATGATGATTCTCTGCATCGGACTAATCAGTCAATAGTCTTAAATTATTAGAATTGATTTTCTGTTGACTGGAATAGACATAGATTTTCTACTGGTGTACTTATTTTCTCATCGTTGTGGTCAGTTGAACTGATTACACAAAGTTTGAGTTTCCTCATTCTCTTTGATCAGCCTGTTCTTGATAACGGCTCAATAGTCGGAGATGAGCTTTGTGGAACCGTGTGAACATTATCATGACTCATACTGAAATATTTCACCGGTGACTGTTTGATTACACATTGTTTAATGAGCTTATCATTCATATCATATATTGGATTAATTATCTGTCAGCAAAACTAAAATACTGTAAGCACACGTACATGCAGGCAAAGTGTATGATGGAGTCTCCAAATAAATATACACTATTTATGATGGAAGTAATTTCAGCAGCACTGCTTCTACAACAATATAAATTACACTGCTTCTGTTATTTCTGCTGCTACGTTCTGCATGGTGTGTGCGAGTCCCTGACAAGTTTAATATTCATTTTGATAAATATCAGCCACGAAAAGTCATTAAATTGTCTTAAAACATGAATAAAGGTTTTAATTCCAGCATGAATATTTTATGTAACTTGATTTGTTTTCTTTGGGATCTCTTTAAAAGTATTGTAGAGGCATAAAACTTAAATCCAACCTACCTGCACTTATATTGATGCAGACTACTGTGCTCATGCTACTATGGATTTTGATCAATAATTTTATATAAATGTTTTATTTAGGGATGCATGATTGGGTCATTTTGTGCCAATACTCAAAATGTTAATTTGGCCAATTAATGATGTTATTTCCATTTGTCTGGTTTTTTTTTGTTTTTTGTTTTTTTTTATTATTTATCCTCTTGTTTGTGTCAGTGAAACAATCATTTTAGCTGTTGTAAAGCCAATGAAGTATGTAGCACTGAAATGGGAAAAAATCCATCATTATTTACTGATTCTGTTACAAGTTTTATATTCATACATATATTATATAGCACACACAGTATATATAGCACACATGCACGCTGGCACGCACACACACATAACACACATATCTTCATATAACTCTACTAGAGTCTAATTTCTGGGTGTGTTAGAGGTGATAAACGGAAATGTCTGTCGGTGCTTTTCCTACAGTTTTGTCTCGCAGACAGAACTTTGCACAGTAAGTAAGAAGAGCAGTAAGAGGAGAGAGCCATCTGTGTTTTATTGTTGTTAACACATGCACACTTAGAGGTGTCGTTATTGAGTAGTTGTATGAACTTACTGCCAAAAGTCTGATGCCCAGATATGTCCCAAAAAACAAGAAAACAAGAGGAAAATGGGGAAAACAGGCACTTACATCACTCACTTGTTGAATGAAAGAAAATCATGTTTCGTAGTGGAGGAAATGAATTATGTGCAATATTCTGCCTCCTGTTCTTTTATATGCTTTCATCAATCCTTAACTAGTTGATCATAATTCAGGGCTCCATTGAACCCCAGAAAACATTGTCTCATTTGCAGAAATAAATGTCAAACTCTTAATTCTAGAGCACTGATGTTTAGAAATAGAAAATACATCCAGTTGGTAGAATGGAACCTGGGAGCAGTTCAGAGTTTATAACAGTCAGTAAGGGTGTCCCACAAGGTTAATTTTAGGTCCTGTCCTTTTATGGTTTGTGTATTTTTATTTTTTTTTTACAATTTTTTAAAATTGTCATTATATTTATGTTGTCTCTGCCTGAACAAGCTGCCATGCACATCTATATGATGCAGGTCTGTATTGTGTTGAAGCTGTGGAGAACCTGCAGCTTTTATTTAACGTTATCTAAACCTCACTTATTAATCTGACTGGTCCTGTACTAACTTGGTACAAAGTTAATGCTTTTCTGTAACTCAAGGGATACTGATGGCCAGAAGCTAATACTGTCATTTTAAATTGATCAATAATTGAGTGAGTTGCAAATTGTAAGTACTGTGGCATCTGTCAGTCAGTCAATCAGTCATCTTCTGAACCTTTATCCTCACTAGGGTCGCTGGAGCCTATCCCAGCTACTTAAGGGCGAAGGTGGGGTTCGCCCTGGACGAGTGACAGTTCACTGTGGCGTCTGGCTAAATGAAAACCTTGCATTCAAGTATTGTATTGACTACCTTGTTAGCAAAATGCGGGGAAAAAAAAAGATTCTTCTATCAAAATAGTCAACTTCATGATGTTCTGTGGGAAGTTAATTGTCAAAGTAACAGCCCTATCTATTCTTGACTATCACTGTAATTAATGGACATGCTTCTGCTTCAGTTCTTTAGTCACTGGATGCAGCTTTTCACTTTGCACTGATGTTTATAATACCTAACATTGCATTTATTATAGCAAGGTTGATTTGTCTTTGTTGTAAAAAAATCAATCAATCAAATTTTATTTATATAACGTCACATCATAACAAAAGTTATCTCATGACACTTTACATTTAGAGCTGAGTCCAGACTCAGCCAGGCTCTTAAGATAATTTACAGTAACCCAACAGAATCCTCCAGGAGCAAACACCTGGTGACAATGGAAGGAAAGACTTCCTTTTAACAGGCAGAAAGCTGGAGCAGACCCTGACTCTGGAGGATGGACGACTGACATGACCAGATGGGGTTAAAGAGAGAGGGATAAAGGAAGAGAAAGAGAGAGAGAGAGAGAGAGAGAGAGAGAGATTGGGGGAGATATGGGGAGACACATGGATGCACAGCAAACTGAACTACAACTGTTAAAAATTAAAACTGCAAAAACAGCAAAGATGAAATATGCATATGGACTTGGAAACTACTCTCCTACATCACATTCCTGTTCGACTTGATTTCACTTTTGAGGAAAAAAATAAGATTGGACAGACTAACTGAAACTGTAGATCCCAACATCAGAGAGCTACCCTCACTTCCAGAGCAGCAAATGGAAAAGAATGGTTGTTTGCAGCCCGCTAGTGTAATTTGGTATTCATTAGAATGATTCGACATGATAAATAATTACTTTTCTATTTCCCAATTGCACTTCATCATTGTCTATCGCGGTCAGCTCCAGCAGTGTGCACAATCAGAGATGCACCGTGGCGAGCTCTTGAGCAGTTGCATAGAAACTGGAGACATATGCTGAAATTCAAGTTAAGAAGCTGGAAAAAAATGTTCAGTTTTGATTAAAGTCAATTGGAGGCGCAGCATGTATTGGCAGGACACAAATAAATGGTAAATAGAGTGTATTTGTACTGTGGTTTTCTACATCATTGGTACAAAAGTAACTCATAATATGTCTCATTGACCTGTTTTGCACATACATATTCACACACCACTGGAGCCGCTGTGGGGTCCAGTGTTTTACCCAAGGGCCCTTCAACATATGAGTAGACGCTGGGGAGATCAAACTCCCAACCTGTAAGTGTGTGGATGACTTGTTCTGCCTTCTGAGCCATAATTCACTGAACGACTTCACGATGAGATGAGTTGCTGAATATTTTTCTTTGACTTGTCAAAGTGTCTGGCGTTGCAGATTACTGTCTCGTCAATTTGTTTTTACTATTTGTTTCAATACATTTTTATTCCTGTTGACAAAATACAGACATTGACAAATTTGAACCAAAACAGCAAAAGCAAAATGATGCCATCACTCTACCATGCTGCATTATATTCAGAGTTTAGTGCAGCAGAATTGTGCCTGTAGTGGTATATTAATATTTTTACCCTTCCATTTAGTCTTGACACTTGCCTTGTCATATATCATATGAGTTTGTATTTTTCTTTAATGTCACCTCTGCTGAAACATCTATCTTAGGTGCACCTCAGGGGGCTGACTTTGTGAAAGTAATTGGTTGGGCTGATTAAAACATATGGAGGAACATTGCCTTTAATGAGGTCTTGATGATAATGCTAACAGTTTGGGTAAAAATAATGATAGTAGTATTACAAATGCCTCGCCCTTTGGCTGGAGTTCAATTACATGGCGTTATATGATGTGTTGACTGCCTTCCAGGCTCCATTATATGGTGATGGAGAGCTGATGAAGCAAAGAGTAGCATCTGCCAGTGATGACTCAGTCTGTGAAAGGGCTTTTATTTTTGTGGAATATGGCCATGTAGCATAAAAAAAAAGAGAATGTAAACTTTTTACATCAATGAAAAATATAAGACTAAGTCAGCTGCTTTGAAACACAATTATGCAGTTATGATGGTCACTGACTTTAGTCTTAGAGTCATGTAGATACAGAATGTATGTTGTTTTAAAAAATAAAACTGACATCAACACTGACAAGGACTATTTTTCTTGGAAAATATCCCTGAATGGATTAAATTTAAAAGAAAAAAAAAGTATTGTGACTTGATGAAAAGTGGGTTCCAAGGCTTAACCTGATGAGAACCACTGTATTAGATAACACAGTAAATAGATTACACATTTGAGTTACAGACAAAAAGATAAAAACAGACATAACACTATTTCTCTTGTGCAGAATTACTCTATGTGCAACTTCACTATCTCACATCTTTGTTTTTTGTTGCTTTCCTGCAAATTTCACTGGTCTACAATCTGCTGCGGACATTAATTGTGTAAATCTTACATCCTTTAATAAGATGGATTGGGAAACAAATGACAACAATGCTGGTTGGCTGATGTATATAACAAAATATTATTACACATACAGTATATATTGGTTTATGTACATTTATACATTAGATTTAGAAATCTCCCACTTGATAGAACCTGTGAAGTGAATGTGTTGTAATGTACAAATAGTGTTTTGAAGTAGATCTCATAGCTGTGAGACAAACGTTCCTTTAGAGTAAAACCTATTCTCTCATTAATTCTCAGAATTTCACATTTTGACCCAAGACTGCATGTTGGACACTACATCCAACCAGCATTTTTGACTCATTTTTCTTTATTAGTGGTTCAGAGTTGGTAAAATTTCACACTTTTATTATGGAGACATTTTACTTTTAGACCAGGGTTTCTTGTGTAAATCTATGATGTGGAAAAACTCAACACATAATGCATTAATGTGATGCAACACTGAGATTAAAGTCATAGCAGACAATAACATGAACATTCATCACAGTCAGTCATCACCCTCTCTATGGACACGTTGCCACGTGACGTCACGCGCACGTGATTTTTTGCTCCGCCTCCGACTGAAGGGCAAAAACACTCTGCTCCGCCAGTATCCTACATTGGTTTTAGCCGTGAAGTTGTCATAAGACCAAGCTAAATTTAAATACAGCCGTGACATATTAA
>JAPQRQ010000028.1:13480286-13495841 GCA_037367365.1 Apogon talboti | reverse complement strand
TAAAATACATATAGATGAAAACTATCTATTTCTGGTACAACATATGTGCTGTGCATTATCCTGGCTTACTAAACAATGAATAAAAATGAACAATGGCACAAGCAGGGGATTAAAATAAAGGGTGAAGTGGAATAACATTTTGTTATAATATCATATAAATTATGCATTATTCTGTATTTTTACGCATTCACAACTGTGCGTGGAGTGATCAGTCTTTTGTTTTAGGAAATGAGCAACACATTTCATTGTATGTCAAATGTAGAATGACAATAAAGACACCCCATTCAATACAATGGAACAAATCAAAAACCTAATGATCAAAATTTTCCCACATATGCCCAGTGAAAGGAGCCTGTCTAGACAAAGAGGCAGCTCTTTGGAAGCCACTCAGATCTGTTTCTATGGTGTTCCTGACCTGTGTTGTCTGGTAATATGACAAAAGGAGGTATTACTGAACAGAATGAGCATTTTCTTCTACATCTTTTTGAGTCAAAGGAATATATTTGATTTATCATCCATTGCTACCACATTTCGACGTGTAACAAATTCCAATAATTTAGTTTATTTTGTAGTACACTGTCACTCGTCAGACCTGTCACATGTCACTAGATGCTCCTCATTGTTGACAGTAGTGTGGAGGTGTGTGAGTATCGTGAGGTGTTAAGTGTCCTCAGTGTGTAGGAGGTGGGAGATGCTGTATTTTCAACCAGTATTAACCCATCAAGACCCAGTGCTAGTTTTGTGACAGTTCAATAATGTTTTTTTCCTCTAAACTGAACCTTTCCTAAGTGAATTTTCACCATTTATTATAATATTATCCTTTGTATTTAGTTTTTTTTTCAGTGTAAATCATGTAATTTCATATATGTAATTTACAGATCATGTAGATGTTCATAAAAGCTTAGATTAAAGTTGAGGGATATTATATCAGAAACAGAAAAAGCTGAAGAAAAAGGCACTTTTTCAGCAAATTTATCATTAATTGAATGTAAAAAACAAGCGTGTCCATCTACCGTCGTTTATCAAACTCCATGGGTTTTACTGGTGACTCAATGAGCCTGTTTACATGACCATAGAAGTCCAATAACTGGGGGTAATTGGATAATTGTAATAATCAGATCTAAAGCATTTACACGCCTTTAAGAAATGCAATAATTGAAAAACCCCGGTTTAAACGCTCCAGTCCATCATCAGATTTATGAGAGTACACATGTACGTAGTGATGGTAGACTCAAACTTCCTGTTATTGTGTTCTGGTCACATTTGACTATGTAACTTCAATCAATCAATCGATCGATCGACGATCAATAAATCAATCAATCAATCAATCAATCAATCAAATTTTATTTATATAGTGCCAAATCATAACAAAAGTTATCTCATGACAAAACCAGACTCTCCTGACTTCTGTTCTCTATAATTTGAATTATGTTTACACATGCACAGACGTAAAAGAACAAAATAAATCAGATTAACCTGTATACAGGAAGACATCGGAGTATTGGGGAGAAATCCAGGTGTGTTAATCAGATTTCTCATAATCCGATTTCTGCTGTTATCTGATAAAACAGATCAGTTTATCACTTGAATAATGATGGGAGTATTAGTGTGCAGGTAAACAGCCTCACTCTTGTGAGATGACGGTGTTTCCACGGTAACTACGGAGCCTCTGAACATCCAAATGGGTCATATCTGATGACCATGAAAAGATGACTAAGTGCATTTTACTATTGATAGGATTAGTGGTTCAGAAGTTCTCAAACATTTTACATCAGTAGATGGCTTTTGTTGGTTCTTTATGAGTTAATGTCATTTACAGTCAGTCTGACAGTGGCTGGAGAAAAAAAACCCAAAAAGTTGCCAAAGTGTGTCTTGAGAGCGGTGGTGCTTTCTTGTTGTATCCTGAGTTTTTCCACCAGAACAGATAGTAAGCTGCACGGTGTTGGTCACTGAGGACGCTCTGTGCTTTTTCTCCTGCAGCGTTGTATGTACAGCATGGTGTGTACAGCGTTGTGTGTGCAATGTGTCCGTGGAGAGGAGGTTAGAAAGCCCATCATTCTGTCTGTGGATCTGATGACTCATTTCCTCTCAGGTTGGGTTGCGTTGACAAATCACAGACTGAGGATGTTCTAAATGAGTCCTCTGTAGCTCTGGGTGAGGGTCTGGGCTACTGCAGTAAAGCCACTGCTGTGCTTCTTTACTGTGGCCACATGGGCCTTAAAGAGCTAGACCAGGGGTGTCAAACAATGCGACCTGTGGGCCAAAACCGGCCCACCAAAGGTTCCAATCTAACCCGTGAGATGAATTTGCAAAGTACAAAAATGACACTAAAGATATTAACAGTCAAGGATGTCAGGGGCCACACACAGACCAGTATGATCTCAAGTGGATTGGACTCAAAATAATAGCATAATATCTAATAAATAATGAGAACTCCAAGTTTTTCTTTTTGTTTTAGTTTGAAAAAAGTAAAAGTACATGATGAAAATGTGTACAATTATAAAGTATCTTTTCACAAAAATGTGAATAATCTAAATAATCCTGAACAACCTAAAAATAAGTGGAATTTTAACAAGATTCAGTCGGTTACTAAATGGTTTATGCCTTTTGCAGATCCACTGCAATCCATAATGCGCATGTATAAGCTGCTGGCAAAACACTGAGGTATAATATTACTAGAATTTTGCAGATTTTTCTTAAGAAATATCATAAAAAATTAAAATGAGTTTTACACTTTAATTTAACTCATTGAAGATGCTTATCATTACACTGCAGCAGCTTAAAAATGGCTGAGAAGAGTCTACTCGTAAACATGTGGAATTATACATGTGTTGTACTGTGTAGTTAAGGTCTGATGGCTGCTTTATATGCTCATACTCAGACTGGAAAACAGACCTAACAGGGTTTCAGTGCATATTTAAGGTCCTGTAGGGAAAAATGAATAAATAAATAAATAAAACCTGACACATCTCACAATATTGCATCCCACAGTTGTCTATTTTCAGTAAATATAGGCAGTTATGCACTTTGAAATGTTTTCTAAAATGCAACTTCAACTGTCTATGACTGTGTTTACATGCACTTTAGTCTTCTCGGTACTGTTTGGTTTTTGTATCCCTTTATTTTATTTTTTTGTGCATGTAAACACCCCCATCCCGATGTCAGTAACCCACATACAACCCTATCCTGGTGACTGGTACATGTGTAACTGTTACACGTATGCGCTAAATGTTCTAACAGAAACACAAACATGGCAGTGGCAACCAAAGCATCTCACCAGAACAGCAAACAACACACTGAGTTTTGTCTTTTAGTAGTCAATACCATAAGAAAAATGAAAGACATAAATACACTTGGCAGAACATATGGAAAAATCATCAGATCAGTTTCAAATCTGTTAAAAAAACAACCAAAAGGACGTTAGCAGGTCACGGTGGGAAACACAAAACAAACATGAATATGACGATGAACAATGAAACCAGTCACTGAACTGCATCAGGACGTTTCCATGGTACAAAACACAAGATCTATCACAACAAAAATAAAATATCCAAATAATAACATTAGTATTGGCAATCAGCCAAAGTGTCATTTTAAGTATCAGTTATGGTACTGTATGTCCATCAGTTCAACATCTGACTAGGGACTGCAGATGAAAAAAAGTCATCAGGCTAACTCTGGTGCATTTACAGCAATGTAAATGTTACAATGTCAATGTTAAATAAACCAATAAACCTAGTTGGCACAGAAATGGTCCAGTTGTGTAAGACTTTGTCCAGATTTTTTAAGGTTTCATTTATGATTATTTTTGCTGTGAGCAATCCATCTTTCCTCATATTTAAGTAACCACCACTGAAATACTTGCCTTGATGAAATTCCCTTTCAATAGTAATTATTCTTTTCATTTCTGATAGACGTATCCTGTAAACCAATTTCTGCAGATCCCTGCGGGAGCTGATTGAACTCTTTTCTGAAACTATAGTTCAGTCATAGTTGGATTTCCATGTGGACCAGGACCAGCACTGCCCAAGACGAAAGCATACACATGCACAAAAGTCGGGGAACTTACAATTATTTCTTCTAATGCCTTTATGGTGCACTATATGCAGTTCACAGCTGAACTTTAACCATTCATTTGTGTAAATTCAGTTTCGTGTTATGCTAAAAAGGAATAACCTGTGGTTCCTTTGAGAATCAAACACAAAAGGCTCAGTTCCTTTCAGTTCAATAAAAGGCATTTAAGGGCTTGCTGATAGGAACGTGTTGTTACGAGGCAGGCCTGTTTGTCGTGTCGTCCATTGTCTGATCTGTATGTCAGCTGAGCACAGTATCATCTGCAGCCTGTGTCGTGTGTCTAATACAATGACAAAGTACTTACACACTGGACATGACAATTAACTGGTTAATATATTGCACCACCCAAGCCTCCTTAGAAAAATCCATCATTTATCACCACTTGTGTATTTTGTGCAGGATCTAATTATGTCAGACCCTGTCAGAGTGTCTTCGACAGTGTTCCCCAGTATTCCAGAGAGAAAATAAGTGTAGTCAGCACTCCATGCTCATACTTAGACGTCAAAACAGGCCTAGCGGGATTTCAGTGCATAAAGGGGTTCTACTGTAGGTAGTAGTGATATTCCAAACTCGTAACAACAGGGGGAAGTCACGTACCAGAACACACTGACAACCAAAACCACCAATGAATCAACTCTATGTATCCACAGACTGTATCACTCACTGAATAAAGTATACAGCTCACATTTATACATACATCTGTATTATGGTATCATCAAACTAAAACTCACATCTACTTATTTTGACAGTTGGTCAAAATAACACTGTCTTTTAATCATCACATGCTGCATCAGCTGATAGTTTACATTACAGCTCTGTTAGCTTAGCTCTGTTTTTAGACAGAAAACAGCCACAGTAAAACCACAAATCACCTCTGTTTTGGAATTGCCCAAACTAGGTCAAAGCTGTTCCAGTTTAATTTGAGCCGTGAATCAACAAACAATAACTTTGCAAAGATAATAGCTAGTGCTGTTAAACAATTAAAATTTTTAATCAGAGGGTTGCTGTGGATTAATTTTGAATCATGCTTAAACATCATTCATTCTTAATCTATATTAATCACGTTTAATTTTGCATGAGCAAACACACTTGAGAAAGAAGGGAATATACTGTATATGCACTTAAAGTGTTTGTCGCAAGCTGGGCAATGCGTTAGCCGAAGTGCTAGCAGAATCCCTGACTAACATATGCTTTGCATTAATGTGATATTTTAAGCTGGGAGTGCTTTAATTAAAAGAAAAGTCCTTCCTGTAGAGTGTGCATAATACATTATGTTGGCCGTCTTGTTTTATTTTTTTTGTACTTAAATTTCCCATGAGAGGGCCAACAGGCCGTTTAGCGTCTTCCATCTTTATCGGTTGGTTCTGTCACTACCGGATCAACTGCCCGTTTGCGCATGCGCGATGGTAACTCTACTTGGACAAACTGCCCGAAATGCGTTGGCAGAGACGTTCAGGGTCGTTCTGCAATGCAGATGGGTTAATTGTGTTAAATTTTTCAATCAAATTAATCATGATGTTGAATTAATCCAGTGTTAATGCATTAATTTTGACAGCCCTAACAATAACATCATCATAATAACTTTCAAACTCCATTCTTTTCATTTAGAGCTGTGTCCACTGTGGAAAATAACAACAGTGCTACTAGATTTGATCACTTTGTCACTTTCATTGACTCTAAAAGTTGTTTCTTAGTGCTTCTTATCTCATTTGCTCACTTTGTTGCTTTGCTCAAAGGCCCCATGGTGTTAGTGTTCCTCACCATGGGAGACGACAGACTGACTCACTACTCCCTCTAGTGGTCACATGAATCCACCACTGCATCCGTATGAACAAATTCACTTCATATTTTATACAATCCAGTACATTAGTGTCTTTGACATAACCTCAGAGCTCCTTATTCTAAACACTCTAATGATAATTTTAAGTATTATTTTTATATTTGATAGTTGAACTACTACATACAGTATAGCTCCTATATAGCACCCCAAATGATATGTCCCTAAATGCAATGTTTAGCCTATTAGCATAATGCCTAAGTCATACACTATAGGACAAAAGTATTGGGACACATTGAATTCAGGTGTTTCTTTTCTAACAGGGGTCTGGGATACAAAACAATAATGACAAATGTCATAATATAGTTGTATATTGGGATAAATATCATATTGATTATTAATATTGATGTTTACATTTCAAATCATCATGAACAGGACATCTTACAGCTTACAGCTAAGTTTAATGGGATATTTTTCTTCCTAAGTGAAATGTGAAGAAAGTGCATGGTTAGTTGTAGTAGAAAATTATTATTTACAGCCAGATCATGAAAAATTGTTTAGAACTTTAAAGGTAGAACATTTAAAATCACAGTCATGTATTAAAAAAAAAACAAAAAACAAAATACAAAAAAAAAAAACAATGTTGAGAGAAATGAAGTAAAAACCATCTGAGGCATTTTGGAAGCAAAGATAACAATTTCAACCAAACTAACCAATGCAATGATATTTATCACAATATAAAACATTATTATGACATTTGTAATGATTGTTTTATATCCCTGACCCCTGTTAGAAAAGAAACATCTGAATTCAACATGTCCCAATACTTTTGTACATATAGTATATGACTTAAGCAGTTAGGTTGCTTGCAGTGGATCAGTTTGTGACTAAGCTCAGGATGATGTTCCCATACACCTGTAATTCCTGTAAATCCCACAATGTATACAAGTGTTATTGGAAGACAGAATGACATTTTAAACAAATTGTCCCCTAATCTGTCTTGGTAAGGGCAGCTTTTGATAGGTGAACTTGGAACTTTGAAGGAGATAGCTTTTGAAATGTCACCACAATGAAAAAAAACCCCAAAAACATAGGTTCTCAGATAAAGGAAAAATATGCTGTGTTTTTTCCCAGGGGTCTGAAGCAGAGTCGAGAATTAAGTGGAGTAACTACTCTGAAACTCTGAAACATGTCAGATTCAGTCTAAGCATCAAATTTGATCACTGCGTGCATTTGCTTTTCTCTCAGGTTTTTATTACATTTTTCTCAACACAATCCCTTGGTGCCGTAATGCCTACTCATTTTCACATTAATCATATATCTTGCTGGATTTTTTTTTTTTAGAAGCATATAAAGAATGATCCTCTCTGCAGTGAGAAATTAGTGCGTGCCTTTCGAGGCAACACCAGCAGATGTACAGCACGGTGAGGCAGACATTAATAGATGTAAGAGCGATGAGACAATCCAAATACTGATAACACACTGGCAAGAGGCCTCGCTCTGGGAGTTACACAGGAGCCGGCTGGTAATCTACTTCAAAAGTGGCGTACACTGGGAAGAGAGACATGCAGAGTTAAAAGCAGGAACAAATCCCACCGTCCAAATGTGCACCTCTGTTCCTCCCCATGACTGACAGTTGTTGCGGTGAAATACGGGGCTCCAGGCACTGCCAGAAGGAATAAAACCTCCACTGATTCTGATCCAATTTGTGGCAACCAGGTTACAGACTTGTGCATTGATTGAAAAAGACAAGAGTTTTGGAATTGGCATTCTGCAAGGTGCTCTTGGAGTGCACAGGCGGGGCAGTGTTGCATTTGGGGGATCGATTGTGTTTTTTTGGCACACACTCATCAGTCCTAAAAAAAAAAAAAAAGCTCTTAGGCTGAACCCTGTGTGGAAGATGAAACCCAGCACTCTAATCCGGCAGTCCACTGTAAAGCCACTACCCTCCCGAAGGCTCGGCTTTTCACATGTTGGCGCCGCCACGTGCTTCCGCTGTAATTGGGATGGAAAGAGAAGTCGGGGTGGGTGGTGGTTTGTGCTGCTCTGCTGTGGAAAATAATTTGCTGTTTCCACTGTGAACAAGAATGGAGTGATGTAATTCTGGTCCCATTTCTCAATCATTTTACACCGTGTGCCTCCAATAACTCCCTCCATGACTGTAATTATTGCAACAATGATGCAACGTGTACATAAAAGTAGCTGCTTGTGCTGTGTACGAGTCCTTGGACTTGCTCTGCGTATACGTGGAAGACTGAAAGTGTATTCAGCCACACTCAATATGCTTTTCTATCAGAATCACACAACCCTCGCCTGAGCATCTGACTCATTGTGGTTGTGGCACAAATTTTCGTTATAATAATCATTTCTGCATTTCATTTTCACTGATAGAAATATTACATTGACCATGAGGGTATTTTTGCCTGAGTTTGTACCGACCAAGCATATTTTCCTTTTGTCTGGAGAATGTGATTTGATTTCCTTTTTGGCACCACAGTGGTTCATTTATAAGAGTATATTGTGACTGATGCTTTTTACTTTTATCAAACAATTGCAGCTCATGTAATTTGGATATTGAATTGGTCCATATTATTTTCCATCATGTTCAGTGTCTGATATTTTGTACTGTCTAGCAGTGAAATTGCAGATTCCAACCAATGGAATGCCCTCACCTTACCATCCTCTACAGTGGCTGTCCTCATCATGTCTTTATTGGCAGTTTTATGTGTTTTAGTAATGGGGATAACAGCTGTCATCCACATGCCAACATGGATTGCTGGATAATCAATGCATGTACTAAAAGATGTCAAAATGAATAGAATAGAATAGAATAGAATAGAATAGAATAGAATAGAATAGAATAGAATAGAATAGAATAGGCTTTATTGTCATTACACCAGTTGCGCAACAAAATTGCAGGGGGTCTCTGCCAGTGACAGTGCACTTACATTTAAATAACACAATACGTTACAGACATACTGTATATTACAAAAAAATATAAAATATAAAATACTGTGCAATTGAATCATGTGCAAATTACAGAAACTGTATGAAAGGGTAAGATTATAAAAATAAAAGTAGTATAAAAATGTACAAATGTAACAATGTAAACAGTGTAAACATACATGTAAGAGTGTAAACAGTTACAGGGGGAAGAAGGCATTATGAGCTACTCTAAGAACACAGTGGACTCTTTGAGGTGAACCACATTCTCAGGTCACAAAACAAACTCGATATTATTTAACTCATAGATATAATAGAAAGATGAAAAATACAAAGGACATTACGAAGGATTGTGGGAGTTGTTCCCAAAGTCATCTTCTTCTTAGTAGAAGAAAACCACTGAAACCTGCACGAACAACCTTAACAAAGTGTAACTTTACTCCTGTTCTAAGTCTAACTCAACCAACTATGTGATTCTGAAAAGTACCACAAGGTCAGAAAAAGGGCTTAAATGGAGGTGGTTCATGTCTGAATGTCCAGGTGTGGATCTCTGTTTTCACGTCTATGGTCCAACTAAACTTACCTGGACCCTCTAGTACATGTAGGTCAGTAGACAGTCGTTCACAGTGACTGTATTAATGTGGGGATTTCTAGTGATATAACATATGAAGCTACAGTGCTGAGAAAAAGTTCTAGGTCAAGATGAAAATTGTTTAGTATATTTATAATGTCCACATGCATTTCTCAGTCTCTGTATTAAGATCCAATCTGATATATGTTAAGTATATACAGCAGGAGAAGGAATAGTTTCAGGGTAAAAAAAAAACCAGCTTCTATAAACCAATGCGGTCATATTATTGTGACCTCCCTTTGTGCTTAATTTGTATTTAATCCTTTTGTTCAAATAATATGAGATTTATTGCATTAATTTTCTGATGTTTTATGCAAGGTTTCATTCAACACATGTCAGATGTTTCTAATTGTTTGTGCTGCTTCTTGTCATGGGGTCAGAGGTCACACTACAGTGACTTTAACCTTTACAACCCATTTAATTTAGTTTTTATGTGACTTAAGACTTATTTTTTGTTGTATCTTAAGAAAGGAGAATGTGAAATAAATCTATGATGCTCATTTCAACACTGTAAAAACAGAACTAAAGCACAGTACTGTCTGCATGAATTTCAGGCCTTTCAAGTTTCTCTATACTTTGGCCTCTCTCAACACAGAAATAATCACTTTTCTCCAATGATTTGTCCCCATTTATCAAAATCTTGTCCGACAATTTTAGAAACTAGATTATGATAATTTTAGAGACAAAAAGGGCCACATCTGCGTTGCTCCTCGCTGTCCCCACTTGTCTTAGAGAGCTCTTCAGCTCTGAAAAGCTGTGTGGATGTTCCCTCTACTTTTGGCTTGGAAGTGACTGATTTCCTGTTTAGCATGCCAGCTCTCCTCCAGCCCATTTTTCTGTGTCTTCTTCTCTGGACTGGATTCCACTTGAATGTTCTAACTGCTGAGCCATCCTAACCATCCATCTTGTATTTATTTCACAAACAAAAGTTATTTTAAAGGCAGACCTCCATGATCAGATTATTAACAAAAATGCTGACTTACGTTTAGACCTGTCACATTATTTGAAATAAACATCATCATTTTATATAATTATTATACATATCTTCTTTCTCCTATATAAAATACGTTGGGAGAAACTATACTAATTTTATCAATATTTCCACCTTGTTTTCTATTGTTTTAAGGACAATATCTTCTTGTTCTATGGGTTAAAAGGAAAACAAGCTAATTAGCTTAATAGTTGTGTGCCCCTGGGGAAAATAATCTACTGGATGCACAATAGAAGTGAGATGTTCTATAAGATATGGCAACCATTTTTAAACTACATAGAAAATCTACCAGCACATCAGATCGGTCAAGCTTGAAGTACTGGAGCAGGGCTGTAGGACCTAGGTGGTGTGAGGTCAACATATGTCTCTCTTCCCTTGTTTCTTCTTCTTTTTTCTTTCTTCCCTTCTCTCTCCCTTATGTGTGTCTGTGATCGGCTATCTCTGGCCCGCTTGCTGTGGGCCGGTGAGGTCGCTTTATCTTGTATGTAAGTAAATGTAATGTTGTCTTGTGAAAAATCAACAATAAAATATAAAAAAAAGGAAAACAAGCACTACAGTGGTTAGATTAGAATATTTCAGTAAGGAACAATATCATTATTCACAATTATTTGTATGATATTAATCATCAACTCATATTACAGTGGCAGTCGGTAACATTTTATTTATGTAGCTGAATTCAAAACAAAGTGTTTTGTAAGATTAAAAAGACAATATTTAAAACAGTTCAATACAATTCACCATGTAAAAGAAAAGAAAAGTACAGCATGATATCCAGCATAAAGATATAATTACTACTCATAGACTCCAGTCAGTTCAGATACACTATGTGGACAAAAGTATTGGGACACGTTGAATTCAGGTGTTTCTTTTCTAACAAGGGTCTGGGATACAAAACAATAAAGACAAATGTCATAAAATAGTTTTATATTCTGATAAATATCATACTGATTATTAATATTGATGTTTGATCTCAAATCAGCATGAACAGGACAGCTTTAGCCATGATGTGTTGCAATATTTTTGTCCATATGGTTTATAAACAGCAATATCCTTTTTAGATTTAATGGGAGATTTTTCTTCCTAAGTGAGATGTGAAGAAAGTACTGTAGATGGTTAGTTGTGATAGAAAATTATTATTTGCACTCAGAGCACAAAAACTATTTTAGAAATTTAAAGGTAGAACATTTAAAATCATAGTCAAGGATAAAAAAATAAAAATAAAAATCAATGTTGAGAGAAATTAAGTAAAATCCATCTCTGAGACATTTTGGAAGCAAAGATAATAATTTAAACCAAACTAACCAATGCAATGCAATGATAATTATCACAATATAAAACTATAATATGACATTTGCCATTGTTTTGTATCTCAGACCCCTGTTAGAAAAGAAACACCTGAATTCAACAAGCCCACATACTTTTGTCCATATAATGTATTAAAGGCGATGTGTAACATGTAATGAAATAAATATAAAATGGAGCCAAAATGAAGCCAAAATATTTAACCCATAGAGGTCTGATGCTATTTTGGCTGTTAACTACTTCTGATTTGCTTCTATATGTCACATTTTCTGTTCTATTGTATTCTATTGTATTCTATTCTATTCTGTTCTATTCTGTACAAACTCTCTCTCCACTTCCTCATTCTCATGTAGTTCTAGTGACAGAGACTATTAATAAACAGCTTTTATTGCGAAACTTTTGCAAATAGACTGCAACAATAACCAGGATTAAAGGCTGACAACTCATGTGTACGAAGCTACAGTTTGTCTGAGACGTTTGCACACAGTCACTAAACATTGAATGAAAAAATGTCAGGATTAGTGCTGAATTTTCCAGTTAAAGCTGTAGACATGTACATAATGTGTAACTGGCATGCACATTGTAAGACAGGCGTCAGGGGTTTATCAACCCTTGTTTTTTTCCCTCCAGTCCCAGTGTTATACCAATAAGAAATCATCTGCCCAAAACTGATTACCAAGGAGAAAACTGCAAGTCACTGGTTGAATTAATCCTTCTGATATATTAAAACTGGGACAACAGGGTGAGTTGTTCACTGGTGACTAATGTGGTAGAAGCTGCAGTCAAAGCTTTCACTGTAGGCTGATAATAAAAAATTATTAAAGTAAATGCAGTTGAAGGAACCCCTAATACATTCACTGCTTTTAAAATAGTTTAGTAATCTCAAATGCCTACATCTACAGTTGTTTTAGTTATATCTGAATAAAATACTGCAGCTCATTGAAACAAATCAACCTTTATCGCACCCAAATCTTGCCTGTAGTCCATAAATATAACCTATATGAGATTCTGCATCATAACTAAGTGGATCTGTGCTGCGGCTGTTGTTTATTTGATGATAATACAGCATGTTGAATCACCGTCTACTGATGGTGCATATAAATGAACCCCATCATGCACATCCTGGATTACATTTTAAAGCAATTCCAAAACAGTAGCACCTATGGTATACATCTCACATGCTACACATTTTAATACCGCCGCAAGTGGAGCTATTATGCTAATTACACAGCAATGCGTCTTCTTAAACGTGTAAGGCATACATTTACGCTAAAAGCAGATCATACAGCCATCATGCATTTATATTACGTTCAGGATGCTGTTTCCGACTTTGCATGGTTTCAGAGGGAACATCATTCTGTTGTATAAATTGTTAAAGATGTGTGCGCTGCAGTGCGATTCCCCGGAGAACGCGGCCCATTCAGATGTTGGGGTGAAATGCTACCTGCCTGGGAAAGTCAAGTGTGGAACTCAGTGTGCAGGCAACAGACAGGAGGCCTGTTTGATCCTGCCGGTGTCTCCCCTTCCAGCGCTCACACCTGATTGATGGAAGCTGTCATGTGCTAAACAGATCTATTTTTCTCCCACCGCCTCTTATGCTAAGGCTAGACTGTAAGCAAACATGTTGTTGAGTTACCATGCAGCTGCCGCATTCACTTGCCCCCGCTACCTCCCGTCAGCCTTGATTTGTTGGAGCAAACTTTTTTTTTTTGTCATTGAAAATGCATGTCAGCGTTAGTCTTTGAGCAGAAAGTGGGTGGCTAACTGTTAAAGCATGGCTTTTTACTGTGCGCTGCATGCATCATCGCTGTGAACAGCACACACCGCGGTAAATATTAAATAGAATAAGCCTTGGTTTTAAGTATGAAGGCCCTGGATGCTCCCCTGGGAGACGCCTTTTGCTTTAATACTCTGTGTCTACTCTCCCCACTTGGCTCACATTAAAGTGTCGGATCTCTGTTCAATGGAGAACACAAAATGAAAATTTGATAAAACGTGCGTGAGTGTCTCAACAGGCTAACCTTTATGGATGCGAACTGCTACGGCTGAATTCCAGCTTGCGTTTCACTCTGTGTCTCTGGTTTATTCACGACGTCCTGATGTTTGTCTGTTTTCTTCGCCGCATACCTTTTTTATTGGGATGTTAATCTCTGCAGAGTCGAACTAAAGCATAAAACCAGTTCATTTGATTCACGCTGGGTGCTGCACTCTTTTGCTCTGGGCTTTCCTTCATTCATGTTTTAGAATCCCACGGCAGGATCATGAGGAGATAATCTTCAATTAATCTCCACTTATTCACAGTATGGAGGTAGTGGCTCCGTCGTCTCTTTGTGCAGGCAAGGTGCAGAACATGAGCAAGAACAGCCCATGACTTCATCCCAGACTGGCATCTCGCATTGGTGACGTGAACACAACAGATTGTTTTTGCGAACCACCTGTTAAATATTGGTTGTGTTGACACATTCAGATGCTGCACTTTTCTTTCTACTTAAAAACGCAAGAGCAACAATAGCAGAATTAGTCTCCAATCACACACTGGCTCAAGTAGACATTTCAGCTGTGAATGTAAGCGTGACTGCTAAGGTGAGGGTGGAACGGAAGACAGAATATGTTTAGTTTCCATGGCAAATTCTTGTCGGGGGGCCTCACGGCTAATATTTCAATTGAAAGGTCCCAAGGGATGCAGAGCAAAATCCCTCTGGAGGGAAGAAGATAGAGCTACAAGAGCGACACTGAGCCAGCTGGTACTGTATGTTAAACTTAAAAAATCCTGCAGAAAATATGGCAAACACATCTTTATTAAAACTTTAAATTCAGTAAACACTATGTCTGGACCTGACTCAGACTTCAACCGTCTATATTAGTCTTTTATTTATTTTTATTCTCTCATCTGGTTATAAGTCTCTCAACCGTAGGAAGAGTGTTATAAAAAGAGCATTTCCTGATGCATTCAGGGACTCACACCACATAGGATTCCAAGGCTCTGTACATTGACAAACACAAAGCTCAAAGACTTGAAGAATCACATTTGGCAGCCAATCAACCCATCAAACCATGATTTAGACTCATGTGATTGGCTTGGATGTGTGTGTGGTTTTTCAAGCTATGGAAGTTGCAATAATCACAACAGTTAAACAACAAACTACTGGGGTCAGCTTTAAATGTTAGAATCCTTACTAGCATAGAGTTTGAGTGTTATGTGCTATAATGTGGTTTAAGATCCATCATAATGTAGACATAAGAGGATGTGTAATAAGTGGCTGGAGGAACTGTGACACCACACATTAGTTTATGAAGCCATTAATTTGGAATTTGGCCACTTCCACATTGGCTTTTTGGATCCAGAAATGACCATATTGGGACAAAAGGGGCGGAATTGCAGGAGTCTAAGTGGTTGGGGGTGAGCTACTGCTAAACGTTAGCTAGCTAGCTCAATAAAACAGTAAACTTTATTATGGATTACTTAACAAGGTCGTTGAAGATGGACTTCCAGATCACATATTACAGATTCAAATAAAAAACAAGACGCACCCCTAGTGGCTGTCTGTGGTATTACACCTTTAAGATGACTTAATTTTGGAGCAGAGGCCCTTTGCCCTTTTGAACATAATGATCAAATCCATGTGAGATGACACTGACAACTCTAAAATCTACTTGTAATGCACCATAGAAGGTTTTATGGGCTGGATTTGTACTGTTTATGTAATTAAATGGGTCACAGAGATACTGGTGTTGAAAATATGTTGCTGGCTTTTTTATTATTAGGGACCGAGCCTGACAGGCGAGGCCCTCTCACTCACAGAGTGAGAGGCCATGCCAAAGGCAAGGCCCTATTGT
>JAPQRQ010000028.1:13459964-13473183 GCA_037367365.1 Apogon talboti | reverse complement strand
TTACCCTCTCTCTTTAACCCCAACTGGTCAAGGCAGACGTCCATCCACCAGGAGCCGGGGTCTGCTCCAGGTTTCTGTCTGGTTTGTCTGTCTAGACTGGTTTAGACCAGCTCTATATGTAAAGTGCCATGAGATGACTTCTGTTATGACTTGGCGCTATATATAAATAAAATTTTATTTTGATTTGATTTGATAACACTATTGATGTAGTATTATAGCTAATAAATTAATATAATGCTATTTAATCGTGGAATATATTGAGCTGAAATCCTCATTTGCAGGAAACACAGCAACATCATTAGCAACAATATTATGTTAAATGAATTAGAAAATATAATCAGGAACAAACATTTAGATATTACATTTCACCTAACAAAATTTTATTTGGCAACTTTACTTTTTTCCTCTGCAGTTCTTCATTGTGGATCGCAGCATTGTGTTGTGGCCACTCTACACAGTGTGTGTGTCCTCTGCTTTGGTAAAAATACACATCAAATTTATTTTTAACAGATATTTTTGACAATCTGCACAGAGAAGCTAAGACAGGAAAGGGATTTCAAACTAGATACCATACATGCAGACTCCGTATCGACTAAAATGACTGAAATGTTATCAGATCAATAACAAAAACGCAGTGTTAAAACATCAATGTGAAACAATTAGGAAAGTGTAAATAAAACACAGCCACAAATATTTTATCTGTGTTCATAATTGGCTTTAGGCTGCAACATGACATTTAAAACCAACAAAAGAGAAGCTGTTTAATGACACAGCTGCTTTATCTATGGTAGAGTCACTAAAACAAAAGCAAAACTGACTAAATCGGGAAGTAAACAAAACTGCATCGACACAACACTGGGTTTCTGACACAGAGTCACGGAGTAGACGGAACTAAACCATGTTGCATCTGTAATGGGATGTAGCCGCTCCAACGGAACCCGGGGTTTGACAGAAAATAGCAATTATGTTAAAGATCCAGGGATCATTTAGCAGATCTGGTTTTCCTGTTGAAACGTACTCATGTGGGTTGTTTGAGGACCAGAGGCCCACAGTTCCATCTGTTTATGACAGTACCCATGTGTTCAGAATGTACATGTGACAGGACGGAGAGGACATGAAGACACAACCTATAATGGGAGGACGAGGATAAATTTTACTTTTTTAGAAATCATAGAACAGTTTATTCTAGGAGTACACTGATATACTGTACATCCACATTTTTAGATATTTTATAGATTTCTCTGTGGAGTTTGTTTTTTTCCTATTCATTTATTTATTCATACAATAAAAAATGAAAGAAAAACAAGAAAAACAAAGAACAAAATGCAATAAATCGTGCAGATGAAACCAAAAAACCCCAAATTATTTCACCCAAATAAGCATAAACAACAAGACACCAAACAAAAAAGATATGAATGAAAAATAAACAAGAAGAAAATGAATAAATAAGAAAATGGATGAATAAATGCATGAATGAAAGAATGAGATTGAGATGTACTAAGAGTTTAATGTAAATACATACATGTACACTAGTTTGAGTTCAACTCTGCACAGCTTTACACAACAATATACAATATTTACATCTACACTGAAAACAACAGAACAAGTCATGCAGGGAGTAGAGAACATGTTTACCACATGTTGGAGAGAATTCCATAATTATGCACAGCCTTACTTTAATGGAAACTGATCCCAGATGAATTTATATGATTGCATTTCTGCTCTTTCACCCATGATGGGGTGAAGGGCTGAAAGACCGGAAAATAATTAACCTAATTTCCTATATATGGTAATGATTTCTTTGAGTCATCAGCATAAGAAAGGATAAAAAACCAAAAAAAAAAAAAAAAAAAGCACTGATCAAATTGTAATTCTAAAGATCAGTATTGGCTGATATTAGGTTAAAATTTTATCATTTTTTTATTATGTATTTACTTCCATTTCTGCCATATGCTGGTATTCATACTGTACCATGCAACATATAAAATATATACAGGACTGTGCAAAAATCATAGGCCACCCTTAGCATCTTTGCACTTTTTCCACGTATTTATTTTTTTGAAGTCTCTTTTCTTCAAATATGCAAAGAAAATACAGGAAATACATGGCCAAAACTATAAACACATAACAAAATCTAAAAAAACTAGATGGCCCCTACAAGCTCCTATTTATTTATGTATTTATTTATTAATTTATTTATCAATGACAATGCACATCTATCAACCATTCTGTAAATGTGCCAGTGTTTGCCAAATCAATTATTTTTACCTGTTGTCCATTGTCCACATGTTAACAGAATAACATTCAAAGTCAGCACACACTGGTGTGTGTACACTAGTGGCAGCATGCAAAGCAAAGCAAGGCAGGCAATTAATGTAAAACAACAGTACACAACGTCAGCTTATTGTGAAAAAAATGCAAAATGCAACTTGAGTTATTAGAAATTTATGACATGTTAAATGAAGCCTGATGTAAACCGCCAAAAATGGATGTCATATTATCTGACCACAAGAGTTATCTGTAAAACACAAAGGCAGACCACAGTACACTTTGGTTTGTAGACACTGTTTTTTCCTGAAATGATTGCCTTTAATGCTGTTCATACTTCTGTTCATATATCCAGATTGGTGTGTGGTCATTAGAACTTTGATAAAACAGCTCATTATATTGGTGGCCTGAGACATTTGTAAAGTTCTGTATAATAATTTAGACAAGCTAGTTTTCTTAAACACCTCTAATCAAAAGATCCAGGGTTAATCGTATAGTTTATCAGACTACACACAGTACAAGCACACAGTAGAAAGAAATGACATTTGTGTCTGCCAATATCAAAAAGTATTAATTAAACTAACCACAGCTGCTGTTTTCCAAACTGGTTTTAAAACTAAAAACAAAAGCTTGTAAAAGTCTGAATTAAACCGTGAGTTTATTCATTTTGTTCGGGCATGATAGGAGTACAGCTGTGAAAATCTCACCTAGTAATTTCCAACATTTTCTTCACTGTCAGAAGTGATGCAGCCCAACGACAACGTTTTCTGTTCACACCAAGGCTTTGGTGACAGTTGCTATTGGCAACGTACGACTAAGCACCTAAACACAGTAGTTTAGGTCTTTTTTTTTTTTTTTTTAAGTTTACTTAGCAAATTTTGAAGAGCTGTGTCAGTCTAGTCCATTTTTGGATCATTATACTCCTGTTGGAAATTTCTTTTCAAACAGAGGCAAAAATGGCTTTTAGTGAATCAGGCATCAGACCTACCATACCTACTGTACCTACATAGTGTACCTACTGTACCTACCTACCGTACCTACTGTACCTACCTACCGTACCTACTGTGCCTACTGTACCTACTGTACCTACCTATCGTACCTACTGTACCTACTGTACCTACTGTACCTACCTACCGTACCTACTGTACCTACTGTACCTACCTACTGTACCTACCATACCTACTGTACCTACCTACCGTACCTACTGTACCTACTGTACCTACTGTGCCTACTCTGCCTACTCTGCCTACTCTGCCTACTGTACCAACCTACTGTACCTACTGTACCTACCTACCGTACCTACTGTACCTACCGTACCTACTGTACCTACTGTGCCTACTCTGCCTACTCTGCCTACTGTACCTACCTACTGTACCTACTTACCGTACCTACTGTACCTACTGTACCTACTGTGCCTACTCTGCCTACTGTGCCTACTGTACCTACTGTACCTACTGTACCTACTGTACCTACTGTACCTACTGTGCCTACTGTACCTACTGTACCTACTGTGCCTACTCTGCCTACTGTACCAACCTACTGTACTTTCCCACTGTACCTTCCTACTGTACCTACTGTACCTACTTACTGTACCTACCTACTGTACTATCAGAACTGATAACTTTGTGGTTGCAAAAAGATAACATGGAAAGAACATAACACATCCACTTGATGAAGCTGAGAGGAAGAACAGTGCACACAAGAATAAATAAAAGTTAATTACCATGGTAACGAGTGATCTTCCAAATGTGTTCCTCTGCCTGGACACAATCATGAATTCTGAAAGAGTAGAATTTAAAAAAAGCAAATTAGTATGAATGTTTAAGAGGTAACTTAGAGGTGTTGGCTTCCAAATATTCTGAGAAAGATAGTGGATAATGGATGGATGAATAAAACTAGAAATCTAGAAGAATATCATTAACCTTAAAGGACAGGTGGACTTCACATGAAGTTCTTTACTAATGCAGCTTTATTTTCATTTGTCCATGGTGATGGATTCTTGACATTTTTGAAAAAAAAAACCCTCCTGTGTTCAGTCTCTTTGGGTAATTGAGACTAGGGGAACTTGTGTTATTGTCCCACTGTGCTCAGAGTCCAACAACAGTGCATGCATCTTTAAACGGCACACAACAAAATGTCAGTATGGGACGCTTCGCTTTGCTGAATGCACTCATATGTTTTAGAGTCCATCCAAATGCTTTTAACTCAAGAATTATAAACATGAGATGCAATTTTTGACCTTTGAAGAAAGCTAAATGTTTGGCTCATTTCATGCATCAACTTAGTGCAGAGATTTGAGACCTGGACACATTGTTTATATAAGCAATATGTATAAAGGCTGACATAGTCAAATGGATAGATGTGAATGTCATTTATGTTATTTAACTCTTCTATATGAGAATGGCTGCTGGAACTGTTGATAATATATTCATGAGTTTGCACTATTGCACAACATGAGAGAGGACATCATGTGTTAGGGCGCTGTATCATCTACATGTGTAGTCTTTGTTTTACCATGCAGAACAACACGTATCCTGGCAGTTTAAATTTTTTATAGCCAGTTGTAAATCTTGTTTGTCCAAGTCACGTCTTCATTTGCAAGCTGCACATCAGGATGCAAGCCAGGTCTCTAAATACTGTGTACTTACAGACATGACGTGAAAACCTGAAGTGTTTTCTACATAATGCACATCAATTATCCTCTGTGTTCAGTCTGTATTATTAAAATTTAACAGGACTGTTTATGTAAGACCTCCATGTGACAGATGAGTGAAAAATGAAAGGAACGTGATCGTTTCTATAGGTCTCTGAAGCAGTGGAGTGATGACATAAATATATTCTCCAATTTAATGTTTTTATGGTGGCTAACACATCACTCAAAAAACAGGATTGGACAAATGTAATTACTAACAGTAAATCTGCATTGATTTTGAGCCACTGTTTCATCAAAGTACAGCCAAGTGGAGCCAAAGACTTTCTGAACTTGTCTTTTTAGTCATATTAAGTGTATGGATGGAGATATAACTTTTAGTAGCTTTTTATGACGTGACGTTTTCTGGTATTTGGTTCATGAATAATTACATGAAAGACATTAAAATCCTTTTTTAGCATCAGTCAGTGTGAAAATGTAGCATTTGGGGGCTGATACTTTTGACTTCTCTTGGTCATGAACAGCACATAGCTTAACTAGAATTATTGTTGTTAATAACTTTGAATAATAAGAATGTCAACCCTGCTGTGTATTTTTTCAGCACCATGGAGAGCAACACTTTTTTATCAGAAAATAGGTCAAATATGTTGTTCTCTGTTTTACAAAGGTGTGCAGGAAAATTACATCATTTACAGATATTGTATCTCTCAGTTGGGGTCAGGAAAATGAAGAAATACATATTGATTTTGACAAGAAAATCAAATATAACCCATGGTGATGAAAATGAGCAATGCCCTGAATAAAAACTAGTTGGGACCTGATGGAAAGTCAACGGTAATACATTGACTTGTGTTTCATTGAAGACCATGGTCTACAATTACACATTGCAAATTCAAGAAAATGTTGCAAAAGGGGAAATTTAGGACAAAAAATGAGGTAAAATAACAAAATGTAAATGTGATTACAGACAGGTTATGTGAACAGGAGATTATAATCATGATTTGGAAGCAGCATCCAGGAAAGGTATAAGAATGAATGAATAAAAGGTAAAGGCTGACCACTATGATCTAACATCCTTCAGGTGACAAGCCATCCCTGATCTGTAGCTGATAGAACTACATGAGCTCAGGTGTACCAAGGCAAAACCTTGTCAAGATCTTCAATATGTGATTACATCCACAAAACCTACTGTGCCATGAGGAGGTCTTACTGTGTCCAGAGGCATTGTTGAGTTGTTTGGGCTCAAAAACAGCTGGGATGGACCCTCAGAGGAAAACTTGGATTGTGCTTAGACCAACTTTTATTCCAGGTCATTTTTGTAAGAAGTCATCATTGTGAGGTTTAGTTCAATGGTAAAAATGCTGCACAACTGGTATTATGGAACTGCCTTATGTCACATATATGTCACATAAATGCATGTAAGTGGTTACTATTTTTCAGATCAATTAATGGTTTTAAAAGTAGCAAAGCACAGGGGGAATAGAGGAATGTAATTTCTTGAGAGGTCATTGTGCTTGAATAGCTGTTATTCTGTTTTATTGTTCATTTGGAACCTTGTTTTTGTTGATTTTGTATGGCTGCTGCCTGATTTCTGATATCAATGGGATTTCCTGTTAAATAAAGGTAGGTAATGAATAAATAAATAAATGAATGAATGAGCTGAAAATTAGAGTTTTTGCCATACTGTAGCTGTATTTGCTCTGTAACAGTACATTTGGTAATGCTTCTGACACCTCATAAATCCCACAGCAGTTGCCTTTCTTTTGAACCCAACTTTATTGACAAAAACAACATTGTTGTTTATCAAATACACAAAATTTATTTGGGCAATATTTTCAACATTTTCTGCTGATAGCCTGACAAATGGGCTTAGGGCTGAACAAGTTAAAGTTGTATTTACATCAAATCTGTGTGAATATGTACAGCATGTATACGGATTAAAGAATCAGCTCATTTGCACCCTGAAGCCAGTCAGAGTGGCTGTTATTTTCTTGTCCTTATGTGACTGCATGATTTTCAGTGGGTTTCCAAGTTGCTTTGAGTGAAATACAGATGTTTTCAGGAGTAGAATGAACATAAAACAGAATGTAAACCTGCGCCAAAGGTCACAGATGGCAGAGTTTTATGCTGTTTAGCTCATTACACCTCATTTAGGTGGAATCGACTATATTTAGTCACATCCACCTTTGTGTTTGACACAAATATGGGGTGAAATGCCACTTGACTATTTGGATACATACATAATGTAAGGTCTCTTTATAGGCGCCAGTCTGAGGTGGTGAATAAGTTGTCGGCCTGCCACCTGGGAGAGTTGTGGACTTAAGCTTTTGACTTCAATGTTTGACTAATTACATGTCAGCATGAGCATTTTCATCAAAAATTTGGCGCTACTAACAAATTCATGACTGTTCATATGCTTTTGCATCCCCCGAGTCTTGTTTAGCACCAGCCACCACTGCTATTGTAGTGCTTAACAAAGGTTTGCCACAGTAATCCCAATGAATGGTTGTTCTTGATGTAGTGCCATCTAAGGGATCAAGGGGATTTTGGGCCCACATTGACATTTTTTTTTTTCAGTTATCCATCTCTTATTTTTGTTCCAGAAACTAAGAAATGTATTTTACACAACTGATACCAGTGGTCACTGTTTAAATAGATAAATGTAGATCAGAATAGATGCTAAGATAAGATAAAATAAGATAAGATAAGATAAGATAAAGTTTATTTACCATTTGTACATGTTTGGGAATTCATAGGAATTATTGTGCAGACATATATATGACTATTGCACATGAGGACATTGCATATCCGCTTATAATGTAATGTTATATACTGTATGTATAATGCTATTGCTAATGTAACATCTCCAGGTTTTCCAGGTGTTTATGTGAAAAAGTGATCCCTATCCACAGTCTTTCTTTGCAGTGACAGCCTCACACTGCCACTAATGTGACCTTTGCGTGTCTTGCTGGTCTTCAGGTCTGCCTCCTATTGTCCTCACTGTTCATTACAATTCATGAAACAGACGTTAATCCATACACACCTGCTGTTATGTTCCCCAACAGCCAGTACAGGTTTTTGCATATATCATATATACTAAGTGTTAGCATACAGCCTATTATCAACATACCGAACTCAACGCAGTGTGAAACATTCCCAGACTCTAAATTCACACCTGCTGTCTGGAAATTTACCCACGTGTTCATTTTCTCTTCTTGCTCTATAGCTCTCACAGTGCGGTTGCATTTATCTGGATCATTTAATCCCACATCTCCAAAAGACCTTGTTGATTAGATGTTTGATTATCACCGTGCTGGAGTGGCCCGTGGAGCTTGTGATAGCAGCCTGATCCCATATCTTACCCACAGCATGGTTCGGATGCATTGCGCCTGCACACTTCAGTGATTACAGGCCTCAGCCAATGAAAGCCTTCTGGAGGGCTATACGAGGCTATCGGCACCAACAATTACTCTACTGCGAGACTTACTCTAACACACTTCAAACAGAATGCTAAGGCTGCAATGCCACAGCAGATAAGATGAAGAGAAGATCAAAATCCTCTCCATTTGCCTTATCAGGGGGCTACTGGGTGTTGGAATGACTGCAGCTGCGTGTTGAAGACTGACCCTCATATAGCTTAAAGTACTTTTCATGCATCCTATTAAAATGTGAGATTAGAAAATAGATTAAAGTCCAGATTTACTCTGAGGGATATCAAACCCAAGGTGTCATTTCATAACACATGCTAATGAGATTTACGTCTCAACAGCGCAAAGAGACACCCATTTAGGACATCATAGTGAGGTTTACAGTCTTCATGGAGCCAGGGTTCAATCAGCGCAGGCAGCCAGGTAACATATTCCTACAGTGTTTGCAGTCTTCTGAACGCCGCCACCTCATCAGGAGAGCTGCTGAACTCTGTGTGGTTGTTTTGTTTGGTAGGAAAGACCAAGCCTGGCCCCCTGCTGTTCCCGGTGCTGCTGTAATTATTCTGTTGTTTGAGGAATATTTGGCCTGACATTTTGTATTCCCCTTTGCAAGCCAGGGAGATTGGAACAAAAGCAAGCATTATGGCTTGCCATGTGGCAAGCTTATTGCTTTGGATGTATATGTCTTGGTTTTTACCAGGCTGCATTGTACTGTTTGATCAATTCTGGGTAGCATTTGCCGTAGTGGTGTCTTGTGCATCAGCTTTTTTTATGCTTTTCCCGCTGCTGTGTGCAATCATGTAGAAAATGCTGGGGAAATATCAAAATGATTTTTACACCAGCTGCACAGCTAAATGTTGTTTGCTCTTTCTATGCAGACTGTACATGTAAACACATCTAAGGGAAAAGATTAGGATATGGTATAAGCATATATTTTTAAAGTCAATTATTATTTTTTTTTCATTTCCTAGAAAGATGGCTGCTGTGACTGTAGGTTTGTGCTGATTTTGTCAGTAGTGGAAG
Source organism: Apogon talboti (assembly GCA_037367365.1). Taxonomy (NCBI): domain Eukaryota; kingdom Metazoa; phylum Chordata; class Actinopteri; order Kurtiformes; family Apogonidae; genus Apogon; species Apogon talboti. The sequence goes on along the minus strand of JAPQRQ010000028.1, from coordinate 13,463,814 downwards.
CAATATTCAGACCCCTTACGTAAAAGTACAAACAACACACTGTGAAAAGTCTCAACTATAAGCAAAAGTTAGTATTCAAAGTTGAGTTCAGAACCACAACATGAAATATTTTTCTTGGTATGTAGATGAAAACAATAAAAGTAATCAGAAATAATTGAAGATGAGGGATGGGAAAGGTATTATAAGTAGAGATGAGAAATAAGAAGTAAGAAAAAGCTAAGTACTTCATATAAAGAGCTGGTGAGTTAAGTACAAAAATAAACTGAAAGTGATACAAAGTTGCAGTTTTTAGTTACATTGCATTAAATTCTCTTTTTGATGTTGTTGATTAATAATCTACAACCTCTGCACAGCAACCATATACCAGAAACCTTTGGGAAAACTATCACTGCAATATCTTTAGGTAACACACAGATTGTTGATCTTAACATAAAATGTGAGTATTAGCAAGAAAAACATGCTCACTAATAAGATAAGCATGTGTTCTTATGTAATCATAGACATTTATGTGATTGAATGCACTGTGTGCCTGGGGCTGCCATGATAATGAAATTTTAGTGATGATTAGTTGCAATACAAATTTTGTGATTAATCATATGTTGATTAGAACTAATAGAGGCCTAACAATAGTTTATTTACATACATAGAGTACAACCAATGAAGCAAAGGCAAGGTTATTTATTGGCAATGAACACTGGAACAGATAAATACTAATGACATTTGTGTTTGGATTTTATGCTTCGTAAACAGAAACTGCACAAGCCATATTAGGCATAAATATACAAAGCCTGTTACTGAAATATACAAGAGGATTACATCAGGGAGCAAAACATGATGATGATGATGATGATAATGATGATGATGATGATGATGATGATGATGACGATGATGACGAGCACCAGTCAAATCTCAAAATTACACGGAAATAATGATGAAAAGTCCACAACTTTCTTGACTTGTAAAAATGGTAGATTAGATTAGATTAGATTAAATTAGATTAGATTAGATTAGTTTAGATTAGATTAGATTAGATTAGATTAGATTAGGTTAGATTAGATTCAACTTTATTGTCATTACACATGTATAAGGTAATGAAATGCAGTTTTTCATCCAACCAGACGTGCAATCAGCAGATATACAGTATGTACATAAATATACAGGATACATTGTTGGGGTGCATTGAATATACTATACGGATTATTATATACAGATTAATAAAAATATTGTCATATACTTCATTAAAGTACAATGAATGTCTCAATAGACAAAATAAATTGATATGTTTGAATGGTACAGACATAATATACAGATTATGGATTATATTCTACAGGTGGATATTGACATAATATAAAATCAGAAAATTACTTACCATTGACTGTAATGCAGTTTTAGTTCTCATTGGGCCACAGCTGGTAGAGGCCCACATCTGATGCTGTAACACTAATTATTTGGAAATAAAAGCATGTTATTAGCACTTTGAGCGGACTATCAAATGAGTTCTCATTTCAAGCACATGGGTTCAACTTCCTGAACTGGCTGAAAATAAATCCAAACAGAAGTGAAAGATGGTTGAAGATATTTATGATTTATGTTTGAGCAATGAGGCACTTAAAGAACTGCAGGAAGTTCTTGTGTTTTGTAGCTTTTGTAGCTTGTTAGAGTATAAAATAAGATGAAAAATATACTACTATTTTACTATTGTTTGTCATTTTGCTTTTTACTCTTCACCAAATTGTCCAGTCTCCTCTTGGATGAGTTCTTTAGGCTTCAACCTTCACCTTCATTTTCAAGGTCAAACTGAGTTGATGCATCAAATTTGGATGGTAATATTAACCTACCTTTTTCAGGCCTTTTGGGGACTGTGCATAGTCATGGGGTCAAATAGGAGAAGCACAGATGAGGTGGGGGATAGTTAAACTGTTAGGGGAGCAGGGACCAACTGGGGTATAGGTACAGGACAGAGTTGCCAAGTGTTCATGACAGTGTTCAATGTTGTACTTGTTTTTTTATTGCAAGATGTCCAAACCAGCCATCCCTGCTTTCCTCCTAGACTGATAAATAAACACGTGATGACTCAAGAAGGAGTAAACATGTTCCTTGCAGTCTCACGTTGTAACATAAATTGCAGTAGTGTCCCAGGGATTGGACCATCAGACAAGGCTACTTATCCCACCATAAATATGTCAACACAATTTAGGAGCTTTGTTGCTGTGTTTCAGCAGCTCTGGTTTGTACCTATGTCAAATTCAGTTCATTTTTACAGCTGTTCACTGGAAGCCACGGCTGAATGAAACCCTGCTCTGAGAAAAACACGACTGCTGAAGCCCTTTGGGTCGGAACAAGGCTCTTAGAGGACAAAAATACAAGACCGGAAAGTTGTCTAGTGTATTGACAGAGGAGCCTTGAAGACAGCGAGATGTCTGTCTCATAATTAATTCATTAGAGAGGAAGGACCAAACAGTCTGAGAGGATCATATGACAAGCTAACACAAGGACAGAGATGACCCGTCTCCCGTCCCCGTCTCTGTTGTGGAGGCAGCTTATTATACTGAATAAAACACTTAATTATTTAACCCTCACATGAGAATAATCTTTGATAAATAATCCAGTAATTGGTTTCTCTTTTTAATTAACCTCATATTGTTCAGCTCGTATTTACAGTATTTAGTTTTTTCCTTGGATAGAATCTTATTATTTGGCATATTTTTCAAAGTGATACAAAAGGGTTTATTCTGTGACTTTGAAGACTAAGTATTTATAATTGGAGAAGCACCAGACCCTGTTAGAAATAGCTTTAGGTCGTCTGACGTAATCCTGTGTAGGTGATTTAGTTAGAAGTGGTCTGAAAAAAATTGTATAAAAGTTTGTATAGTTAAACTTAACCTGAAAAAAACGACATTTTCATATTTCAGTGAGCTCTTTCACTGTTTAGAATTATGGCTATTAATGTTTTATATTTAGGTGAAATTTATAAATCTGGAAATCTAGCAAACTTTGGCTTGGCCATTATGCATTTTTTGTGCTGTGTAATAAATCTATCCATATTGAGTAAAAATTTCAGAAATAAATAAATCAATTAATTTAATTTAATTGTAATCATGTTCCCTTTTTTTATAGAGATTGTATTGCCTGGTGCTATACAACTACAGTATGACAGTAGAGAGGTGTGCTGTAGGTGTGACACAGGAATTCAGGGTGGATGTGGGTGTGCATCAGGGATCAGCTCTGAGCCCCCTCTTGTTTATTGTGGTGATAGACAGGTTGACAGATGAGGTTAGGAAGGAGTCTCCATGGACTATGATGTTTGCAGATGTCAGCCATAGAATACATGTGTGCGAATGAAAGAGAGGGAGGTGAAACAGTGATGATGCAAGGAGTCAAGGTGTTGAAGGTGAAGTATTTAGGGTCAACTGGGTGGAATGGGTGGAGAAAAGTGTCAGGGCTGATATGTGACCAAACAGCACCTGCAAGAGTTAAAGGGAAGGTGTACAGGATGGTGTAGAGACGGCTGCAATGACCATAAGAAAGGAAACAGAGTTGAAGATGTTGAGAGTTCCTGTAGGACTGACAAGGTTGGACAGGGTCAGATGGAAGCAGATGATTTGCTGTGACGACCCCTAAAGGGAGCAGCTGAAAGTAGCAGTAGTAGATCGGTCATTGCTACCAATAGCATTATTATACTATTATCATTCTGAACACATTTAACAACCAAGTACCGTATTTTTCGGACTACAAGTCGCTCCGGAGTATAAGTCGCATCAGACAAAAAATGTGTCATGAAGAAGAAAAAAACATATATAAGTCGCACCGGACTATAAGTCGCATTTTTTGGGGAAATTTATTTTACAAA
>JAPQRQ010000028.1:13436176-13447040 GCA_037367365.1 Apogon talboti | reverse complement strand
GATAGATAGATAGATAGATAGATAGATAGATAGATAGATAGATAGATAGATAGATAGATAGATAGATATAGATATATCTATATATATATATATGTATAACTTTTTTGGGGGGGGAGTGAATTGAAATAATGTGTTACTGCTTAATCATTACCATTCATTAAGGGGGATATATGTAGTATTTCTACTTCAAAATACAAGTAATACTTAAAAGTATTATTAGAGTGTTCAGAATGAAGAGTCCTGAGGTTATGTCAAAGATGCCAGTGTATTGGACCAAAGAGATACGTATGACCTAAATTTATTTCCAGTGATGGCCTGGGGATTTATGTGACCATTAGAGGGAGTACTGAGTCACGCTGTCAGTCTGCCATAGTGAGGAAAACTAACGCCACAGGATCTTTGACCAAAGCATCACACCAAACTGTCAGAAAGTGATTAGATGCAATGAGAACTATTAAGAAACAACTTTTAGAGTCAAATAAAGTGACAAAATTATAATAGGTTGAAGCACTGTTGTTTTCACAACTGGACACAGCTCTAAATGTAAAGAAAAGAGTTTATGAGGCTTATGAAGGTATAAAGTTACTATGGGATGTTATTATCTTTGCTAAGTTGCCATTTGTTGATCCACGGTTTAGACTAAACTGTGACAGTTCTGACCTTGTTTGGACGATTCCAAACAAATCTTTAGTGAAGCAACTGACAACATAGTTTTTATATGTATATTTATTCTATTCTACTTAGTTTATTTATTCTATTTAGTGCCTGTTTTATTTATTGCTGCTGCCTCCTGAGCCAATTGCATGAAATTAAATTTTTGATGTAAATCTGAAATGACAAGTAAAATCTGTCTATGTCTGTCATATGTCTACTACTGTAACTGTTTTCTGTATTAAAAAAAAAAAAAAAAAAAGAGCTAAGCTAACAGAGCTATTATGTAAACTATCAGCTGATGCAAAATTTTGAAATACACAATTTTATTTTGAGCAACTCTCAAAATAAGCACCTATGAGTTTTAGTTTGTAGAAGAAAACTTGATGATACCATGGAAACACTGACCTTTATACTTTATTCAGTGAGTGATACAGTCTGTGGAAGTAGCGTTGATTCATTGATGATTTATTTAGTCCTAAGTATGTTCTGGTGTGTGACTTCCCAATGCTGCTAATGTGACTGGAATATTAATTCAACATATAATCCCCCTCAGTACTCAAACAGATTTGAGACTGTCATTCTTCCTCCATCATCACACATGTACATTAGATTTGCATTTGTAATGTAGCCTATTATTGACACAACTTATAGACTGTATGTAGGAGAGTATATGAGAGGCTTGTGCTAACTTCACACTCGCCACCACTGTTGTTGAGATTTAAAGATTCACGAGACCTCTAAGGCTGATGAAATAAATATGACTTTGAACATAACCCCTGGGATCCTCATCTGTGGCAACATGCTCACATACTGTAGCCACCTAGCTACATCCATACGGCAATGCTGGTTTGTTTTGTGATTTTGATTCTGTCGAGTATTTTCAGTAGCCTGTGTCTAATTTTATATATATAAATCTATATCTATATATATAGATATAGATATATATATATCTATATCTATATATGAAAAAAATATCTGTCTTTAATTGAGCTGCATTACTTGCTGGGTTTTTGATGTTACTGAACAAAAGTCTCACAGTTGCTTTTTAGTATATTACACTTCAAGTGGTTTGAGAGAGAACAAGAATTCTATCAGCTTCTGTGGACATGGTGTGTAGGCGGGGGAGTTAACTATGTGACTGACAGCTGTAATTACCAATTGCACCATTAGATTTCCACATATAAATGATATTTTACATGGAAAAAGATCTTTCAAAATTCTCTCTTGTGAAGAGATTAAAAACATAGACATTGGAGCAGATTAGAAAAAATGATGCTGTCTGTAAAAACCCAATTCACACATATCTGTTACTGCTTTGTGTAATGAACAGGTCACATAGGTTCACATTAATGGGATACTTGTAGGAGTTTGAGCTCAGCACTGACACGTGGGACATGGACTGATATTGACTGTTGTGGATAAATGTATATAAAAGGAATATACTTTGACACCCCACACTAACACTTAGATTCATAACAAATGAAACATGAGGTGAACAAATATGAATCTGATGGTCTGGTTGCTCCTTCATTTAATTTTCCGTAGATAACTAGCAAACTATTCATGACACTGTAGGGTTGATTTAACATCAGGAGCTGCTGCTTTAATATGTACAAAGGGTCAGTGTAATAAACCATAGCTCCAGCCTACACCTTTTCAGTCAATATTGTTCTGTTTTTCCGTGTAATTTAATGTCTTGTTGTCAATTCACTGTCTGTATTAATTCTGGAAAATTTCAAGAGAGACCTGAATAAACTAACTGAAGTGAACTGTTACTGCTCAGCTTCATGACAGACTAAAGCCTTTGCATCTGTAATGTCCAAGATTAACCGCACTGTTAAAAATCCACCAAAAACAATTGGTTGAACTAGCAAAAATCGCGAAATAATTCAGGTAAAATGTAGTTCCTTAGCTTTTCAATGTGATCAGATGTGACGCATTTGGACGTTCAGAGGCTCCGTAGTGAACAGGGAAACACTGTCATGTTCTGCAGCATTGATTCACCAGTAAAACCCAAGGAGTTCGATAAATGACAGTGGAGATGTTTGCTTTTCTCTTCAATTAATGATATATTTGATTGACAAAGTCACTTTTCTTCAGTTTTCTATGTTTTGATATAATAACCTTTACGTTACTCTCAGTTTTTCTAAACAACTTCATGTTTGTTAAAAAAAAATATAGGAACATTCCTAATTTTCACTAAAAAATGCAAAATGCAGAGGATAATATGATAAATGATGAGAAATCAGGAAAGGTTAAATGTGGAGAAAAACTCATTTGGAACTCACCACAAATTTTTTCTTCAGTTAATATGGTCGGGGCATTCGTCAGATAGATAGTTTCTTTTCCATAGTGATGTGAAACTGCATTGAACCATTCATTTTGTTATTTATTATTTTCATTTAGATTAAGAGGAAAGCTCAGCATAAGCATGGTTTTATTTTTTTTTATTTATTTATTTTTTTCTGAATTTTTCACATTTCCACTCATCATCATTCACCTCTTTATAACCAGAATTGGAAACAAGATAGAATTATTGAGATGGGTTCAACAAAAACTGACAATGAAAGTTGTTTTCTTGAGTACAGACCTTGATCCTAAAAGGTAATGTATTAGTTTGCTCATGGTTGCAGCGTTTAAGGCATATTCAGTGTTTCTGCAAGAAGGCAGGTCACGGTTATGTCACTGTTTATGTCTGCTTGGAGAACATAAGGCCGGTGTTTTCTGGCAATTTTGCACAGTTTTGTGAGTGTTACCTCTGTTTACTCAGTCTTTTGATAGTGTCGAGGACGAGCCCTTCTCCTACTTCAGTCATTTCTATTCCAACCCTCCCCCCCCCCTCCCAGAGTTCAAAGGTTACAGTATTGCCTCCTTCAGTCTGTGCAGAGCATAAATAAAAATACTGTGCAATAAGACAACAGCTATAACTCTATTTCCTCCTCTGACATTTTCCAGTTGCTGGACATACTGGGCCCAATATAAGGTAGCAACATACGACATTAATGCATTTTGCATTGAGCCGCCAGGAGTCAGATTGTTATCAATTCCTGCATCTTGGCTCCAGGGGCAGAGTCCTATATGAGGAGTCTTTGCCTTACAATCTCCCAACTTTGATCCAATACTGTCACTGGAGTTTTTTATTGCCATTTGGTCCTGATGGTGACAGTTCTGCAGAATTGATAAGAGACCTCTGGTGTGAAAAAGATATCAGGAGGTGCCAGTGCTGTATTGATGCATTCATTCATCATTTATACTTGGTCAGCAAGATTTCAGAAGTATGTTTGGATCAATTTTAAACATTACATTTCTTAGATATTTGTGTTCAAAAAAAGTGGAAATATAACTGTTTGGTTTCCACAGAAACAACAATTACACATATCCAATCAAATCATTAATGTGCATTTTTCCTGTGAAAATATTAGACAATTTAAATGCTATTTCCTGTATGGAATAGTGCACTGCGTAAAACATTCATTAAAGAGATAAATGACAGAGGGTGACGATAACAGAGGAGGTGAGGACACACACAGTTAAAGTGACAGTTTGAGTTATCATGATCTTTTATGCCCTGGACTGTGATAGATTTAGTTCCTATATAGAAACAGGAATGGGGATGTGCTGCTTATTCATGCAGTTCTTCAGTAAGTGTGTAAGAATGCATGGGCAGCCATTCACAGATTGTTAACAAAAACCTAATGATGACAGATTTGCGTATGTGGTTGAAACAGGGCCAACTTTTGCCATTTCGGTCACAGAATACATACCCTTATGAGTAAATTTAATCATGCTCTCAAAGTGGGTAATCCATTTGAAATACTTTCATAACCTCACGTTTGTTATAGGTGGTATTTGTACAGTTCTTTTGCTTAGAGTCATGTGAACCCAGTGGTCCCTCTGAATACATGTTATTGAAAGCTCTAATTACAGATGAATATGAAAGCAATGTGATGTTTGGTATCGCGAAAAGAATGACTGGTTTTCAAGAACCTGATGCTGTGGAACACGACGGTCAAGGAAAATGCTCAAAGATGAAAATTAAACTACGTGATTTCACAGATATTTCAAAAATGGCACTAGAAAAAAAAGCAGTTGGGGATGGGATGGGTGGAAAAAAATAACATTAATATCAATTTTCTGCATACAGCTTGATCTGGCAGGTTCATTACAGATGTAGATGGTCATGTCTTTATTTCATTTAAACCAGGGTAATAAGAAATATATATAATAATAAATGTAAATAATGTAAGTAATCCATTTCAGTCGTCTATGGAAGCTTCTCGTGTGATTGTGTACACGTGTGACAGTATTGTTGTGCTTCATCTATAATAACAGGCATATAATTCTGATTTCTAGGTTTCAGGTTGGATTTTTCATGACAATGTTAACACTTAACACATCCTTCACTGCTTCCCCTCTGCTCCTCTACAGCTGCAACAGTATGCAATACTAGATAGACGAATGTTAACTTAGAACTGTAGTCAGCTAATGTCAACACATCTGGCTCTGATCATAACACAAACTTCAACAGGAACTTCGCATGACAACAGAGGTTAAAATCTATGGGTTATATGTACTACTGCGATTCCAAACTCTCGACAGCAGGGGGAAGTCATGTCCCAGAGCACACCTAAGACTACCAAAACTACCAACAAATCAACACTATGTACTAGATTTGTATACAGATTTACACACGTGTATTATTGTATCATTAGGTTTTTTTGTTTAAAATAAGACTCATGGCCGCTTATTTTGACAGTCGCTCAACATACCACTGTCTTCTAATCGCCATGTGTTGCATCAACTGATAGTTTACATTAAAGCTCTGTTAGCGTAGCTCTGTTTTTAGACTGAAAACAGACACAGTAAAACCATAAATCACCTCTTTTTTCTGTACAGTTTTTGTTGTCAGTAGCTGAACTAAAGATCTGTTTGGGATCGAACAAGCAAGGTCAGAACTGTCACAGTTTAGTCTGAACTGTGGCTCAACAAACAGCAACAAAGATAATAACATCCAATAATAACTTTATACCTTCATAAGCCTCAGAATCAAACTCACCCGTGTAGAAGAAACGCTGACATTTCATCATCAAACTCCATTCTTTTCATTTAGAACTGTGTCCAGTGGTGAAAACAACAACAGAGTTTCTAGCTTTCATCACTTTGACTACAAAAGTTGTCTCTTTGTGGTTCTCATGTGATCTGGACACTTTCTGATGCTTTAATCACAGACCCCATGGCCTTAGTTTTCTTCACCATGTGAGACTGGCTGAGTGACTCGCTACTCCCTCTAGTGGTCACATAAATCCCCTGGGCTGGGGGTGTAAATACATTCAGTTCATATCTCTGTAATCCATCACATTGCTATCATAGACTAGGTTTAGATCTCTGCATTCCAAACACTCTAATGATAATTTTAAGTCACTTTTTGATATTTAAATGTTCAACGTTCAACAACCAATGATTCAAGAGAGAGAATAAACAAGAATCTTAGATAATAAGATTATATACTGTAGCTCTCCCCTGCTTTTGTCCACTTTCATCCTAGCAAACTTGAAGGCTCAGATCTTTTCACTATGAAATAAGATGTGAAAATAGATGGACAGATGCCTCTTGACATCTGTCCATCTGTCATTCAGTCTAGAAATCTCTGGCATGTCTTACATGTGTGATGTGCATTAACCTCCTAAGACCGAGCTGTGGGTTTTCCGTCCAGGTTTGTGGACATGAGTTTCACATTTTTATACAAAAAAACAAAAAAAAAACTTTCCACCACTTTCCATCACTGTTTTCACTCAAGGCAAATTTTTCATGTAAAAAAGCAGAAACTTGTACTGTCCTGGGTCTCAGGAGGTTCAATGGTGACCGCTTTCAGTGCCCTCCGTAAGTGCAGGCCAGGCTACATGAAGCACTAAGATCAACAGGAGTGGAAAGTGCATTTCTTTCAAGGTAGAGCTATTTGTTCATATGCTACAACTGACAAAAATGGTGAATAGTGCAATTTATGCTTATTATTTGTGAGTAACAAGCATCCACCAACCACCTCTATGACCCAAACCTTGAACTGGTTTAAGATTGAATGATTTCTGACATTAGTCCAGCGTTTTAAACTACCCGAACATGGTTGTAGTGACTTTTTTTTTTTCATCATTAAATTAAATGCGTATGCAGTCTCAGGAACTAAACAGCCCTACTCCCTTTTTCCCATTTCAATCAGGACAGACATATAGAGGAATGAAAGAGGATGAGAGCATTTGCAGTAAATTGGAATTTATTGTGACCAGGAGGAATAGACTTTGGCGCCTAGACCCTTTCAGGAAGTAGATGACCATGAGAGGTGATGCTATGAATTAGGTGCCTCAGCTAAGAAGGAACCCCACCACCACCACCACCACCACCACCTCCCTGGGAGCCTTGACACTGGGGGTGGTGGTGATGCGTGTTGGAGCTCGAGGTTTCCGGAGAGGGAAATTTCTGATTTGAGGGTTTGATTGGATTGTGCAAGAGTCCACAGATGAGGTAATGAAGGGGTGGAGGACAGTCACTCCACAGTACTAAAATGACAGGAGAGATGAACAGAACAGCAAAGATCCTCTATACAAAGATGGAGAAGCTAATGCTAATGCTAATGGTATGACACTATTCACATCCTGTCTCCTGAGTGGGTGTGGTCACAAATGTTGGAAACATTGTGGGGACAGGTATGGTGGTGGATTAAAAAGAACCAAATGAAACAATAAGTCAGGAATACCTCACTCTTACATAACTGTTATCTTTATCTTACCGCTGGTTTCTACCCCCTATATATAAAATGTGTTTTTCATGAGTATATGAGACAGAAACAGGTCTCAAAGTCCATTTTGTTCTGATTTCTATGATTGAAAAAATATCATTTTAAGGTGAGAACGTTCAAATGACATATGAAAAATGTTGTCAGTGTACTTGAGTGACTTTAGGATGGAAATCCGTAAATCACATTCACTCTTTCCATTGGACTGAATGGGTCAGGACCTGATGTGACTCTCCTATAGGGGCAGGACAGTTTAGACGCCTGCATCTTATTGAAACAGGAAATCACTCTCCTAAATTTAGCCCAGTAGGAAAAGAACAATATCACTAGAGCCACAGGATGGCGCTGTTGTCTTTGGGGTCACCTGGTAAGCCTATTTCTAAATGGTAAATATACTCTAAAGATGTCTTCTCTGATTCTGTTGCATGACGTAAGTGTGTGGTTTACAGCTGATGTTGACTTTGTCATCCGACAGATTTCATACCTGTCCTGAGTTATACTGGAAGGGACTGTTAGGCTAGCAATGTTTGCAAGCACTAGATCAAGTCTAGCTACAGTATGTGTATTATTTCTTTTATGGCTGAGAATGTAGTGGTACCCTGACTTATGAGTGCCTCAATTTAAGTGGTTTTTTAAGTTTTTTGCTTTGAGTTGCGAGCCAAAATCTGAGTTATGAGCGAGCTTCAGGTACACTGCCGCTATTTGGACAAAACCTCCGCCCAGCATCCTGCGGTCCACTCATTCACTTCACGTGGTTACCTCGCCGTGGATGCATCTCTACTGTGTTGTGCTCATGTTTTGTGCTTATTGTGCAGTTATTTTGCCAGATTTCTTTTTCCTAACCATGGGTAGGGTCTCTTCACCTGTTCCAGACACGTGGCAAAGCATTTCAGCACCTCCCCTCTGGACAGCAACCGGACTTTCTTGCACAGCAGGAGATAATACCTGTAATACCTAATATCACCATAATCTTCACATTTATAATTACATTTAAAAAACTAATGAAAATAAAATATAGTTAAATTAAATACTCAGTATTCATTTTCCAAAGCCACAAGGAGCCACAGCAGAGGGATGAAAGAGCCACATGTGGCTCCAGAGCCACTGGTAGGATATGTAAAAATGGGGTTGACGGGGGGAACCCGTCAGTACTCCTCAAGACGTCGTGGTGAGCAGAGACATGGAGGATCCACCACCTGAATACCTACTAGCTGTCCTCCAATATTTTTCTTTCTATTGACTACACAACGGACAGCACCTTGAGCTTATTGTTGGTATAAGTTATCTATAAGTTAAGTGTGAAATTGGGGTGGTGTTTGAGGGCTGCAACGAATTAATAGTATTTTGATTCATTTCAATGGGGAAAACTGATTTGACATATGATACAATTGAGTTACAAGCTTGGTCATGGAACAAATTAAACCTGTAAGTCAAGGTACCACTGTATTAAGTAAGCCGTGAGGTCCTGAAAGTAATTTATATATATTTTTTACATAGCAGTTGCTCTGTTGGCCTGCAGCATTTATGAATGTGAAAGTCAGTACTTTTATTTTTCTTGCTTCACTAGACTACTGACCATAACATTTATTCACATACTTCATATAGGTATAATACTTATGTACAATTTAATATTTTTTGACAAAGAATTTGTGAACTGTATTTAAGTATTGCATTTTATAAATGCAGTTTGGTACTGATTTTATGTAGTGCATTTTTGTACTGACTTAATACAGAATATGTTTCTAAGATAAAGATCTGTTTTCCGACGCTGTAGTGTAGCGTTAAAGGAGAGACACTTCGTTGACCTTAACATAACCAATAACACTGTCTTTTCTCTCATACCAGAGGATAATCAAGGAACATAACAATCCTAACCATGTTTTTGGGGGTTGAATCGTTGAAACTTTCCTTCACCTATAAATAAAAAATCTCACTCTTATTGGTCATCTTTGAAAACATTTTTAATGTTTCACTGCTTTAAGGTGGTTGGTTAAAGCAGAGCATGCCAGGTTGCATGTGGATGAAGATAATGAGCTGATTCAGGTTAGAAATGACAGTAAGTTTCCGTGTGTGTGTGTGTGTGTGTGTGTGTGTCTACTGTATTTGAAAAAAAGAAAGAAGAAGAACTGGTAAAGGCCCGTTTTCCACAGATGAACGACTCTTTTGTTCACAGCTGTTATGACACTTTGCATTTTTGATTTCCATTCATTAAATCGCAGGATAAAAATGACACTGAAAGCTTCTCCTCTTTCCAGTGGCTGATCTGTTTATTGATGCTCATTTTTCTGTTCTAAAACACAACTCTCATACAACCAGGATACAAAGGTATCTCCTCTTCCGTAGCGTCACTCGGCCACTGCCTCACCTTCTGTTAGGCTTGTCCTCGTCGTTTGTTTTTGTTCAACTTTTTGGGATCATTAAAAATAACAGCAAGGACAATCGCCTTTTCAGTGACATTTGTAGGGACATGTCCTTAGTGTCTATTCTCAAGCTCATGGATAATAGTGATGCAGAACAGTGAAGGTGTACAGATAAAGGCCAGGCGTGGTATAAATACTGAGTCTTCATCGTCAGCAAAAAAATGCAATTAATAGTCGTGTCAAAACTTGCAGTTGACATAGTGAAAAATGCAACTCTTAGAATCACATGTGCATGTATTTACTGCAGTAAAATGAGGTTTATGCTTTAATTTCAAACAGTTTATCAAAATAACAATGAATGTATAATATGTATATGTATAAGTATAACAATAAATCTATAATTTGTATATGTATAACAATGAATGTATAATTTGTATATGTCTATAATGAATGTATAATTTGAGCGCTCACATGATCTTAAATTGTACAGTTTATCTTAACCACTTCCCTCTGCTCTTCTGTCATACACTTCTCTCATTTACTATTTATAAAATGTTTTTGAGTCGCTAACTATTTGATTATTCGTTGTAGTTTCACTAGTTATCCTTTGCTGTAATAAGTTATTATTTTCTAGCACTTCCAACCTGATTTTCCAACAAAGCCTGCTTATTTTCAATCTCTTTTTGTACCTTTTTTTTTCTTCAAAAGCCAATAGCGCTGTACATGTGGGGGTTGCCCTCGCCATCTTGTGACCTTTGGGTCTCGTCTGACCTTCTCCACAAAGGCTTCCATGTTTATTTTATTTATTTTTTCTGTCAAAGGCCAGTACATTTGTGTGCGTGTGTGTGTTATCAGCTGCTTCCCTTCAGGGTTTTCTCCAGAGCCTTGCCCTTGTTGCTTACCTTGGCTGCACAGTGACCACAGTGTTTACATTGGAAACCCTAAAGGCAGTGGATCCTCTGATCACTGTTGAATAGAGAGAATACCTTTACTTTAACACCTTTTCACATGAAGTATTTGTCAAATAAACTAATAAAGCACACATATATATATATATATATAT
>JAPQRQ010000028.1:13389118-13399216 GCA_037367365.1 Apogon talboti | reverse complement strand
ACTTTGGTGTGGAATGGTAATTATGTAAATGGCTGTGTATATATATATATATATATATATATATATATATATAACATACTTTTATTCTGTGCATTTCTAGAGTTCCTACATACCCTACACTTTATACTTTTATTATATTATTTATTTTTTATATATCCTTAACTACTGTGCGGAGCTTAATGCAATGACATTCTGTTCTGTATACACTATGTGCATACTTGAATGACAATAAAGTCTGTCTAAGTAAGTCTAAAGTATTTGTCTCTTAAACCTGTATATACCTTGTATACCTAATGCAACCCCATACCATCACAGATGCAGACTCTTGAACTGAGTACTTAATGCCAAGCCAGATGGTCCCTGTCACATGTTTTCTGGGTTCTATTGTCAATAAAATGTAAGTTTATGATATTTGCAAATCATGGCAATCTGCTTCTAGTTACATTTTACACTTTATCGTCCCAGTTGTTTTAAAAGTATGGTTTACATCACAAGGTAATATTTTTCCTTAAGTCACCATTATAATCTTTTTTGATCATAGTTTATCCAGTGTAAATTTAAGTAGTGTCTAACATAAGTTGATATTTAGTTTTAAGGTAACAGCAACTATTCCTATCAAACAACTGCCAGTTTGTTGTGTTAATTGGAAAGACTTTTACCTCAGCACCGGGAACGTAGTTCATGGAGATGGATAATCTTTGCCAAAAGAGGAAGATGAGAAATGTGCCTTCCAGTAATTCAATTATTTATCTCTTTATATGGAAGCTAACATTGGTGAATTATTTTATTATTATTAGGGTACCCAAACGTTCTCTTTTGACCAGATTTGTCCTCTTTTCATGTCCTGTCTGGAGCATCCGGGCGGTTTTTATAAATTAGTGAAAATGTTTGGTTTTCATTGTTTTTCACAGGAAAAACTCTTTAAATGCGCATGTATCGGCGCAAGCGCAATTTCAGTATCCATCTCTGTCACTGTTCTTGCAGTTCCAAATCCCACTGGAAGAAAAGACTTTGTGCTTTCCAGTGATATATGTGACATTAGGGCAGTGAAAGGCACTGA
This sequence comes from Apogon talboti, assembly GCA_037367365.1. NCBI lineage: Eukaryota > Metazoa > Chordata > Actinopteri > Kurtiformes > Apogonidae > Apogon > Apogon talboti. The sequence goes on along the minus strand of JAPQRQ010000028.1, from coordinate 13,398,156 downwards.
TCCACGGACAGACCTGTCCATAGATGTACTATAGCAGGGCTGTCAAACATGGTATGAAGTTGCAAAGTGCAAAAATTATACTGACGTTATTAAGAGTCAAAGGTGTCAAAGTTGTTTGAGTTCAGGTTCCACACACAGTCCAATTGCAATCTCAAGTGAAATAATAACATAATAACCTATAAATAATGACTCCAAATTTTCTTCTTGGTTTAATGTGAAAAATATGCCTATATTATATATTATGCCATAAAACAAAAATATAACATGAAATTATGAAAATGTTTACATTAACAAACTATCCTTTAACAATTAAATGTGAATAACCCGAACAAATATGAAAAACTTGAAATGTCTAAAGAAAATAAAGTGCAATTTTAACAATATTCTGTCTGTTACTAAATGTTTTGTACCTTTGTAGATCTGATCTATAATGCACATGTAGAAATGATAAGTTGCCAAATTCAGTAAAAACATATAAAAATGCAATTCCTTTGTTTTGTTTGTGTCTGTTATTCCACCCTGTTATTCCACCTAAAACACAAAGTAAAGCAAAACCTGACCTTGCCAGATCTTGAAAATAGAAGTAGTCCTGAGTAAAAGGACACAAGTACATATACACAGAGCAACTTTTATGACACTTCTACCACTACAATAATGAAATAATTCCAAGCAGCCACTGAAATATTTTCTTATTTCCATATTATAGGCGCTTTGCACAGAGTACTTCCATAGTGTGTGATCAAGTATCTTGAGGCAGAGCTGAGTGTCCTCTTTATTGGAAATCAAAATACGGTCAGCCTAATTATTATTTTATTTAAGTTTGACAGTGTGAAAGTAAGGGTTGCTGCTCAGTGCCTACATGTGTTGAAAAGTTGTTTATATATATATATATATATATATAGAGAGAGAGAGAGAGAGAGAGAGAGAGAGAGAGGAAAAAGTACTTTAATCGAACTCTCCATACTTGCCAAATTCACGGTGTGGACTGCTGCATTCTTTCATAGTTAAATCATTCATGTATTTTCCTCTTACAGAAATTTATTAAAGTAGCTTCAGTTTCAGAATGAATTACTCAAAAATAAGGAAGCTGTGAATTTGTGAGAATATTCACTTGGTGCTGAAGTCAGTAATCCTGACAGCAGGATGGTGCATATGGAACAGAGTCCAAATAAATGTCAGGGTGAGCGTATGGTAATAAGGGAACATGTAACCCAGTGCAACGGCCTGGCTTATTGATTTTTTTTTTTTCTTTTTCCTCCGAGACCATTTAAGGTACTGGTCAATACTCTTTACTATGACGAGCCTGGCCTCCTACTGATGATGTGTTTTATGGACATTTGAGCACATCAAGCTGTCGACCTCAAATTGTTATAAGTGAAACTGGTCTGTTGACGTCATTGATGGGATGTCAGGGTGGATACGATGACATAATCAGCTCAGTAGACCAGTGTCTGTGTCCCACTTTGAAGATCATGTGAATTATATCTGTGAGTTTGTTATCATAACTATTATGACACGTCCTGTTGTGTAGTCTTATTTTAACACATCATGTTGCAAAATTTTTCAATTTTTTTTTTTTTTTACTGTAAAGCCAATCTTTCTCTCTAATCATAATCATAGAATGGTCAAATGTACCAGTGGTTCTGAAGAATTTAAGGTTATCTCACGTGGTCCGTATCAATTCTCATGATCCATCAAATGCTGATATGGGTTTAATTATGGAATTTTTTTTTTAATCATCAGGAAAACTCAATTGTGATGTTGGACTATATAAAAGAAGCAAGCATAGCATAGCATTTAATCACTGATTAGTTTTTGGGCTGCAGTTGTGAAGCCAGGAGTTTGTATTTTGGCCATTACGATGGAGCCAGAAGTGACCATATTTGGACAAAGGGGTGGAGTTCAGGGTTATGACTGAGCTATTGCCAAAAGTTAGCAAAATAGAACCGTAAACCTAATTAGACATTTGTGTAAAACTATCTTGTAACCCTATACTTATTTAGTACAACTGCAGTCAAAACTACCTGTGATGAAATATATAATATATGTTTAATAAATAGAAGCTCAACATAGCAGACACATGAGCTTTCTGTTCACCTTAAAATCTTCATTAATTAATTAATTAATTAGTGTAAAAACTGAGTAAAAAAGGAAAAAAAAAATAGAGCTTCAGTATTTAAAAAAAAAATCAGTGTTACTCAATGAGAGCTAGGTCTGTTGGAGCATCTAATGGCTGTCTGTGGTATTACACTTTAATGTTTACTTGGTTTTGAGGTAAGTTCATAGGACATGATCCACAGGAATGCTTCCTCTAATGGCAGCAGAAGGACTACCATACAATACACAGATAAAATGTTAAAAAAAAAAACAAAAAAAACAAAAAACAATCATTGCAATGAAGGTTTATGGAATGACAATGCTTTGGGAATGGACTATAACTAATTGCTTCCAAAAATAAATTAGGAATCAGTGACCGGTCGAGGGTATAGTTAACAGTGAAATGATGTTGACCTTTTTAAATCATGTCAATTAGCCTCTCATGCTAAAGCTCAAACCTTTGATGACTTCTCTACTCTTTCAAGTAGATTCATCAGACAAAATATCAGTCTGCAAAATCAATCCAATCAGCTAACCCTTGAAGTCTTTTTCTTTTTTTTCCCTCCAGTTTTGAGGCAACTAAAATCACAGTTATTTCACATTTACCTTAATATGTGAGGACTAATAATTTACAGGTCGTGTTTTTTATGAGTTTGCTCAAATGATGTTCTGTCCAAACTCAAATTAAATCTCTTATATTGGGATGTAACAGTGGTAATAAATTGAAGACACTTGTGTATATCCTATAATATAATATATACTATATAAGGCTATATTTTGGATCATAAGACAGCAGGAATATGAACTATGCAATTATGCCTGATCTACTTCATTTAAGCTTAAAACCACAGCTTTTGTTTGCATTTGGCAGATCATTTTACTTTCAGTGCAACCTATTTATACTAAACAACATTAGGCTCCCCTGATAAAGTGTACCTTACTACATCTTAAACACTACTATGCATTAAAGTGCAGGATGTAGTAAAATAACCAGAAATAAAACAATGAATAACACAGAAGCCCAAGAATACACTCCATTAGCTAATAATTATCTTTCTAAACAACGACACATCCTGAATATTCCCATTGCTAAAGGATTCCTTGTTGAGTGGGGGATATTTTATGTTGCATCTACAAGGCTGCTAATTAAAATCCATACCCCTAATGAGTTTTTAGCACCCCTATTGGTTAACATGATTACCTAAGATAAGAGCAGTAAATTGAGGTCCTTTTAATTAAGTGTAAGATTTACAATGGTTTTTACTGAAGAGGCTCTAAATTGACTTTCCTTCTGTACTTCCCATGGCCGAGCAGCCTCACAAAAGGGCCTTAGTCTTTTATTCAAGTGCTTTGTAAATTACATTTACAAATTCAACATTATGCAGACTACTGGGTCTTGAGCCTTAGAGGATGGATGTAGAACAATGCTTGAAGATGGATATTTATTTTAGACAACGGTTATTGTGATTTCTGTATGAAAATGCCCTTTGAAGGATCCGTACTGTGAATATCCTATACTTTTGCAGTTATAAAAAAATAAATAAAAAATCCAATGACTAATGACAATTTATCCTTCAGTCATATTTAAGAAAAATTATTCAATGTGGCAAAACTGACTTTTATTTCTCCTGGTTCTTTTTCCCCTAATCAACATTTTAAAATATATTTTATGCGTATGGTTAGGCCATTTTTCTCCATTAATGGTGGGAAGTAAATTTTAATATATTTTATTATTATTAGTAGTAGTAGTAGTATTTGCATTGCTGTTTGCCTTACCAAAATAAAGACCAATTTAACCTAAATAGACAGAATACATAGAATAAATGATCTCTTGTATCCACCCATGCATATCATGTATGACAAATGTAACAAGACAAAAATTTGTGAAAATGTGTAAGAAAACAGTATGAATGATAAAGGAACACTGGACTAGGAGAGAAGATGTCACAAGTTTGAATTCTTTTGCTGACATTTTACCTGATTTCCTCTTTGTTAATTATTTTCATTATATTAACCATATTCATTTTAGCAAAATATCTACAAAAAAAACCAAAAACCCTCATCATCTGTCATGTATTTCACATCAACATTTATTGAAGTTGTAAAAGTATTTACTTAATCTATGTGTGAATATTTTTCAGTTCCTGTTTGCTGAGCACCAGTAAAATGATTGTATATGTAGGTGACATGACGCTGTCCTCTCATTGGATGGTTACAGTTTCACCCTGGAACATAATCCTTGTGCCCTGTAGCTAATTAGAATTATTTGTATTTTCTCGTCTTCATTCGATTGGATGATTACCCCACCCCCCCGAACGGGATGCCAGAGGTATTGTTTTTGCTTTGGTGTGTTTCTTTCTTAACACTGTAGCAGCAAAACTATTAGTTGAATTCATACCAAATTGAGTTTATAGATTGTCAGTGACCCAGAACAGATGTGATTTCATTTTGGGAAAAGTAGGTCAAAGTGTCAGATTTTTTATTAATTTTTAATTTTTATTTTTTTTCCCCATTTAGTTATAATGGGCAAAATTTCAAATGTCTATAAAAACATCAATTTGTTTCAATTTACTTCAGACTTGGCACATATATAGAGACAATTGATATGCTGACATCACTACATGCACAGACATAATGACATCAGCTGGATCGATGCCAAAATAAACTCCAATACGTGTGATGGGCGGGGTTTGTTGTACCTGGCACCACATGTTTTTTTCTGGGTTGAGTGAGGTAGACCCCAGATTGAACATAACGCAAACAATTAACCTCTTCCAAATGATGCAGATTATGAATTCTTCAGGCCACTGCGCCTCTGTTTGGTCTCCTCCACCCTTAGGACTTTAATGGAATATCAAGCAAAACACCACATGAATATTTGTCAACATAGGTGACTTAGGACCATGACGGAGCAGCTGATTGGTCGTCAGGTGGTTAGGTTATGGGTTTTACCATGTGGAATACAACAGCCTGAAAAAACTAAAATGCATGTAGAGTTTAGTCGAACATTACAATCAAAATCTTGTGCAACGTAAGTTTTGCTCACAAATTCAGAAAGGTTGAGATCACATTCTTATTCCCCCTCAATTACAGTTTAAAAATTTTGTCTTATTTAAGGCTATATTAATACGGTGTGAGGTTCGCTTTTGCAGAAAAAAATGGCTCCTAGAAATGTCCTTTTTCATTTTCATGTTTACCTTGGTAAAAATTCAGTTGGTACTAAAGTCTATTTTTATACTTGTACTTGAGTTAGAAATGTGTGGACTTTCACCATCACTGCTCCCCCTGTGCAACACAGAGACAGATGCACAGTTTTATAACTAGGTTATATTATTATAATGCTCTACTTATGGTCTACATGAGAATACAATAAACACTTCTAACTTCTGCTGCGTGAAAGCTTACTAAAGCAGAGCACTTATTATTCCTATTTTAAAGCCCTTACACTGGTTAACTAGTTTTCATCTTCTTTTATTGGTTTATAAGGCACGACACGCCCTTGTACCAGACTACGTCTCTAAAGCTCTTTTGGTTTATGAAGTCGGATGGCAGCTCAGATCCTCCACTTCCTCCCTTTTATCTGTTCCACAAAAACCTTTGGTGCTGCTGCTTTGAGCCATTAAGCTCGACGCTGTTGGAACAGAGGATGTGAGAGGAGCTGAGCATGTTGATGTTTTCAAATCTCTACTGAAAACTGTTCCATCTCGCTTTTAGGTAGTGTTTTCTATAGTTTTTATGGTTTTTGCATTTTATATGGAACCTTACCTTATTAGTATTATTTATTTCATTCTGTTTTATCAGTGTGTTTCTGCTGCTCATTATTATTTCAGACTTGTTTCTAGTAATTTGTAGAGTAGAATAGAATAGAACAGATCTTTATTGTCACTGTCACGGGAAAAATGAAAATCAGTTTAGCAGCTCTGTTTCTTATTTAGACACAAAAACACTTACAATGCAAAGAGATTGTATAATAAATGGCAATGACATTTATTTGCAAATACTGGTTTGTCTATTGCCACAGAGCCAATCAAATGTTAGCCTTTGTTCTAGAGCCAATCATGGATAATGTTACATGAACTCATTAAGCTCTTGTTGCCACAGTACTGTGGTGATATATAGCGTATAATTCGATGTATTATTTTGTGCATTTTGCTACCACAGTACTGTGGCAATTGATGGAAGAAACAACAAATTAGTGATAGTAAATAGTACAGAGTTGGAATTATTGTTCTAAATGCTCTATATGTTGTTGTTTTATGGTGTTCTTTGCTCTGTGTAGTCAGTGAGGTTGAGGCTGGAGGAGGTGGGTGGAGCTTCATGTTAAATGCAGCAGTGTGCCGTGTCAGTTCAGTGTATTGAGTGCTGTGGTCCGAATTCTGCACTCTGAACATTGTCACAGTGGCTGATTTACATCAATGGTGGATTTACCTACCGGCGCCCTCGGCCCAGGGGTAGGGTTAGGGGGACCACAAAACGGGGAAAATATTGACAAGCGATCACACAGCATCCAATAGCACACCAAAACATGCAAATACGTATGAATAGCACGCCAAAACAACAACTGGTGTGTCATACAACACAATTTCATGAGATCAGGCTAAACAATTTATTCTCTGTAATCTTCATTTTACAGATAAATGTGTCATTGAATGTCTGCCACGCACTTTGAATTACTGGTTTGTGTGAAAACTGCTTTAAAAAGCCAAGCTTTATTGATTTATTAATTGATTCATTGACTGTCTGATTGATTTTTGATGCTTTAAGAGCAGACATGACTGTAGACTAGTAAAATGTTCATGATTCCTTCATATTTGCAACAAAGATCCTGACTACCAGCAATGCATTTTTGTTCTCTGGAGTGGACAAGAGTATCACAGCTCTATAAAAAATAAATAAATAAATAAAGTAATTAATTAATTAATTAACTGTCCATTGCAAAGGACATTCCACAAAAATTTAAAAAATGCATCTGAAAAAACTATTTAATCTAAAAAAGCCAAAGCTTATACTTTCCTGGGTAGTCAGGAGGTTAAGATAAAAGATGTGTTTTTCCAGGGAGTCTTGGTCAACATGGCAACAACTAGTTTCACAAGACAAAACTAATATGTGATTTTAAGAATAAAGGGACCTGCAGTGCTGCATTGGGTCAGAAATGGTGAAGAAGAAAATAAGCTCAAGTATTGGTTCACTTCAATTAAAAGTAGAAAAAAAATAGTAAATGTTCTTTATTTATTGAAAACGTGTATTGTTGGTTGGAGTTTGGTTAAATCTGAGAAACTTAAAAATCTGAGTTAAGATGTTATTTACAGCTGAGTTACATTGTGTCACTCTTGCTTCATAATGTTTTTCTTTTATGTTCTGCATGCATGATTTAGATGCATATATATTTTAATCTCTAATTTCCTGAAATGCATGTTGTTTGTTATCCTGTGCGTATAGATCGCTTATGTGACATAACAACTTGACAAGTTTTAATGCAGAGCACCTGTCTTCATTGCATTTTATGCCCAGATGGACACTCTTCATTGTCACTGAGTTGAAACATGTTTACTTATCCATAACAAATGCTTTTTGCCATCATCAGAGTGACTCGGATAGCTACAGACTGCAAACCAACTCCATAGACTTTAATTATAATAAAGCCAGACAGGCTTTTTTTCTACTTTGAAAGTGATCTATAATTTCTAATAAGTCCTGCTGTAGATTATGTTCCTCCACATCCAATGACATATCCTTTTTGACATAAAATAGATACTAAGTTTGAGTTGTATTACAGCTGTCCCACTGTGTTAGTTCTGAACCTGATCATTTCTGTCTAGCAACAGACTATCCTGGGAACCACCTCTTTGACATGAGGTGATTAGATGTATGAGACCTGTACATACTGTGCGCTGAATTATTTAGCAAAGAGGAAGCAGTAAAAACAGGCATGAACATGAAAAAGTCAGGTTACACACTGAAACTTTGGGAATTTCGTGCAGAAACCTACAAATTTCCCCCTTGCCACTGTGTGATTAAACAGCGATGCACACTGAGTATTAAATTGTGTTGTCGCGGCGACGACTGCGGCCCTGCGCTGCCACTCTGGCCCTGGAGGTGTCGGTGCCTTGGCCCCTTTGTCTAGGCTGCAGGGTAATTGCTTTTCTGCGTCGAGGTTATTCATGTTTTGAGATTGGATCATCAGACCCAGAGCAAGAGGAGCCACATTTGTGGAAAGGTTGGGTTGTTTTAGTGCTTTGCCTCAGAGCTGATTGTTTCAGCGTGGCTCTGTACCCGCCAGGCAAAGGAGCCCATGATACTGGCATATTCAGTATTCTGTCTACCCCACTGTGAAGAAAACGCATGGCTTTTTATTAAAACTCATTTCCCATCAGAGACACCTTTCCCCAGTCTATTTATTTCTACCTATGAAGCCCATTAATTTTTTTTTTCCTTTGACCCTTTTGGCTTTTAAAAACACAGCTGAGTCCTCAGTGTCTGTTCTAATGGGATTTTTCAAATGATTTATTCGCCTCTGATTCTCCTCAGCTCAGGTTTTAATTGGTTTCTGAAAAAAAAAAAAGCGAGAAAAAGAGAAGAATATCTTGCATTCTGTCATCAAGAACTGTGTGACATTGGAATGAACAGTTAGCATTTGTTCCCCTGCATTTTACTGAGCAGGGTGTTTTCTGAATACTCCACTGTTTGCACAATAAATTCCGTGAGTCACAAACTGACATGGGATACTGTACTGTAACCAGGTTTCTCAAATAAAAATGTAAAATGAGTACAGAAAAACTACTCATAATCATCATAATAATCACTAATCATTTACTTCTCCATTAATTCCCCTTTAGGACCAAAAAATTGTAATTGCACACAACTATATTTTGCACACTCATTTATCTACATTGTACAAATTGCTGTTCTAGGTGTGTTTAATAGAGAGTTTATATACATAT
>JAPQRQ010000028.1:13328659-13339540 GCA_037367365.1 Apogon talboti | reverse complement strand
ATGAACTTATTTTAACTTATGAAACTAATTTATACAATTTATGAAATAAGTTAGGTCTCTGACCTAAAGACATCACAATAACATTAATGTTTAACATTAGTTGCAGTTAGTGACATAATAAAAATGTAATGTAAATACAATTTTGCATAATCTGTAAACATTATTTCTACCAGAGGTAAAACCAAATCCACTAAGAACTGAGTGTATCCACTAATATCACCACAAATCACACTGGGTTTGCACCTGCAATCAGATTCATTTACAAAAGATTGTGATCTAATGACGTACTGATGCAAAAACATCCATATGTTTTTCTAATTTAAAGCACTGTGCACACAAATCAACCTTCATGTGTTTCACTTCTCCACTATTTCACGCAGGGCTAGAATTATATTTTTTTCTCTAAGGAGGTCTCTATCTCCAAATTGTTAAAGTCAGGCATGTCCCTGACAAGTGTCTTTTCCACTGATAGCATGGCCAATGCATTTAGACAAGGGGTGAAGGTGGTGCAGGTAGATTGCATGATATAAAAGAAAATACAAAATCAATGAAAGGGCTAAAACACTACAATTCTACTTCTCATGCCAGGATTCAAACCTGAGTCTCCTCCATACCCACTGACCTATTCACCATAGCTCAGTACTATTACCTACAGACCTTTGCACTGATTGCATTTCTGAGGAAGGTCTTGATTCTTGTTGAGATGTGACGTTTTTTTCTGTGGGTGGTGCTTGGGTGCAAGTTTTTGCGCCCCAAGGCTCTTCTGTCTCTTATTATGGTAAACAGAGAGCCTTGGGTGCTGATTTTTGCACCCCAAACAGGAAACACATCACTTGACTGCTCAGTAAACGACTGAAAACATTTTTAGTTGAACACAGATTATAAACGGTACTCGTGGACTGCATTGTGTATAGCTTGTTTATTTAAATGTTTATTAATGTTTTGTAAAATTATTTTAGATGATTCTTATCATCTTCCTCTTCATGTGAGACAGGTGGGGCGGGGCCTCAGTGCCCTCTATTGACAAGTCACCACTGCTCAGGTTGGTCAGGATCTGACTCCAATTAACATCATGTGTTCCAGAATTGTAATGAGTCTGTAATAAAGTAATGAGATCTCCTCCATCAGCACAGTCAGTATGTTTTATTCTAAAGTAGCTGAAAGTCCACGATAAGCCCCAAGTCCACCCCATCCCCCAACGTCCGACTCAAGGTTTGGCAATCGATATCATTAAACATTAATTCAAAATATTTCAAGCCTCACAACTTGAAGAGAGAGAGACAGATTTAGCGTTAGTGAGGAGTGAGTTTACGTGTGGTTAGCTCCAGTTTTCTGCAGCTGTTAATGGAACACTTTAACTGTGTTGGGATACACTGGTCTTTTGTGCATTAGGTGCGTTTTGCAATTAGGCTTATTTACATTGGAAGAGACCCATTTTACAGCAATTGTATGAACATTCCCTGATTTGCAGCATACCAAAACTGGCAGCACAGTTTATGGTAAATTACACTTTTTGCATATACTCTCTGAATCATATGCAGTTTATTTACTTACTTACATATGTATTATTTACTTATTTATTTATTTATCTAATTTATCTTATTTTCACTTGTTCTATGGCTTCAAAAAGCCATACAGTCCTTTTGTGGATCGTGCCATGTCTTGTGTTATTTTGACTGAGACCCCTAGTGACGCCAATAATATAATGTATTTTCTAATAAAAAAAATAATACTCAGGGTTCCTCTAAAATATAACATTATACTTCATGAATATTCATGCATAACTTAAAGTTAATGAGATTTTGGAAGCCATGTTATTCATTAAATGACTTCCCAGATTCTGCATTGCTGTCATATTAACTAATTTGCACCGTGGAATGAATAACTGTCTCACATGACTTGTGTTTCAAGGCACTGGTAGTAATAATATCAGTGTTATTTAACTCTGGCTTAATTCATTTTATATCAGAATGAATGCCTTGAGATGTATCATATCTACTTAAAGGGCCCTTTCCTGCTTGCAGTGAAAATGAATCAGTCAGCTAATGTTAACTGTTAATGGCAGATAATAAGATCATCCAATATGTAGCTCATTAAAAATCTTAACAAATCAAAAAGATAATAAGATGTACTCATTGATGAGATTCTGTGGTATTGTGGGAGTTGTTGTTTTCAGCACCATTGCTCAAAAAAAGTAACTAGAAATTGTGTTGATTCAGATGAGATAATGTGTTAAAGTTATATTCAAACAATGTTAATAACTCTACTTCTTATGTTTTTCATTGTAATGAAATTGTTACAAGTAAAGTTATACTTTATGTTAACAAAGTGGGTGATTTGTTTGTTCTGAATCATGCTTTATATGTTTGTACAGCATCATTTTTTTGTCTGTAGAGACAGATATATCTGATGGTTAAAATGTGTTGTCAGATATTCCTTAAAACACATAAAAAAACTTACAAACACAAAACAAACTTCCTCTAAAGCTTCAAAGTATCACTTCATGAATCTCCACCTTGACTTTTTTTTTTTAAGAGAAGCTCCTCAGGGGGTTGTGATTCATTTTTGGATGCAGTATGAGAGAGGACAGGCAGCCAGAGAGGAAGACAATAACAGAGAAACACGTCGAATAAATGGGCAGAGGCAAAATACAAGGTGTTCTGCCAGGAGCGACGTCTGCCTCTCAGTCCCCGAGTGGCGCTCGTTCAGTTTGACAGAAAGTATGAGTTTTAGTGGATGTGGACGGCGTTTTGGTGCAATCAAAGGTGATGGAGTCTTCTTTGTGCAAACATCTCATTTTCCTTGTGTGGGTGTACAAATGGCGCGGCTCGGTACTGGATTGTCTAGTGATTCTATCGGAGCTCTCAGCCACTGTTTAAAATAGAGGACGATAATTGGGCGAGGTGTCCAGAGCCTTCCTCAGGTCCTAGCTCAGCGTTTATCGTTCGTCATTTATTTCGCTCACATATACAAGGCAAATGTTGTTGTGAAGGGGCAACGCCATTCAGGGGTTTTCCTCAGCTGTTGTTATCCCATGGGAACGTGTTGCCAGGAAACAACAAGTGTATACATGAATCCATTTTAGACCTTGTGGCATGGTTTGTTGCCTGTAAGTGGTGTCTTTTACCTCACCCTAAAAAAAATGAAGTGGCTTACCTCACGCAGAAAAAAAACAAAAAAAAACCAACTCATTTTGGTGTCAAGAGAAATTTCAGGTGGCTGTCGAAAGAGAATAACACACAAACACTTGGATTGAAGAGACCTGATTGATTTTCATATTCAGCCTGAACCCAAGCAGAACGGGTTTTTTAGACTTCAATCCAAGTGATTCATGAATAATCTAATTTCTCTCCAAGCTAATCACTGGGTTGTTTCACTCTACAACTAAGCGTTCTCCCACACCAGTGCACTTAGAGGCCCTCCTCGTCCCACCTTTATTTTACCTCCACAGTGGACTGCTCTCTGCACTTTCAACATAATGTCTGAACCAAGATTGTGGAAGAAATATTACCAAGCACGGGGCCATCCATCATCAGGGCTGCCCAGGCTATGAAATACAGGCCGGGCCCTACCAACAATAAGTCCTATCTTGTATGTTAGACCTCATGCTTGTGTATTTATCACCTAAGCGGCTGCACAACGTGTGATTCATTGAACAGCCTCGCTGATACAACATGCTGACTACATCTCTGGGCAGTGGGCCCGCTTCTCTATCTATGATAATGCTCCACACACACCCTTTTCCCCAATGCCCTCACAGAAGGATATGCATTCTGTGTGTTTTTTTGTTGTTTTTTTTTGTTGTTGTTCCGCGTCTCTCCAAACTGTTGTTATGCTTATGAAAGTGTGGTTCGCATCACTGATGTCTTTAGGGCGGTCTCTTAATAAGGCATACCGCCAGAGGGATGTGTCAGCCAGAGCAGGAGAAAAGTTGAAGATGCCACAGAGGTATTTAAAAAGGAGCAGAGCGTACTTTCTGCAGGCTCGTATCCAAAGGCAAAGATTTGGTTGCAGGAGTGTGAATGTTATTTTTGGTAGATTCTTTTTTAAATACAACACATTATAGAGATATAATGCATAAAGACATGAGGGGAAAAATGCACAAAAAAGTAGTTTGCTAAAGCAGTACAAAGTAGCAGTGGACCAAGCTATAGAAAGTACACTAACCCATTTAAAGTGAAAATATACTGAACAATTGGGAAAAGAACAGTAGACACCCAGCATCAAACATATTCACCAGTGTAAATGTGATCATAATGCTGTCTACTGTCTATTGGCTATTTTCATATATACTGTAGGTACCCATGTTAGAAATGGAGTTAGCTAATGTCAACCAAGGACAAGCTCCAACACTAACCACATTTAAGCACATGCAAATCATTTTTACTGAACCTTTAAACAATGCAATTTTTAAGATAAATTGGCTGCAAATTGAATATAACAAGTCACATTTATGTGATTGTTTTCAGTGAATATTAGTGACAAATAGCAACGTATTCAACAGTTGTAGTTTAGGTAATCACATCTATTATTGTTAACAATGTTGTAAAAATTAAGCTACGTGGAAAAAATAACTAGGTTTTACAAGTAAATTTAATAAAGCATGGACACTTTTTTCATTCACTCATTCATTCCTTCATTCATCTTCTGAAAAGCTTTATCCTCCAGAGGGTCCGGGGTGCTGGAGGCTATCCCAGCTACATTTCAAGGAAATCCCAGGTACACCTTGAACATGTCACCAGTTGATCAGTTTTTGGTTTTTTGTTTGTTCTTTTTTTAAAGCTCCACTTTGGCCTCCACCAATTCTTTCACTAAATCATCAGCGATGGAATGAGATGAGATTAAAAAACAAAATAAAATAATGTTAAAACAACTATTTAGTGCAAAATGTACAAAGTAGAGAGGATCCAGAAAAAAGTGTGCATGTTTGACCTCTTGTCAGATCAGACCCTTTATGTGTTGAGTTTATTTGTTCCCCTTTGGATGCTCCAGTTTCACCCGCCTTAAAAACAGGTACATGTCAGTTCATTCTCCTGTCAGTACCACTGATCACATTGCTGACGAACATCTGCCAATGGGGACAGATGATTTTCTGTTAAAAATGTTCCACTATTTTCAGTAAATAGGTAATTTTGTCTGTCTCCTATGTGTTCAGTAGGCAGTTGACTTTTTCACTAAAAACGTAGCTGTCGTTATTATCTAGACATGGTTGAAATGGTCGAAATAGACTGAAATAACAAGCAATGGTTAATTTCATCATCTAGCTATTATTCACTGAAACATTTTGCAAGGCTGATTGAAAGAACGGTTTCTTGGCTGTGTGTGTTTTTTAACCATGTTCAGCTGCACTGCACTCTTAACTGGGTGGTTCAAACAGCCACTCAACTCTGTTGTGTGGAAAATGTCAGGTAGAAGGCTTGTTTATCTTCTGGGTGTTGCTGTTTATTATCTCAAATAGGCTCATCAAAGCTCACTTGGGCATATCTGTCATTGAATTGGCGATCATAGTCTAGTCCTAAGAGAGGTCACTACCAAACCAATGAATCTGCACACACTGATTATGGGGTGGATATCAAAAGAAGGCAGTTACCGAAAGTTCAGGAAGTAACATTTGCACATGCTCAGTTTGCCTTAGTCTGTGTTGTGCTGAAAGCTGGTTATTTGTTGACATGAGCCAACTCAATATAATAATAATAATAATAATAATAATAATAATAATAATAATAATAATAATAATAATAATAATGAATTTTATTTGTAACACACTTTACATTTGAAACCAAATCTAAAGTGCACAGTTAAAGAACAAGAACAACAACAATATACAATATATAATAAAAATAAACAACAGATTAAATCAACCAGAAAAGGATTTTCTAAAAAGGAAGCTAATGGCAGCAACGGTAGAGGAGCAGAGAAATAATATTAAAGACCTCTGGGGGTATAATCTCAATCATCTACATAGGATTTACTGTTTACTGGCGATTGTCATAGACGTAGGCATCCAAGTATTTAGCTTAGAAATAGTGTTAGCTAACGTCTGCCAAGGACAAGCTCCCAGCTCAATACAAACCAAATGCAAATTTGTTTAACAGTGCAAAAATAAGACAAATTTGCTTTTGTAAAGAATGAAGTAAATTGAATACGAAGTAACATTTGTTTGACATCTTAAAGAAAATTGCAGCTTATCTTGGTGTTGTCAGATTAAGCCTTCAGATTTATTCTTATTATAACAGAAGAGGCACCAGAGTTTACAGGTAAATTGACAACTACTTAAAAAACTACTTGACTAAGGCAGTATTTGCACCACTCTATTCTTTGAATAAACCTGATAGATGTCAGTCCAGTACACACATGTCTTTTCACGTCTTTTGGTCTCCACCGACTCTTTTTCTAAATCAGCTGAGATGAAGTGAGATTATATTAATGATATAATAATAGTATAATATTATGGGGATGCAGGATTTTCTATAAAAACATTACTTCTATCTTGCTTGACTTATTTTTCGTACCATAGTATCTGAGTGGCATTATGGGCGGGCATACTTTAAACTTTCAGTCAGGCAGTATACATTCTTGGTAAACTCGTGGAGTCAGAAGGAGTGCAGCCTGTGTGCATCATCCTTAGAGGCAACACCTGGGGCGATAAAGTCCTCACTGCTGGCAGTAAAGCTTATTGCTGAGGGCCCGTCGTAATAATTAAAGTCTACCCATGAGTGTATTGACGTTTTCTACCAATCGGAGCCCCTTTCATCCGGGCTGGACGGTAAGAAATAGCTTTTAAAAGACATTTTAGTGACTAAAACTGCAAAAGTGTTGTGTTGGGACGTCTGCCCGTATGTCTTGTGTCAATACATAAAGCCTCTGCCTTTCAATTACTGCTGATCAGAACAATTTGTCGGAATTCATGGCAGGATTCCACTTACTGCAGAGCAAGCTGCTGTATAGGCATATTGTTTTTAAAGGATGACTCGTTGCAGCACAGAGCCATCAAGACAGATGCTATTTCCCTGCTTGTTGACTAAAACCGGGCCTCTGATGGTGTTATTACAACTGCATGCTTTTCTGGACTTGCCTTGGCTACTTTCCTCCCAAGTTCATTATGCACACAATCTGTGACAGAGTACATTAGTTCTACGCACTGTACAGCTGCCAGCCTTGGTAATCTAATAGTAATGTATAAATTCCTTCTGGCAGGCCAATAAAACTCAGATTAGTTTCTCGGCAAAGGTACACTCGTGCAGCAGTTGACAGACATGTGAGAGGAGCATTAGCATATCTTCTGCACGGACTCTCTGGGGACGGAGTCGCTCAGTACTTCCCCCGTCACCTCCACTGTCTGTGGTACTAGCAATACACGGAAAAGCAGTGATTTGGTTAACAACCACCTGATTTAATACATGCTCAGTTGGATGGGTTCATCTGTATTGCAGGTGGTGGGAAAAAGAGGGGAAAAAACAGAAGGTGTCAAATGGATTATGTAAATGAGAGAACAAAATGTGTTTTATGCTTTTGTTGTTTTTACCCGCAAAACGGTAAACTTTTATTGTTTTTATTAACTTTTCTTTTTATAATAGACAGTGATAAAGACAAACAATGCAAAGTTAGCTTTGTAAGCCTGTAGTGAATTAAGTGAAAATGGGACAAAAGTGCATTTTGCATTTTGCTCTCATGCATTATTCATGAGGGAATGTGACATATATTACGGATTTTTTTTTTCTGCAGAAATGGATGTACATACTTTTTCTTTTGCTCAGCAGTCATCTGTTAAATGTTTGATGTGATATTACCCGAGTTTGAAGTCACGCAATAGTGCTTTTTATCTGAACAGATGAATCCAATACCAAAAAAAAAAAAAAAATAGAAAAACAGCCCCAAAGTGAAACTCAAGGAAAATTTTGCGAATCATAATGAGACGTAGCCTAAGTATATAAAGATGATCATCTGCGTCGTATAATGTCCTTGTTGGATTACTGGATTGGAGGGTCACCTTCTTTGTGGAGGCAAAATGATGTTTCTTGCAGTAGCTAACACTAAACTGCTTTTCCAAGGTCTCCCATACCTACTTTCTCCCATTATTAAATGCGCAGCCTCAAGGCCTGCTCTATATTCATGACATAAACGCTGTTCATACCTAATATTTGTGAATAGCTCCCATCGTGTTCCAGTAAACAGCGGTTGCCCTCGCACCACTGGAGCTGCACTGGCACCTTTATTGATCTCCACGCAATAAAGGAGCACAAAACTACCTCTGGAAATTAGATTTTTATACTACAGAAATATGCTGGCTGAAATTGCATTACCGTAGCACATTCATAACATTTTTTTCTTAAACAAAGTTAGAAATTAAATCTCCGTCCTGGGGGTGTTGCTGTTTTTCAAGTTTACTCCCTGCCACAGCTGCTATCAACAAAAGGATCTTTAGTAGGTAAAAGGAAATTTGGTCTTCAGGGGAGTATTCGTGAACATCATTGCTTTCTTATTTTCCTATGAAGGAAGGGATAGTGTATCCGAGTAGAAGATGTATCTCATAACATAAAAAGTGGCACTCACTTGATGTGGGGCTGGGTGAATTGCGTTGCCGCTGGTTTCCGTTTACAAACTGTCAAATTCACCTTTCCCTTTGCTTTAGATTGTGGCTGTATTGCACAGGCATGAAATGATAGCCTTTTTTTTTTTTTGCTGGAGAGAAATATTTCCCATCAATATGCTCCCATACTTGTGCTCATTTTCTACACATCATCCACAGTGTCACATTTCTGGCGATGTGGCATCCTGCCTTCAATCAAATGTCTTTTGTTCTTGCGCACTCACGCTGAGAGTTTGCATTTGTATTCATACATATTCAATGCAAAGGAGAAGCCACTGTGTTGTGCTCATGCAATGTAATGTATTTTACTGTGAATCTCCCAATCGAGGAAAACAGACAAACCGAGCACATGATTACCTTTGACGGTTTTATGATCATTTCTGAATCGCTACTGAAAATTGTTCTCATGAACTACGATAATGCGGCGAGTTTTGTGATTTGCAACTTAAACACAGAGCTGTGCATAAAACATGACGTTTTAGAAAAGTATTCCTCTTTTGTGAACTAGGTTTTATTATGCTTGGAAATTTAGATCAGTGCATATTCACGCTCGCATTGTGAGTCAGCAATTAAGTGAGTGCAGCGGTTAAAAGTCTGACTTCCTGTTTGTGGGGCCACATACGGAGGTTCTGCAAACTGAGGCATCGCAGCGGATGGATCCTGACATTCATTAGTGATTGAATGCATTTCTGATAATTGTTTTTGTGCATTATGGGAAATATAGGACCCAGTGTTTTTTGGGGTTTTTTTTTGTTTTTTGTTTTATTTTGGTTTTTTTTAATCAAGGCTTGTACATTAATTTAATTACTGCCAAAGCTATTGAAGTACAAAGATGGATGCTGTAAAGGGAAGTAACAAAAATAAATGTAAGCATATTAAAAGGTTAGTTTACATCAATTGAAGTGGAGGTATTTATGAGGTATTTATTAGTGTATTACCCACTGTAGACGGTAGCACGGCTGCATTTTAGAGAAGCAAACAAAGAAGCTAAACATTTTGCTGCTGTGGATGAGGGCATCTTTTACCACCTCAAAATGCCCACCTCAAAAATAAACATCAGTTAGAATATATTATTCACAATTCAGTTTTCAGGAAAATGAAGCCTTGAACCTTAAACAAACAAACCATCAAACGAAAAATAAATTTTGCCTTGTGGGAAATACTGGTGGCTGCTCTACAACTCCAGGTGGTTAGTTTGGATCCAAACTAATAAAATGCATAGCTTCTCTTAAATGGAGTTTGGATCCAAACTAACATATGAAATGGCCAAATAATAACACAGGCTAGACAGTTAAGGCAGACAGTAGCTCATATGTTATAGTATAATTAGAATAACTATCATAGAGTGTGGTGGCTTTGAAGAGGATAATATAAAACAGGTTTAATTCCCTGTTGGAAAGACCTGTTTGATGGTAAAACAGTGGTGAAAGTATTCTAAGTATAACATAGGGTTAGTGTTATTTTAAGTGAATAAATTACCTATCCATGCCTTTAAAATGATCTGTTTTTCCCAACTCTTATACCTGTAAGGAATAAAATTGTATATATTGTGGATTTGAAAACATAATCCATAAACATGTTCCACTGACACTTTTACTACCTTTCATGATCCTACTGGTGTGCAAAATTAATAGTGTCAACCCTTAAAGAGCTAGAACTATTTTTGTAGTGACTTGAAAATGAAGTGTTTTCCACATTTAATCTTTTGTAGGTCATTTATGACTGTTTATCATAATATTATACAGATATTTTCAGAATCACTCATTTCAAAGGCTATTATATGAAAGTAAAGAAAACTGAAGAGAAAGTGACTTTTTTAGCATTAAATAAAGACAAAAGCAATTATTTACAACTGCTGTCATTGGTCAAACTACATGAGTTTTATTGGTGAATAAATGTTGGAGAAGATGACAGTGTTTTCACATTCATTACGGAGCCTTTGAACGTCCACAAAAAGACACATACGATGCAGTTGAAAAGCTGAGAAACTGCATTTAACCAGAATTATGGAATTGTATTAATAGGATTTATGGTTCAAAGGTCATTAAACATATTGGATCAGTAGATGCTTTTTGTTGCCAGCGGTTGTTTTAGGTCTGAAGAGCTCATCCTTTTTAGGTTCTGAAAAGACCTGACCTCTGATCAGGCTTCAAAGCTGATCTGGTTTTTACTGTACATGGTGCTTTCATACATCAAACCTCCAGAAGCATGTGCCAGAGAGAAAGAGAGAGAGAGAGAGAGAGAGAGAGAGAGAGAGAGAGAGAGAGAGAGAGAGAGAGAGAGAGAGAGAG
>JAPQRQ010000028.1:13199649-13217653 GCA_037367365.1 Apogon talboti | reverse complement strand
TATATATATAAAGAGGTCTAAATATGCATTACAACAGTACTTCTTACATACAACTGACTGAGAATAATGGGAGATTCATTACTGACCTTGGACGCACATAAGTAGATTAAAAAAATATGTATTGTGTATTTTAGTGAATATCTGTGAGCTCATGAAGGCATTTTCCCATTGTTTTATTACATTATAGTAACTACATAATCAGTTAGATATAAATAAGATATTCTCAAAGAAATAATACTAAAATTCTGCAATATGGTTGTGAAATATCAGAGACATAGACACAAAAAACTGTTTGAGAACTACTTTGACAAACTATCCTTAATCAGTATCAATAAAAACTCTAAGACTCTAGCTAATGTTAGCTAGCTTAGCACACATTTGTTAGCAAATAATGAAAAATGTGTCTGAAACCAGTCTTTCTAGTGTTTCTCTTGCATGGTTGAAATATGTATCCAGTCTTAAATGATACTCAACAACCTAATTTAACCTCCTAGGACCCACTGTCCATGTATGAGGACAAGAAATTCACAGCTTTATACAAAAAAAAAACCAACTGTCCACCGCAAATGACATTCCATACAATTTTTAAGAATGCATCTGAAAAAACTGTTGCATCATGATGTTTCCAATATAAGCAATTATTTAATTAAAAAAAGCCAAAACTCAAAATCCTGTGGGACTCCAGGGTCTTAGGAGGTTAAAATTTACATTTATAATAAAAAAATTGAAAAAAAACAAGAAAAAATTCCTGAATCATCTATGTTTGGTTATATGTCATATATTGTGCTAAACATGCTAACGTTAGCATCTTATCTTCCAGTTTTTCTTGCTCTGACTGCTGTATATTGTGAAGATACAGTAGCTCCTCTTGTCTTTTCTATGTACCTTTCTCTGTTATTTACTACTTTTATCATAAAAAAATCTCCAGTTGTTTCCTTTGGACTGCCTCAGATAACACAAAACAAAGAGTCCATGCTAAACAGTGGAGATTTCAGAGTTTACTAAGCTTCCTGAATGCATCTCCAAACTTTGACACAGTAGTAACAGAAGCAGTGCATCTGTAAATGAGACAGTACAGACTCTATTTTTCAGTACATAACTACGGTACTTTAGGACAAACATTTACCTGCCAGGGTGTTCAACAGCCTTGCATGATTTACTCGCCAAACAGAAAATTTACTGACACGTGGCACTTTGCTGGTGTAGCATGTAAATAATTTGAGATGTGTGACAGGCTGTTAGATCTATCCATATGGAGTAGAAATGTTGAAAGCTTAGCAGCATTGAAGCTGCAGGAACTGTAATCAGGGGGGAAATAAGATAGAATTTGAGAGCAGAGCTGTTCCCTCTGCAGCTCTTAGTCCAAATCAAAAGAAAAAAAAAACAATCAGACATACTGTATATAGATGATCTGATGCTACTGTAAAAAATAAGTTGATTGTTCTGTTTGTGCATTCATTTACTGTGGACCTTTTTCCTTTTTGAAGTTCAACCCGGCACATATTTATTGTTGCTAATTTACATTTACATGAGTACATATAATGAATGATTCCTTTCTAAGCAAGTATCTCATTTTAATGGCCTTGCCGGTGTTGATTTCCAAATGGCAGTTTAACATACAGACCTGGGAATTGTAATTACTGTAAACGTGGTAGATATGCCTTTTGAGCTGAATCACACTTTGTTAGCCTTGATGGTTTTATTGTAAATGTGGTTTACAGCAGAGAATCGGCTTTCATAGTTGAAAAGATGCGTTAAACGTTGGGTTTACCCTAAATTGACATTACCTATAAATATCAATTACTACAATATTCACGGCAGATTCATAGAAAAACTCCTAGAAAAAACAAAAACTATTTCTAATAGCACAGGGGTCACAAAAAACCCATTCTGCTTTGTAGCAGTTAACCCTAAAGGACGTAAATAGCCGCTGGCAACCAAAATCTAAAATGTTTACTGTCTTCTGAACCACTATTCCTATCAATACGCTTAAATAATTCAGGTAAAATGGAGTTTCTCAGCTTCTCAGCAGCATCATGTGTCTTGTTTGGACATCCACAGGCTCTGTAGTGAATGTGGACTCATCTTCTGCAGCCTCGATTCACCAGTAAAACCCATGTAGTTTGACAGGTGACAGTGGTTGTAGATGCTTGTTCTTATTTTCACTTAATGAATAATTTTGGAAGGAAGTTACTTTTTTCTACAGTTTTCAGTTTGGATAGAATAACCTTTGAATTTACACAGAGCTGTTGTGAATCAGTGAATTAAATATAGCAAAACTCTGGATTTTCACTACAAAATGGAGAGGATGATATGATAATAAATGGTGATAAATCACTTAGGAACGGGTAAATGTGCAGAAAATATCATGTTGAAGACGCCTCAAAAATAGCTTCAGGTCTTTTAGACTGCGTTGGTTCAGTCTCATGGATCTCACCAGCCTTGTCCCCAGCCGTAGCAGATGTTTCCCAGTGACCTTCACGAGTCTAAACAATAGACAGGTAAAGTTAGCAAGTGGCAGGTTGCATAATGGAGCATTTAGCAGCTACACAGCCAATTAGCTGCTAAAGGTGGAAACTCAGGCAGACTCAGAGGCAGGATAAGAATCGACTCACAGTGATGCTAATGCTGCTTTTTGTCAGCTGGGTGTTTCCTTTGGTAACCGTTTCCTACATTTGTCATGACGACGTGTCAGTGTCTCTCGCATTGCACCCAAATGACGAAAAACATCTATTAATACAGGTTTACATGTACAGTAGATTTACCTGATTCCACAATATAATATACAGCACTGGTTTGTACAAAAAGAAAGATTTATTTGAGTTACTGTGAATAACAAACTGTACAGAATAATGACATGTTGGTGGTGTGTGTTCCTTTAAGCTGCTTCAGCCTCTGCTTGGCCATTTTGTACGAAGCGACCTGCTATGCAAGTTGTTATTTAACGTTCCCGTGGAAAATACTTGAGTCATGACGGCCTCATCTTTCTTGAATGTACGCTGTAGCTTCCATCCTACTTAATCTGAGGGGACAGCAATCAGGGCAGGGTTAGGAGGCCCACACAGTCACAGCTCTAAATCATGTAACAAAGCTGCAGATACCGTTCATCCATCTCAGTCAGGAGATTCAATCAGTTGTGTTCTTAGAGCCACATGTCTTCATTCCACAGCCCCGTCCACACTGTAGCCGAGCAGGTTTCTGGTTAAATACCACATTCTTTGTATGAGTCCTGAGTGATATGTGTGGACACAGCTTTTTTTTTTTTTTTTTTCTCAGGACTGTTCTGTTTTTCAGCAGTTGTGAAGAACTCCCTGAGGGGGAAAAACACTTGGAATTTAAATATGGTAGGCGGAGGATTCACTGTACTGTATAATGGTAGGGGAAAAATAGAGCAAAAACTGCCTGTTTGTGTTCAAAGATGCATTGTGCATTGTGTTACAGATGAGATAAATAGACATCTGGACTTTTTAAAATCATTAATTTTGGGCATTTAGCATTTAGTTTTGCATAAGTTATAGTAAAAAAAAAATGACACCATCTAGCATTTTTTAGGCATAAATATGCACTTACAATAAAGTGTAAGGCTCAAAATAACAGCCAGAGTATTCTGCGTAGTAAATAATCCATAGAATATTTGTATCATAAATAATAAAGGAGTGCTTGCATTAACAGTCGAGTAGAAAAAGTGTTTTTTAGGAGCTATAACTATGACATACCAGTCATAGTGATATACAAAGTAATTCATGAATATTCATGACTATTAATTGAACATCCTCTTCATTTATGTAATCTTTGAAGATGCTTGCATGTGCTCTAAATAAACATATTTATTGCTGCAAACTGTAATTAATCACACTTATATGCTGTAGCAATTACTCTCAAGCATCAACACAAGTAGAGCATGTTCTTTATGAAAAAGCAGCACTAATGTGTGTTCTCTGCATTCATTTGGCCTTTGCTACAAAGCAAACGCTGGCACGACGATGTGGTAATAAACTCCAAATTTAGAGGTGTCAGGTTGTGCGGGCTCCATGAACTTCTTCATATCTGTGTTTACAGATGGTGTGCACCAGATGAGCTTTTTACAAGGATGCTTTATGATAGCATCCCATTTAGCAATCCTCCAAGCAGCCATAAGGCCGACCGCCTGATGTGTGCACATAAGCACGTGCACGCTCACAACACATTGTAATTACAAGACAGACACAATGCCGTGTACATTTTATTTATATTACATTACTGGTCATATTTGATAGCATCAGGGCTTGAGCTTCTATAGAATCAAGTGAAAGGCGAGGCCTCATCCCTTATCAAGTTGGAGAGAATTCAATATTGTTATCGAAAAACATGTCGCAGTGATGTATGGGTCATGGCTGAAATCTATGTCAGCCTATTTCAAGTAAATGGCCTTTTGAATGACTGGAGTTAGTGGATCTCCAAGTCCACCCATCGGAACGTAGGTATATGAATGTCATTGTGTGAGAAGCTGTTGTTTTTATTGTGTTTTTCAGACTTTGTTCACCCGATAACATGCAGCAAAGCCACGAAGCTGTAGCAGGTGTGTAAGTTGCTCCATCAAGGCCACAAAGAGTGAAGTGAATGAGAGAGCAGAGACAAAGAGGACATGAAACAGCCCACATGGTAACCCAGCAACGAGGGCTGGCTCCATTGAAAGGGCAGTAGTTGTGGAAAAGCCTCTCCAATTCATAGATCACAGGTATTTTTCTGCCACGCCTGATGTATGGCCTTTGATACGCCAACCCTGATGGTTCTCTGCTGTTTCTGTCCCCACTTTCATGGCCTTGGGTCAGCTGTTCAAACATGTCCTCTGTTGATCCATGGTGCAGCAGCGGGCCTACTGGGACAGAACAGTGCTGAAGGACAAGTTGTGATGAATGAACTGCCGAGCACCGGTCTCAGCTCGCTGTGTCCTGTCCTGCCTGGAGGACCTCTGGGTTCCGCTGGTGGGCACATGCTCGTCATTAGACCGTGCTGTTTTTGACCAGTGGTGGACTGTCAACACACACAGGTGCTGCAGAAACGGCCAGGGGATGGATTGGATATCATACCCGCTTACCAACCTAGAATAGAATAGAATAGAATAGAATAGAATAGAATAGAATAGGTCTTTTTTTATTATTATTTTTTTTTAAATTATGATGAACTTTATTCCGAACATAAGTAGGAACAAAATACAAAAGTGAACAAAAGGCAAAGAGTAACCAGAAATTTAAAAAGAAAACTCCAGAATACAACTACCTCAATGTGACTCCTCAACAAATCTTCATGTCTGAAAAGAAGTAGGAAGACTCCGACCTTATATTATCCTATCCCAATTTTACATGACTTGGTTAATCAGCTAATTCATACAGTCCATAACAAAGAATAGGTCAGTCATTAAATTACAAAAAAAAGAACAAATGATTACATACCATCAATAACTATTATTGTTGTACTCCCGTTCATTGTTCCTTAATCTCTGGAAAATAAAGCTTTTATACATCTTAATTTTTGTGATGTTTTCACACTGTTTGATATTATACCTATAATATACCATGGAAAACAGAACAGCACAACACTTTATTGTCACTGTTACAGGAACAATGAAAATCAGTTTAGCAGCTCTGTTTCTGTTTAGCAGCAAACACCTAAAGTGCAAAAAAAAAAAAAAAATGTATAAAAATATCACACCAAATTTTACTGAAAATATATACTGAAAAATATTGACAATGTA
The DNA here is from genome assembly GCA_037367365.1 of Apogon talboti. NCBI lineage: Eukaryota > Metazoa > Chordata > Actinopteri > Kurtiformes > Apogonidae > Apogon > Apogon talboti. The sequence goes on along the minus strand of JAPQRQ010000028.1, from coordinate 13,211,919 downwards.
TAAAACTACAAAGAAATACTAAAATATATACGTAAAGCCAACTCTGCACTACAGATACAAGAAATATATACAGGAAATATATACAGGATATATATATATATATATATATATATATATATAAAATTAAAAACACGGTGCATGAGTCATGATTATTACACTGATACAAAATTTTAAATAACTGTAGGAAACAACAGCTTCATTTTTAACACATTACTGTATTATCCTGTATGTCCTTTTGTTCTACATAGTAGTACATTCTTAAAAGTCCTGAAAGATCAGAAAATCAAATAAATTGCACTCATGGTCATTCAGGTTAGCTAAAGTAATTTCATTTATGAACCCTACATGATAGAAATGAACATTTCTTCCTTAATATAAGATTAGTATGAAGTTAGGACCGTCTTTTTACATCATGATGTAACACTGATACTTTTTACTGATGGTTAACATGTAGTTATAAAGTCATGTTAAGGAAAACTACAAGTGAATGACCTTTAATCACAAAACATCAGAAGAACAGAACATTAGTGGAGTCCTTATGTAAAAAAAAGTATAGTTAAATGAGCATATTTATTTGATAGATGCTGGTCTTTTTGTGACAAGAATAGGGCTGCATGCAAATGTCAGAATATTCCCATATCCTGACAAATATGTGATAAACCTATGGCTGAATTTCATTATATAATTGCAAATTGTTTAATATGTAACGAAAGTCAGACATGTCTTGTTTTCTTGCTTTTTACTGATGGTTAAGGTACAGTTGTAAAGTCATTGTATGTTAAGGATAACTACAAATTATTATGATTATTGATTTTACTTGTTCTGTCTTTCTTACTAATATTAAAATATGGACACGCCTACCTTAAATATAGGACATAGGATATGAGTTTAACCCTAATACACCAAGACCTAGTATTGCAGTGACCTCAAAATGAATTTTTCCCCACATCACACCTTTCATAAATAATTTATGACCATTTATTACGACATTATTCTGCATATTTTTCAGTGAAAAGCAGATTTTTTCCCCTTGTATTTGAAGTACCAACTATGAAGATGTTCATAAAAGATTAAATTCAGGTTATTATATCAGAAAACTGAAGAAAAAAGTGAATTTTTCAGCAAAATGTATCATTAACTAAAGATAAAAGCAAGTGTCCATTTGTCAAACAGTCAGTGTTGCAGATGACTGTTACCATGTTCATTACAGAGCCTCTGAACTAAAAAGGCACATCTAATGCTGATGAAAAGCGGAGAAACTGCATTTGACCCGAGTTATCTGAATGTATTAATGGGTTTAGGGGTTCAGTAGCTGTTAAATATCTTAGATCAGTTAATGCTTTTGGTTATTAGTGGATGTTTAAGTCTTTGAGGACACCTTAAATATATGAAAAGGTCTCCAAATAATTAAAGATTAATTGTTATTTACACATAATAAACTTTACCAACACTCACTGTGAAGAGTTAGATGCTAAAACATCGATCTTCATATAAAACTTTTTGTGGGCTGACAGAGTTGCGATGTGCGACTTGTGGCTTGTAAACGTAACTTGTTAATTTTGTCCTTCTTGTAATCACAGCCTCCTCAACACAACTGTCAGAACACAACGCTGTCAAGGCTAGATGCAGCTACACTGAGCACATAACAGGAAACAGACCTGTGTCACCTTGTCTGCAGGGTGCTTCACTGTGCTGTACTTGCAGTTTTTCCCTGTTTTTCAGGCTCACACACCCTTTAATAGCAGGTGTGTATGCCTGAAGACGCCCAGGACGGTGAAAACAGTTACACACAGTAATAACCAAGCTGTGAGAAGGACGCAATTTGGTTCCGAAGGACATATTCCACTGAATGCTTACTATCATTTACGGGTTATTCGAGGGTCATTTAACATGTATTTTAAACACAAAGTCTTTTTTCTTTAGGAGAAACAACTTTATTTTACGGTAATACAAATATGACTCTTCCTGAACCTGTTTCGTACAATGAAAAACAATAATACTATGCCCTTGTTTTCAACATGTCTCACAGCTCTTGGTTTTCACAGAGCCAGGAATATATCTAAGAGTGACAACAGTATCAAAACACATGTAAATATAGCGGCGAGCTGTGAAGGTGGAATCACGCAATTCAGGAGAGTCATCAACGACATGATCCAATCATGTTAAACAAATGACGTCTAAATGTAGATGGAAAGTTTTATGTAAGTCGGCTAAAAGATTGGGTGTAACTGTGATATGAGGTTATGTACGTGTCGTGTTTTGGCTTTGGTTTAGGTTTGCTTTTTGTTTTTTTGTTGGTTTTTTTTTTTATATTTTATTTTTGATTTTTAAAGAGCAAAAATACAATTACATACTTGCAAAACAAGACATTATCATCAACTCACAATGACAAGACCAAAGAAAACAGACATACACATGGAAAAAAAAAACCAAAAAAGAGAAACATATGAAATGTAGAGAACCATTTGGTGACCTCACACCTCCTAGGTCCTACAAACAGATTAAACAGTCTGATGCGCTGGTAGATTTTCCATATAGTTTAAAAATGGTTGCCATATTTTGTAAAAGATCTTACTTCTTTTTTACATCCAGTCAGTTATTTTCTCAAGGGGCACACAACTATTAACTTCACATAACCACATTTAATTGGAAAGTTTGGTTTTGTGAGAGTTTAGAAGGTGATTTGTGCAACATTTGGTGAAAATTGAAAAAAATAAAAAAGACATCTTCTATAAAATTCAGCATTCAGGTGCAAATCACTGTTTCTTAGAAATAGAAACCGACAGTAAAGCGTTGTAAAGATGTGCAGTAAAATTGCTGGCATTTCATTGCTTGATTTCCTTCACCTTAACATAGTGAAGTGTTTAAAGAAGGTTCTGTCAGCCTCGGCTTACCCGAGCTGTCGCTTCCATCTGGTCGCTGATTTTCAAAGCCAAAATACAGAACAAACAGACTGAAAAGCAAATCCTTTGTTCCTGCTGCTACTAGGTTTTTAAAGACTCCGTGTGATATTTATGTCATTTATTTATTGTTTTTTATTGCGCTGTTGGTTCTCAATGTTGGTTTCACTTCTGATGGCTGCACAGTTCACCCGCTTAGGGATGATAAAGATGTCTGAAACATGTACTTGGAAAATACAGACGTGGAAAATGACATGATCTGGTGCTTAGATCCAAAGAATTCAACTGTACCTGAATGTTAGAGATGGTTCAGATGTTTATTGTATAAACACACGGAAAACTTTGACCCAATGGTTATTCTAGAACAGGGCTCGGTGATCTGGTTAAATGACAGTGTGACAATATTATGAGGTGCAATCACAATTTCCTCACCCCTTATAAATGGTATACGACTTATAACCCATTTATAACTAGTTTTTTCTTTGGTTTCTGGAGGTGAATGCTGTCTGTGTTCTTGTTGTATCTGACTTGAAACTGCATTTTGACATAATTTTGGACTGACATTATTACAATATTGACAACATCTATAGGAAGCAAACATGAATCTGTATTTTAATGTAGATACAGCAGTAATGGTATTGTTTATTCCCCAGATTGCAGCAGACTAATTTGGCCACTTATGTTTTTTGATGAATCAAAAACATTTTTACTGGAACAGATCAGTTCACAAGTCAGACTTGCAGCTCACAGATTAATAGTAATTCTTCATCAATTCTTTTTTCAGTGGCAGAAACAACATGTTACTTGAATTCTGCAGATGAAAATGGACCAAAACTGAAAGGTTTAGTGCAAAGCAACGCTGAAGAATGAGTATAAACTGACTGAAGTAAATTCAGTAGCCCAATTATCTGTTACACACCCTTAGGTTAGTGCAACACTCTCTGTAAAATACTGTAATTACACTAATTGGAAAACTAATATTAGCTGACTAGGAAAGTTTTGGCAACATTGTTATTTATTTGTTAATTGAAACAGTCGGGCAGATCATAGAGATCATATATATGCTAAATGAAGATCGATCCATTGGTTGGATACCCAGCCTAACACCAGTTTATTCAAAGTGCAAACACAAAACTTGCTAAAAAGAATGGAGAACTCTTCTCAGCCAGTATACCAAATACCAAAACCTTTCACCATACATATTTTTGGGTTCCATATACTCCACCGGCAGAAGAAAAATGACAAAGATAAGTATTAAACGGTAGAAACACAGTGGGAGCCGATGCAACTTCACTGCTTGGGTCCTAATTAAATGTGAATGAGTGCAGTGTGTGAACAGAAGCTCAAATTAGCTGCCAAAATTCTCTAAAACACTCACCTGCAGATATGTTTTGTCAGTAGCTGCAGCTTAAATACTTAATAGACACTTGTAAGAACCGAGCAAGGACATGAGTAAGCACGGTGTCATCAGCATTGAACAGCTTTGGAAACTCCAATCTGATCTCCAAATAATTACTTGACGAAGTCAGTCTTCTTGCAACAGAAATATTGCTTACAAAACAGTATTTGTCACACATGGATTAGCCCACACAGTGAATTCTTGGAGTGAGCACCAGCGTTTAGAGACGAGGCAGTATGTTTGACTGATAGTCCGGCTGACCTGAATTGAGCTGATGAACATCTTGCACCCTGGGAAAATAATTCTCCTCCTAAGAAAAGCCATTCCTCTGTGTACATGTGTAGTGATTGCAGCAGACACAGGGTTAGCTGTAAGAAAAAAAAAACAAAAAAGTCATTTATTCAGCTCAGAATGCTCTATTATGTAAGTTGACAGTGATTGGGCGATCAAAGTACCAGCTTTACAATTGTTACAACAGGCAAATCATGCACCCAGTTCTTGTTTTTAACCCTCAAAGACCCAAAAGCATCTTCTTTCTTTCATTCATTCATTCATTCATTCATTCATTCATTCATTCATTCATCTTTTCCTCCCAGGGTGCTGGAGCCTATCCCATCTACCTATGGCTGAAGGCAGGGTTCACCCTGAGTCACCAGTTCATCCCAGGGCCTACATTTAGAGACAAACAACCAACCACTCACATTCACACCTATTGGCAGTTTTAGGTTGACCCATTAACCTATCAGTGTCTTTGGATGGTGGGAGGAGTATCCAGAGAGAACTCACGCAAACACAGGGAGAACATGTAAACTCCACACAGAAAGGTCCACGATTGGACCCAAAAGCATCTACTTATCCAAAATGTTTAATAACTCTTTAAGCACTAGTCCTGTCAATACAGTGGAAAATGCAGTTTGTCATCTTTTCAGCTGCATCAAATGTCTTTTTCAGATGCATCCATAGTGTCTGTAGTGAATGTGGAAACACTGTCAGTTTCTGCAACTTTGATTCACAGTAAAACCCATGGAGTTGGATCAATGACAGTGGATGGAGAGACTTTTTATGTAGAATGAATGTGTTTGTAATGTTTCTTACAACATTGAATTTACTTTGAACTTTTAGTAACAACTACATGATCAGTGAATTAGATATAGGAAAATGCAAAGGATAATATTATAATAAATGGTGATAAATCACTTTGTAATGTTTAAGTGTAGAGAAAAATCCAATTAGATCACACCACAAAGCATAGTTTGGGATCTTTATGGGTTAAGGAAATATAGATTCAGAGCGTTGATAGTTTTCTTTTAGGTGACACTCACTTATAACCACATGAAATTATTACAACTATCCTCATTTATCAATACTACTACATACAGTGTATCTAAGCATTAAGCATGAATTTATACTTCTATGTTAGTATTTTCTTTGTTGATGCTTCTGATTAAAGTGTTTCTTGAAGAGGCCTTGAGTGCTCCAAATGCACAGTCGATAAAAGAAGTAATGTGTTGTAGACTTGGTCGTGGTGGCAGGGATTAATTACATTTCACATTTGATGAAAGTTCTGCATAAGTGGATGATGAAAAGATGATGTGATGAGCATCTTGAGTCTTGAGTTAGACGACCCAGCATGCTGGGGGGGGGGGTACCAGCCATACGTCTGATATGGTGACAGAATTGGACAGAATTGGACATCGGCGTGTACCGTACAACACAAACCTGATCATTTATTTTAACCAGTGTATATCTTTCCAGGTTTATCTTTGATGTTCTGCTTAAATGGTGGAGGCTTAAAACCAAAAGCAATGGGATCGTAAAGTGTAGTGTAGTCTTTATTTGCCGCCATACAAGTTGGAGCTAATACTTTGTTTTGGAGGTGATGATGAAATTTCTGGAAATCTTAAAGCCTGTAGTGGAAACAAAACATGAATACATCCCCGGTTGAATCCTCATGCTGCTCAAACAGATGGAAGTAAATACTTGATGCTGTGCCTCCCTGTCCTAACAAATAAATCAAACTTTCTCCTCTTCCTGAGCTTATTCCTTTTAATGATCATTCACTGTCTTACTGGCCATGCCATCATTTTAACATGACATGCATTACTTAAAGGGACTTGAATGTATCCCAGTTTTTATTCTACGTTGCATTATTAGCTACAAGCGTTTAGCATCTGGCTCCAGTTTTTGGTTACACGCCAATCCCTTAATTGCATCCATGTTTCCTGCACTTGCGTCTTTTCCTTTTGTCTTTGTCCGTTCCACCGGAGACGAGGAGAGACAGAGTCAAAAGATGTATGGAGAGAGAAATCTGCTTTGGGAGAAATGAGGCGTCCTTTCCTTTGTTATCTGAAGTCTGCTTCTGATCACGACTTCACCGCTGATCAGCCGTCAGTGAGCGTTGAACTGTTTTATGGTGTGGAGTTGGTATTGAATTTGGAGTTTTGTTCTCTCCAACAGATTAAACACATAAAGACCCAAACATCTACAGGCGACCAAAACCATTTATTGATTTAAAATGTTTAATACCGGTTGATCTGTTTATTCAGTCAATACATGCAAATAATTGGTGTAAAATGCAGTTTGTCAGGAGTGGCTCAGGAGGTGGAACGGGTCGTCCAATAACCGAAGGGTTGGTGGTTCGAATCTCGCACTGTCCAAGTCATGTGCTGTTTTGTCCTTGGGTAAGACATTTCACGCACCTTGCCTCCAGTGCTGCTACTCACACTGGTGTATGAATGTGCGTGAATGTTTGGTGGTGGTTGGAGGTGTCGTTTGCGGCAAATAGGCAGCCACACTTCCGTCAGCTGTGGCTACAAACATAGTTTACCACCACCAGAGTGTGACTGTGAGAGTGAATGAATAATGGATCCATTGTACGCTCTTTGGGTATGCGTTAATAGAAAAGCACTATATAAATCTAATCCATTATTATTATTATTATTATTATTATTAGTAGTAGTAGTAGTAGTAGTAGTAGTATTAAATTACCCATTTGGACATTCATAGGCTCTGTAGTTACCATGGAAACACCGTCATCTTCTACAATATTGATTCACCAGTAAAACCCATGGAATTATAAAAGACACTTGTTTTATGTTCAGTTATTGATATGTTTGCTGAAAAAGTCAGTTTTTCTTCACTTTTGTGTGTTTCTGATGTAATAACCCTCAATTTTAATCTGAGCTTTAAGGAACGTCTACATGATCAGTGAATTAAATACAGGAAAATACCTGATTTTCACTGCGACAAATGCAAAATACAGTGGATAATAGTCTAATAAATGGTGATAAATTACTTAAGAAAGGGTCAATATGGAGAAAAATTCATTTGAGAACTGCCACAAAAGTAGCAGTGGGTCTTTATGGGTTAATAAACAAAGCAGAACACAGCAGTGAGTCTATACGTAACAGAGTTTGTACTCCGCTACTCTGGAACCATTTCTACTGGCAGGACTGTGTTTTCTAATTACATTTCCATCTGCATTTAGGCCGTAGATTATAAATTCAATACTTCATTTTAGTTCTATGATTAGGATGTTTTGCAGGCTAGAAATAATGTCATTAGACAAAGTGTAAATTCTCTTTACTGCAGAAGAATGTTTGTTTTTGTGGTTGCGTCAGACCCTCAGATCCACTCTTTTAACCACATAATCAATTGGAGGCACAGATGTGGTTTTCTTCACTTATTTTGTCGTCCACCTCTATATTAGACGTAAGTGTTGTGGTTCCAGAGCGGTGTGCTCATCTGTAGCATCCAATTTATAACATTCCCGAAACAAAGAGGTGTGGAATGGTCCCATGGGCTTGGCTTTGGCTCCTCAGAGCTCAAATACAAGCCTTCGGATGGCCTTCACGGAACAATTTCCAGATCACAAAATAAGAGAATTGGGATGTACTCCTGGGGTTTAATCAGACGACAGGAAGTTCTGCACAGGAAAAGTTTTTAAACTGAAGCTCTGAGTCTTGGGAGCAACTCCTGCAACATTTGGCATATAATAGTGATTGTCTAATGTGTTTATAAAATAATGCACTGCCAATTATTTGTTAAGAAATGTGGCAGTTTGTACCACAGATGTGTAAATATGTTTATTTTCTCACAGACTTATGGCGTATTTCTCATGTTTTAAACAGCGGAAATTTTATGCTAATGTAGATGCAAATGTAGTATGTGCTAACCTCACTAGCATAAGGTGAACTGCTCTGATTTTACCAAGGCTGTAGAATCAGACCACAGTAAGGGCACAAAATGTCTTACACTGAGAAAAAAGACATCTGTCAGAACATCAGAAACCTAATGAATTGACTCTTTTGTCTGTCTGAATGTTAGCTGGCTGAAATGTGTACAAGTGAATGGAACACGGGGGTAATTTTATCGCTGGAACCTGGAAGCCTGAAAATTTTGGGCACCTTCATGTGCAAACCAGCAACTACCATGAGGTTGAACCGGTGCCATGTTTGACATTCCGTGTCCAGCTCTAAAATTACATCCACGGTTTTATTCCCTGCTGCTTCTTGATATTTTGGGACACACTTTTTTTTTCTTCTCACTACACAGGGGAGCTAATTCTATGTAGCATGGATAAGCCTAAAAACTTGCTAGTTTCTATTTCTTCTTTCCTAGCTAGCCGTGTCAATCCTATAAGCATGGGGTAAACTGTTGGGGAGATGTGAAAATAAGTGCTTTTCTCATATACTGTACACTGCAGTGTGCTGTGATGCCACCCAGCTTTGCCTTCATTTGTGCAGAAAATTAGCTTTTTTCTTGCATGTATGTGAAATATGATTTTTAATCCTCAAACAACCTCCACCTCCATCAACCCTATCGTTACAAACACGTAGCGATGGAGTTCTTCTGATGATCTCTTATGACAGTGAAGTATTTCTCAAAATGCCTCTTTTATGACTAAGCTTTCAGGCAATTCCTTTAGATGTATGAAAATCCACCGAAAAAAAGAATTGGTAATGACAAGCAATGGTTTCAGGGAGAATTGTAGTCGTATTTTTGAAATACATTTCCACTGGTGGTTTTAACAGCTGCCAGTGTTCTTCACCATGGTCTTACTGGTTTATTCACTACACAAAACTATCACAGTAAATTGCACAAAGCTATTTTGATACTTTCAAAATGCTACACTGCATCTTTAATATTTCAGATGGCTCTCAGCTTTGCTCTACTCCTCAAAGGCACCTTGTTGACCGGCTCCCTGTTTTATGGTCTATCTGTTTTTGACAGTCTGTTCGCTCACTAGCCACATGAGCCACGTTTCTCATATAACATCACTCACCGCAAGTATCAACCTGGACTGACGAATGATCAGAACCGGCCTCTCGACAGTCGTGACCACTGTGCAACGGAGGGTAATATGAAAATACATTTAAAGCCTGTCAGCATGGCAGAGACATCAGGCATTAGTTTACGGCATTCAGTGATAGGTTTCAACATATTTCAAGATAGACTTCTGGACAGGAAAATGAGGTAGCCATGTTTGGATGATAACAGACAGCTGCTGCTATCTCCTCCGAGTTTTTTAGCTGGAAGGTGATGAAACACCTGGCATGTGTTTCCCCTCCAACCTTTCCTGGCTGTTCACAACAAATCTTTTTGCCTTATTTATCAGTGACGAACGCATTAGTTTTTGAGTGGTACCGTATTAAAGCAGTTTTCACTGTGTTTTAATGAATCTCAGGGTCAGTTTTCTGGCTTTCTTTTGACTTAAAAGGTCCTGACAGCTTAGCTTGTGACCTGGTAAGGCATTTAGAATATGAATATTGTATTGTACTCTGCTTTCTTTGTCTTGCCGAGTAGTGGCTGTATAACTCTTCAGCTTCTCGTCTGCCTCAGGCATCCTCCTACTGCCTTCTTTTATGCTTGAAATTTTCTCTTTTCAAACTCATTTTGGCTTTTGATACAATCTCAGAGTTCTTCAGGGTCATCACCACTGCGGATTACTCAACCCTTCCATGTAAACCAACATGTATTCATCTCAACCTCGTGGGCCATGTTGTATCTTTGCTGATTTAGTGTGGCTGGTGCCCACACAGCATGCTAGAAACTGCTGCTTTTGTTGCCGTTGTCTTTTTAAGCTGCATTAATGTTACTTTGGATTAATAGCAGTTATGAAACAATGTGGCGTGCTCTGTATGATTGGCCCGAAGCTGCTGCTTCTTTGGGAACATTTCACGTCAGCCGCTGGTGTCTTTGTGATTCACAGGGTTTCTTCCTGCACTTTCTGACGTAAAATGCCATCCAGATGAATGCTGTCTGAAGCCATTCCTTTGCTAATTGGATGACCAGTCTTCGTTCACTATGTCAGTTATGCCTCTGTGCCTTTGCCCAGGCACTTGGAAGTTTTTTTATGAAGAGTAAAGCCATCACCATCACCTTTGACTCATACTGTGCATCACATGAGTGCACAACACACTGTTGGTGCACGAGTGGAAACACTAACTGCCTTTGAAGCAAAGATGTGAATTTTCCACAGGTATGATAACATAAAGCAAGACATTATAAAAAAAATTATATATTCAACTCAAGTACTTTAAGTACCCTTAATGAAAGGTTTATTTATAAAAACTGAGACAAGAAGTGGTTTTTGATGGACTTAAATTCATCAGGGGCTAGGAAATTTTGTGATTGCTTTGTGAAGTTTTTTGTGTATGAATTGTGTATGAATGTGTGTGTGAATGGGTGAATGAGAGGCCATTACAGTGTGGAAAAGCGCTATATAAGTGCAGTCCATTTACCATTTAGTTATATCTGAGAAACTAAACACAGGGCTTGCATTGGAAGGTGGTAAACAGTGGGGGTGCTAGCTTGAATGGCATCCTGTACGAGACATCCCTCCCAAATTTATTTTCAGGAGGTGACATTCTCCACATACAGGTTTGTTGCGATAATTTTACAACAACGTACCACATCCCTCTCTTACCCCCCGCTACCACATTTTTTCAAGGATAGAGGGGGCAGCAGGAGGCTGGTGCTGCTTTTTTCAAAAAAGGTTGAGAAACACTGCATTATACAATAGAAAACAATTTCACATAGTAACTGTTTTTATTTTGTGGTGCGTTGCAGCCCCCCCAGCAATGCAGCCCTGTGCAGCCGCACATAATGCACATGCCAGAAACCACCACTGGCAGTCATTATGTCGAGTTTGACAGGTCCAGAGAAAAGGTGATAAAGGATGGGAGCTTTCCTCGTAAACAAACAAATACATGTGTGTATCACCTCTCTCAGACAGAGAGGATCGTTCAACTTAAAGGTTGGCGACCCCATTAAATTGTTTGCATGGTTTGCAAGGTTTCTAGAAGGCTTAGGTGTTGAGGTTGGAGGATGGGGGATAGTTTAGGCATATGGTTTAGGGTCTACATGGACTTTCTCACCTGCTCCTAGTGGTTTTTGTCATTCTCCATATCAGTACCTGTACACTATGTGTATGCATGGTGACCTCTATTCTTTCATTAAGTCCTTAATGTATGGTACTGTGCAAAATCCTATTACACCTTTAGCTTTGTTGTTTTTTCAGGGTTGAAATGAGCATACATGTTTATTTCGCAATCTCTTTTCTTCACATACAACAAGAAAATGCAGGAAATATGTGCACAGTCATAAAATACACATACAAAACTGAACTAAATGGGTTGTAAAGGTTTAAGTCACAATTTAGTGTGACCTCTGACCCCATGACCAGAAGCAGCACAAACAGTTACAAACTTCTGACATGTGTTGAATGAAACCTGTATAAAAAAATCTGAAAATAATGCAAAAAAAAAAAAAAAATCTCATCTTGTTTGAACAAAAGGGTTAAAGAGGTGTTAAGTGCAAAGGGAGGTCACACCAAACATGACCACTTTGGTTTATAGAAGCTGTTTTGAAAGTTTTGTTTTTACTGCTGTAAATACTTCACATAGATCAGATGATATCATAATACAGTGACTGGGAAATTCATATGTGTCATCATTAGACCTTAGCACT
>JAPQRQ010000028.1:13170711-13182657 GCA_037367365.1 Apogon talboti | reverse complement strand
AGCAGTGCTAAGTTAGTTCACCATCACAGCCATTACTAGAGGCAGACCGATATATCAGTCGGCTGATATATCAGCCTTATTTTTTATTTTTTTGAAAGCAGATATTTGATCAGTAGTAAAAAAAAAAAAAAAAAAAAAATCAGCCTTAAATATTGGCTGTAGATATCGGCCATCGTCTGACCTAATCTTTAAAAATCGGCATCAGCCTTAGAAAAACCCATATTGGTCGACCTCTAGTCATTACTTTACCTACACTGTTTAGCTCAGACTTGTACATTGATATAAAACACCAGTGTACTGTATATGTTTTAAGCATGTTTGATCGTGTTCAGGTTATTTTAAGCCTGGAAATGGAGAAATAAAACACCTGCAAATAGACTTCAGCTATTATTGCAACGAGGAAAAACACACCTCGCTGTTATTTAAGGGAAACATTACAGCCATGTTTGTATATTAATAATTTACAGATGCTAAGTGTTAAACTACTACAACAACAAACACCCTTAAACCTAAGTACATGAGTATAACTGTGATGAATCTCAAAGTAGTGGAATAAACATCTGATATGACAGGTCAGAATGAGGTCACATTTCAGAAAATCAGATCTGTGTCTCATTTAGGACTATGTAGGGAAGCTGATCACATCAGAATAAATGAAAAAAAAAAACAGATTTCAGATGATTTATACAATTAGTTTATGGGAAAAACCCCCAGATATGAACAAAAAGATTTCAGATTTGGCCTGTAATCTGAACAAAAAACAGAAATTTGAGGCTAAAAAGCTAAAATATGACACTATATTATAATATATTGGATAATAGAGGCATCAACATTTAGATGAATAAACAATACCAACCACTATATTAATAAATAATTTTTCTGGGCTAAGAAATCTATCTTTTTTAATGCTAAGACTTTTTGGCTGATTGGGTTTGTTATGGCCTGTAAGCAGATCAATGGCATGTCCATTTTATGTACTTTTATTACAGCAAGGCATGTTAAAAAACCTCAGTAAAAGGTTGTATTGAGTGAGTTGTCATAATGAATACTAATACGTGAGTATGTCTTAATGGGTTGCATCAGAGGCTAAGAACAAACACAGTATATTTCAGTTCTGTTTAAACTGTATCTTGTGTTATGCAATATTTTCATTTTATTATGTAGAGAAAAATAAAGGTACACTAGTTGAATAAGTACAAGGTTTTCTACATTACAGAAAAGATGCAAACACATGGAAAAAAAAATGTACTTGTCTAGTTAAGTGTAAAAAAACACTATCCTGCTCATCTGTCTTTATAAAATGTCATGGTATTTGACCATAGTTTCATCTTTTAACTCTGCCAGTTCTCCAGTCGCTCTTGTGCTTCTTTGACTTTTTCCCATTGAGCTTTAACTAAAATAAAGAGATTAATTCTGCCTCTGGAGCCGCTCTACCTCTGAGACACTTTTGGAAACTCCAATCTGCGATTAAGTGCCGTGTGAAGCAGATTATGATGGAGTGGTCATAGCCATGTCAAATAATCTCCGTTTTTTCACTGTGGAAATTGATAAACTTATAATTAACAGAGGTTGTTATGCAGTGGGCTACCGTCTTATGATATAGCTGTCCTGGGATAATCCAATTCTTAAGTTTAATTGTCACGATAAATACCACATGAGCAAACACTCCTCTGTGTTGCGTTACCGACTGTATGCATTGGCTCATGCATTTTGCTTAAATGGTTCCCAAAGCTTTTATCACTAATCCAGAAACAGTTACTCCCTAATTAACACTATCAGCTTCCTTTCTGCGCTACAGTGTTTCTGGCTCGGCATTTAAGAATTCAAGGGAAATCAATTAGGGGGATAGGGATCTCTCTACCTAAAAAGCACAAAGGCTGGTGTCCAATCCCTAAGGGACGGGGTTGGCAGTAAGTAATAACGCAGCATCTTTGTGTACAGATTGGTAAAATTCCCACTGCTGCAAGTCAGAAAATGAACATTATTTCCTCAATGAAGAGAGGTCTAAATAGAAGCCCAGAGGACAGGTCTGCAAACACCGGCCAAGTCGAGCAATTAGGCCAAAAAGTGTAAGGAAACAGACACTTAAGGAGCAGCCTCTGCACAACCGGTTTGCTCTTTGTTGTTATTGTACTTGAATAAATTCTTCAACTTCAAGAAGTGTGGCCTGAGCTACTGTGTAGTACTGCACACACACACACAGAGGGGTGGGGGTTCTGGCCAACTCCAGCTCCATCCCTCTTTAGAAATTGACAGGAAGGGACAGGTGCAAATTATGTCCACTTAACCATATTATAGTGTTAGGCAGCAGTGGTGAAAAAAGGCCTGTTTGGTCCCCTCAGTCATCATTTTTAATGGATGAAAGCGCACTCTATCTGGCTTCAGAAGGGGGGAGAGGTGTGCTCGGTCGCCTTGGTGTTCTCGTAGCTCTGGTCAGTGTTGTGATGACAAAGGCAGCATGCACTGTGTGTGTGTGTGTGTGTGTGTGTGTGTGCATGCTTTGGCCTGTTTCTTTCTTTTCATATCAGCTCCTTTAATAGACTGTAATGTATAACCGTTTCTTTGCGCGCTGGAGCACCGGGGTGAATCATTTCGATCCAATAAAACTGGGAATTTTGTTTTCATTGGCTGTGTGAAATAATTTGGTATTATAACGCTGTTGACCTTCTCTTTTATTGCTGCACAAATCTGTTGCGCGTACTTCTTTATATTCCCGTGAGTCTCCTCTCATATATAAGATACGAAAAGATATTAGCGAGATCAGTGTGATTGACTGGCCATGTGTTGGTTGACGTCTTCTATCTGACTGCAAGCTCACACCATTTCTTTGGTTGCTGTATTTTTTTTAAACATGCACCATTAATAATACCGCATACTGTGTTGATGTGCTACAAATATGCAACGGCAAAAGAGAGTAAATCTACCTCCGGGATTCAAATAACCTGATATTGTGAATAATTATTTTGCCATTTAATTCTGCCTTTGTGGACATCATCATTTAACACAGCTAAAAAACGGGACCTTGGCAAATGAATTAATGTGAACATAACCTTGAAGCAGAAACTCCACACCTCTTTAATTTTACTTTTAGACCAACCTTGAGATGAATTTCTTCTCCACAATTCAACCTTTTCACGTAAGCTGCAGCTGCAGTGCAAAATCCATCACTCCCTGCCGTAACGCCTATCATTTCAATGTGTCACATATAGGAGGAAGGACGATACATAACCGTTACCTGCCATGTCAGGACATTGTTCATCACTCAGCGTGAGTAGTGAGAGCCGTTCATTCTTCTGCTGCATTTTAAAGGGGAGCCTGGGCTTTGACGTTCCTCCCTCTTCCCTGAGGCTGCGGGGAATTAACACTAATGAAACGGCAAAGACGGGAGACACTGGCTTTGTGGTAAATGCCCAGGCGTGTGAACAAGCCTTGAGGGGACGATATGTTTTTTTGTCTGAGAGTGCTCATTGGTTTTCTTCAAAACGAGCTCCGAGGCAAATTTGCCCTCAAGTGCACACTGCGCTGTGTATCAAATCAAGCGTTTCACATGCAACGCAGCCCCCGTTGACTTTGCAGGTACATGCTTGTTTGCTGCTGACACTGTGCTGAAAAGACTTCCCTTCATTATTGCTTCTTGTTCTGGGAAAATTTGCAAGATAAGAATAGGACCCTTGGTATTAAAGTAATTATCATCCATTTAGGCATTGTTTGCTGAATCTCTGCAGAGAAAATTAATATAATATAATTAAGTTGTTGGTTTCTGCAGCTGTTGTAGTTTCTGCGATACATATCTGGCTTTAGAACTTCTCTTATTTTCGGTGATTAAATCTGACCTTGTCTTAATGTAGCGATTTTTAGGTCGAAGAATCCGCTGTTTAATGGATAGCGATGCGTTGTGCAATGTTGTGTCTCCTTCCTGTGATAAGTTATTCCAAATAAAGAAGATTAGGTTACTTTGTAGCTTGATGAGAGAGCTCCTTGGCTGTGGGATTGTACCAATTACATTTCAAAGAAGGAGGATTAAGGAAACTTTTAGCTAAAAGGGAGGAAGAGTAATGTTTCGAAAATTTGTAACACCACACTCATTCTCCAGTAAGCATTTTAACTGAGAGACAGATTAAAGTATAGAGTTGATAAAGCAGAAGAAATTAACCCTTTGGGCCTAATTAACATTTTCTAGATTAGCATAATTTTTTCCGCTGGGATGTCACTTCCTCTTTGGCTCTTTTTTTAAGTGAAACATCAAAGCTGCATTGGCTCGGAGATATCCCATGTCTCCCAATTTAGCAAGAAGGATGCAGACCCCGTGGACCACCACCAGAGAAAATCATTGAGGGGATAATGAGGGAGAGGAGGTGTCAAAGGCTCCAGAAGGTCCTGCATTGGGAGATTATTACTCTAATGGCACAGCTTCAGCAGCTTGTGTTGCCCAGAGAAGATTTTTCAGTCGTTTTTGGGACCAAAGAGAGTTTGTGTTTCAGACCTCATCCATTTCTCTTGTGAGGACAGCAGGCGCCCGGCTCTCTCTCTCAGAAATCTATTGAATTTTGAGAAAGCACTGAGCTCTGGTGTCACCACTTCATCAAATTACACTGCTAACAGTTGGATTCATACTGACACTGAGTGTATGTAGATGAAGTAGTGTTTGTCTGTCCGTAAATCTCACACTACCCGCTGGGGCTGGACTGATGCATTTTCCGATATGTCAGGCCCAAGCCAGCTGGTCATCTGGCTCTGATATGATGGATTTGATGCACTTAGTCTCTTTCATCAATACTACAATGCTTGTTCTATTGGACACTTTTCCTGAACTGGTCAAAACTTACTTGCATGTGCTCACGGCCTAATTTTCCTGCTGTAGAGTTCCACTGGGAAAGTAAGCTAATGGACCCCAACTAATCATGCCGTTCCCTTCTTTCTGTGCACTGTGTCTATTTTCTCTTTACTACATCTTAACATAGCCTCAGGTTTACTGTGTGAATGTTTCATTACAAACAAATCAATGTATAAATGTTCTACATGTTACCCCAGTATCCACTTAAATAGTGTAATTAAGCACATTTTTGTGTGGCTGCCGTACGAATCAGGACCAACATTAAAGCTCTTATCTTGTCAGTTGATGCTGTGTTTTTAAAGCCTTCTCTGAGTTCTGCATTTCCCCTACAAAATAACTGTTACCTGCAATTATATTACTACAAACCACATGAAGTACGGAAACTGTGCCTCCAGCAAAAAAAACAAACTGAGCTGCAGTTCAAATTTTCAGATTGCTGATGTTAACCAGCTTGTGCCATGTACAGAATCATTCATGTTAAGTGATTATTAGAGGAAAAAAATTATTGATAGTTCAACAAGTGACAAGGCTGTTACTTAGTACTTCTTATTCCATCTTTAGCTTTGTTGTTTTTGTGGGGTTGAAATGAGCATACATGTTAGAACAGGCTGGAATTGAGCATACTTTCAATGCACACAGCATTAAAAGACAAAAAAACTGAACTAAGTGGGTTGTAAAGGTTAAAGTGACTATTAAGTGTGACCTCTGACCCCATGACAAGAAGCAGCACAAACAATTAGTAACATCTGACATGTGTTGAATGAAACCTGGTATAAAACATCAGAAAATGAATGCAATAAATATAATAATATTGTCTAAACAAAAGGTGTAAAGACTAAACCGACAAACCTAATGTTGGCCTAGGACTTTCTCACAGCACTGTAGATTAAAGGATGTAAATTATAAGAACAGCTCCTGAAATGGATTGGTGGTATTGCATAATAAGTCATTTGGTCACTTTAAAAAGCCACACAACAATTTGCGATGCTACAGTGCTTTCTGTTTACATTGTTGATTGCTTTTCATTGCATGGCAGGGAGGATGTTGCCTAGCAACAGATCTACTGAAGTCTTTATCACCTAAGACATTTGTCACAGTTTAATGATGAGGACTGATTAAGCAAATCGCTGCAGTAGTTTAGAACTGCCTGGAGTTTAATTTAAGAGGCATTTTACACACAAACTTGGTATGAGTATTTGTTACAGCCGGACCATGCTAATCATTCTATTTCAGCTCTTGCATCTCCTGCTACCAATTTAGTCCCGAGGCTTATTATCTTGCTCTATGCATGTTGAGTCTCGGTGTTTGCAGTAGGAAAGAAACAAATGAAAAACGAAGCAGTCTGACTTTGGCAGCTTTCCTGTAGCTGAGCTTCCTACCACATCTCATGATCCTTCAGGGTCCACCCATCATTCAACTGTCACAGGTTTTTCACTTTTAAAAGTTCCAGAGGAAGCTAAAGACATCTGTAGCTTTTTCTTCTGTAGCCTTGAAGTTCTAACATGAACAAAAACATGCTGCCAGTATCTGCATCAGTCACTGCAGCTCAAAGGTGTCACAGAAGGCCTCTCATTACATTAAATGGAAATATTTTTCTTACTTGCTGAATAACAACAACACATTTAAGAATTTATGGCTGTCAAAATTGAAATATTGCGGTGGTTTTGTTAGTGTTACACAGCTAATCATATTCATTCTTGTGTTCAAGAGACTCCCTAGGGAATATTGATGATTTTTAATGCTCGGACAAATATATCCGCAGTTTAACTCTGGCAAGTAGCTGCAGATCATTTGTGAAAAGTGACCCATGTCACCTCTTCTATCTGTGTGTCGGGTACATATATGATAGCATAGTACTTGCTAAAATCTGCACTTGTCAGTAGTAGAAGGTACTAGTAATGTTCAATTAAAAAAAAACGTGCCTGTGCAGATTCTGATCATACCAGACCAAAGTAGTGTTCATCAGTCCTAATTAGTCATTGAATGTGTGGACATGAAACATAGATTTCAATGCAGATTTACATTTAGTCATATGGAACTGTGGAGTTGCATGTTTGGATTTGGTATAAATGACAGATGTTAAGGGCAGGCAACCTACGGGGATGATGGTATATCACACACAACAAGCCTTTTTATTCGGAAAAGAGAGGAAGAAGCCTATCACATCATTATGAGCTTCACATTAAGTGAATTTTGATGTAATGTGAATTCATTTAGATTTCTTTGCCTCTGTTAACCTACTCTACAATGCAATATTACACCATTTGTCATTTCTTGCTTGTCTTTTTTTCTGTGATTCTTTGATTTCATTGTTACATTTTTTACTTTTTTTTTTCAATTTTCATCACTATATTATTCACCAATTATATAGAGTTATGGTGCAAAAAGTAGTGTAAACCAATGTGCAGAACCAATTTTATCATGCTTTGCATTGTTTCATTTTGACCAGTGAATCGGTCATCTTACTTTTTTTCCTTCAGTCATGTCGATTATAGCTTTTTTCAAATATTATTTAAAAGTAGATTGGGAGAACTGTGTGAAGTGCATGCATACAGCTTATAAACTAGTAAACAATCTTGTGTTCAGCTGAAGTTAATGTGGGTTTCCAAAAAAAAGCAGTTCAATTATGCCACAGAACTTAAGTTGATGCTTCTGCAGTGTCGGTGAAACTTTGTTAGCCTCCCATTTCTTCTCAGAAGATGTCTGTGATTTCTTTTTGCCTGTACAAAGAAAAGCAGATGAGGAGATTTAATTGGCTTCGTAGTGCTGCATGTCAGTAAGGCAGCTTATATCACTGACTCCTGGCAATATTAATATCCCAGCACCTTCCATTTATTTATTTAGTTCATCTCTTTTTATAGTCCACAGGCTAAGGCCTTATTACTGGCATCTTTTTTTTTTTATTTTGTAACCCCACCATCCAAATGTGACTGGTGGCTTGCAGCAGCAGTTATAATACAATAAGGCCTTGACATTTTTGACACCATGGTGTCATCTGTGTGCTGAGTAGATACATTCACAGATTTCAGTGGTTGCAACTTATCTCAATGTGAGAGATGTACACCTATGCTGCCAAGTCAGGGTCAATCTGATTGGTTGTCAGAGGAGATGTGAGACGGTGTGGAAGGAGACAATCCTAGCCGGTCCAGCTGGACTGTGCAAGGGCTGTCAGCTGGGTCCCTGAATGCGGTAATCAGCTTCACTAGGAATCTAAGGTACCATGTTCACCACATATATAACTATAACTACCACTGCAGTGTGCAAGGATGGCAGTCTTTCACTTAGCTATAATTCCTTGAACATGGACTCATTATAAATGTTAAATAAGTAAACCGTAGTATTTTGTTTCACTACACTGATGTAATATTAGACTGGTGGAGTGGTGAGCTCCTGTCAAAGATGCATAATGTACTCCAGCTTTTCGAGTGGTTTGAAACATAATTTGCTGTTTGAATTTTTGAGAAGAGTCAAAAACACAGTGTGCCGGAGCCAAGCACATGATGGATGTGTCATTTGGCTTGTTTGATGAGTTAATTGAAAGCTGTGCTCTGTCCTCAGCTAGATTAAGTTCTGCAAATGATGGGTTACTCTCAATGAGCAGGACAAATGCACCAGCCGTTCACTTAACTGGAAAATCAGTCATCAGAGTTGCAAAGGGAATTGTTCCATCTGAAGAATGGCGTTCACATAATTCTGTCATGTGCTCCATTTGTTTAATTTGATTCACATGTAACTAATTCATTATAATGCACAACAGCCTGCAGTTATCTGCTGTTGACTGAGGGAATATTCTGGATAAATTATTAAATGTGGTCATTTTCAGCAGATAGTTCAGAGAATACCTCAGACAAATATTGTGCAAAGCAGAAAATCTCCATAAGCACATCTACGTGAGGTAGACAAATTACAAAGCGATGTCAAGATGTAATATTTTTTTTGCCTACAGGAGATGTGGATCTCTTGTTTCTTTGAGTGCTTCTGAAGTCAATTTAGTATATGGTCCCCCAAGAGTAGATATAAGGAGCCTCCGGCAAATGTATGGAGCGCTCCATGGAGAGCCAGTGCAACTGACAGCATTCCGATTGGCGGTCGGCATAGAAACCCATTACAGCCGTCACTCTGGCACTGGCGAAATCCATTATATGATCACCAAGATCAATCCATAAGGTAGCTTTTTTTGATGTCTGCATTTGAAGCAGCCCAGGGTGATGGATGATTTTAGCCTCCGGTTTTCAGGAACCTGTTTGAAATTCTGCTTCTTTCTCAGATTGCCCAGTCAATATGTTCTCAGATGCCTTGGTTACACTTCAGTGGGTTTAGGTAGAGGCACAATGGGGAGAGGAGAAATGGGGTCCGCAGAAACAGGTATCCCCGATGTTGAAATGTCGAACTCATTCCAATCCACCACTGCGTCGCCCAACAGACACCAGACCGTCCCCTCATTCAACGACTCCATTACACATAGCACTCTAAACCTAAACATATTTTCTTCCCCTGTATGTATTGACATGACATGATAAATTGCCAATGAAAAGCTGCCATCCATCAAGTCCATACAAGCCTGTACTGCTGTAGGGAACAAGTGCACTGACAATATTTCTCAGGTTGCAAATGAGCATGCTCATTGGAGACAGCATGGGTCATTAGTTTTCCCAAATATCTAAGACACTTTCACAACTCTCCGATTCTATTTTTAGCCTAATGCAGTATCAGGTAAATCACATACGTCACTGGTAATGTAATTGGGCGTTGATGTACAGCATCTTGACGCCTCTGATTTAATGAGCTGTCACTCTGTAAAGACACACAGAGAATCCTTCTTGCTACTCAGTATAAGTGCTTCAAATCAGACATGGCCATTACTTCAATCTCTGACACTCGCATTGTTCAACAACCTGGGAAGAAACCTTTCAGAAATCATTGTCCAGTGTAACTGCAGTAAATTGCTGACTGGAGATTACTGAAGAATTCACTGAGCATTCCCTCCCTGTTCTAATGGCTTTTTCGCAAGAATTGTTCTGCATCATAATCATTAACATTGAAATATCCTCATCACTGTGTGGAAAGCCTATCAGCCATTGGAGTCAACCCCGGTCCTCCTGCGATCTGCTGCAAACAACTGGTGTGTCTCCCGTCGCACTCTGTCTAATGACCCTACGCAAATGAGCTAATGGGGATCCAGCATGATACCTCTGTCCTACCTCCTGGCTTCATCGTCCATAGCTAATTGCCACAAGCCTAATGACCGCCTAAATGAGCAAAATAGAATCTGGACATGTGTACATGCTTAGAGAGAGCGCAGTAGTAGGTTTGGTTTAGAGGCATGAATACATGAAGCATAGGAAAAAAAATGTCTGCAATGTGATTGTGCCATTTGGCCTGTGCTGTTTGGTCAGCCCGTCAAGCATTCCTTTACCACAATCCCACTTTGATTATTTCCACCCCAGTGCCATAACAAGGGCAATCTTGACATTGGATTTCACACAAGATATAGAAGCTTCCCCGTGTTTCCAGCAGAACTGTTGCCATTGTGTTGCGCACTGAACCAGAACCTGTTGCTATATTCAGTTTGCTGAACTGGTCAGCCACAATCTCCACAGCAATAGCAGCTATTTGTATGTGTTTGTGGTCCCTGTCCCATTTTCTGGCACACTGAACCAGAACTGAACCAATATGGTCCATTGCCAGGTGCCACCCAGTGTTTTCTTTTGCTTGAATGTAATTCAATATGATGCTATTCATCAGGGTTCATTCTTTCTCAGATCAGTGGGATCTTTGGGAGATTTCTTCTTCACCTTATTTCATACTTCAGAGCGCTGGGGGTGGCAAATGAGGATAATGTGCAATATTGCAAGAAGAATTTGTCACACCTGGCTTATCAAGACCACCGCAGACAGAGCACGACGCTGTGATCGAAATAATAATTACTCTTCAGTCTGCCTGGAGAACAATCAAACTCATTGTTTTCCTGAAGGTACACCCCTGAGGTTATTATTAGCTGGATGTTAACATTTTGTACATTCCCAAAGTCCACACCCACATGCTTCTAGATCTGTGTTGTTCATAATCATTGCGGTGGTAATCATATGAAAGAAACATTTTAGTCACAGTGTCTTTTATGCCATAATTACAATCATTAAACACTTTTGATACAATGCATGCACAGGGACTAATAAGAAATGTGAGGTGCAGACAAACAAAATCAGTCCTCTCCCTGCACTTTGGTGTGCCAATTAGCATATGATAATTAGTTATGGACAATTGGCCTCCTGGATGGTTTCATTAAAAAGTATCACACTGGGACCTCATTAGCACGCTAATATAAGGGGAACTGTTGGACCTGTTTTACTCTGGTGGATGGATTTCCTTTAAACTGGAGGAGTGTGATCAACAGCAGACTCGTTTGAAGTCATGTGTAAAGAGTGTCAAGTGGTGCGTTTGATTTGTTCATGTCTTAAGTTGTTTTTTTTGTGTTTTTTGTTTTTTTATGAATACCTGCGTTATGCAAAAGCGTTAACAGATTGTTTTGTCGTGTGCTCAATATCCCCAAGCGTGTAATTATTCACGGTGTACTGATTGATTGCGGCCACCTTGATACCCAGAAAAAGACACACAAAAAAAAGGTGCTAATTTGAAAGAAGTCAAACATAATGCCTGCAAATCCCCTGCCGCTTTTAGCACCTGTCAAACCTGGGAAAGGTTACTGTCGTTTGCTGCCAGCTGAGGGGATGCGGAGGGGGAGGGCAAGGAGTCTCCCTGGATCTTATCAGTGCAGCCCATCCAGTATGGCGTTCCACTTCCCTGCCCTCTTCTCCCTGGGTCTCCACTGAGCTTCTGACAGCTCCAGGTTGTTTCACAATAAACCAGAGGAAGGCTGCACAAAAGCCACACTGCGGGGATAAAGAGCAGGGGCCACACTCTAGCTGCTTTTCATGAACACATCTATTGTGGCCCGGTAGGAAGAGAAGTGAGCCATTGTAGGGAGAACCCAGCACAAGATCAGACATATGATTCAAGCCTCCTTCTGTCCCCATTTCTAAACAAACCCTCCATGCAGATGAACTAAGCTAATCTTCTCCAGACCCCCCCCCCCCCCCCCCCCCCCCCCCCCC
>JAPQRQ010000028.1:13071764-13086783 GCA_037367365.1 Apogon talboti | reverse complement strand
CTATCTATCTATCTATCTATCTATCTATCTATCTATCTATCTATCTATCTATCTATCTATCTATCTATCTAATGTGTCCCATGAATATGATTGACTTGAATACTAGCTTTATCCTGTGAATCTGAAGACTTAATAATACCTGTTTTCCACTGTATATGTGCACAAGCTCAAGTGCTACGACCATAACAGTTATATACTAATTATTTTTGCCGTGCATATTTTGTGAGGAATGTAATTCTTTCCAGGATTATTAAGTTCCAAGAAAACTTACTTCAATGGAAGTTTTCAGCAACAAAGTTTTCTTACACCACAGGATTAGTTAGGATTAAAGCAATGTTTACGTGACTTAGGACTCTTATTAAAATTAAGAAAGGATTGTTTTGTTTAATTATTAACAAAGTAAAAACACTGAGCCTCATATGCAAGAACTACAAAAAGTACTTGGAATTTTCTCCTTTAACATATAGAAAACCCAAGTGGTTGAATGTACTTCCATTAATATTAGTGTGTAAACACCTTGATGATTAAATACGTATTAAAATGTTATTAAATAAACACAGGAAATAGTTATTGAAGGCATTGTATTATTCTACAGGAGGAAACTCCACATTGTGAAGATCATTTTTTGTCTGGTGGCATTTATGGAAATGAAATTTGCTCACAAACAGTGCATTATCATTAGCATCAAATGCATCATTTATGTTTATGAAGAAATCTCACAAACACATCCTCATAAACAGACTGAAAGGAAAAATTTATGACAAGTCAGTTAAGAGAGTTTTGTCAACTCTCTCATGAACCAACCTCAAAGAAAAGTACAATGAAAGTGCTTCTTCATGCTGCTCTAGAGATTCAGAGGGAATACTAAAATGTTCATACATCTTTCCCTTTCATTTATTAAGCCCTGCTTTTGATATCATTAGTGCAGAGTTTAATGAATTATAGATGAGGTGATTTCTTATACAATATAGCAGGACTTTGTGTTAACTTTTGTTGCGCACAGGGCTTGTGCTAAAGAGGTTGAAAGTTTTGTCGCACAGGCTGCAGAATTACAGCACAAGGGTCTCTTATGTCACAGAAAACAACAAGTAGTGCACTTCGACGCTTAACTGGCAAAGGACAGATTGATTTTTTTCGACAGATTCACTGACAGATTCAATGATTCATTGACAGACTGATGGGATTACCTACTCTAATCTTTTCCAAAGCATCCCTGCACCAGCAACAGGACAAGAGCTGCTGCTTACAATCAGTTATTATCCAAGGAAATCCTTTTTGCACTCAGCGTTATATCTATACATTTTATTTTTCATGTGTTTTTTTTTTTAATCACTTCTTTATTTTCTTGCTTGTGGGTTTGGAGTTTTAGTTGACTGACTCATTTTTTGTGATCATCAAGGATCTTCTATTTACAAAGATGATGTAATGTACACTTTGCCAGTGACATGATTCACTTCCTGTTTCCTAAGTGAGCGTGGTCAGAAGGGATAAGAGCATCTTGTGGACAGATGGAATTAGATTAATGGGGCCTTAATAAAATAATATCACGTTTTAAGCAGAGTCACATTATTTTAGCATAATTATCATTCGCTTTATTTTCTCTCCTGCTTTTACCTCCTTCAGATGAGATTTATGTTGTGTTGAGTTCTTTACTGCGACAGACACAGACCTCAAAGTCAATTTCCCCTTGATATGTGTCTTGAAAATGTCACTTTAATTCCCAGACCATTCATGGCTTATGGAAAATGAGAGAATGTATCAAAATCTATAAATCACGGTCGCTTCTTCCATTGGAACAGATGGATTAGGGTCTACCAGACTACTACATTTGCTGTTTCAAGTGGAAGTTCATTACACATAGCAACAACTAGCATGCACATTTCCCTGTCCATAAGGATACACATGAACCAGAGTTCCAAAAAACCAATCTCCATTTTCGCAACGTAACTCTTTAAAAGCTAATGTGTCATCGCTGACACACCCTGCGCTTATGCAGTTTGGATGGCTGTAACTCTTTCACTGTTTGTGCAATTGAAAAAATTCCAATGGTTTCTGAAACCTGAGACATTGCGCTTTATACGTTTTATCGGGTCATTATGGTCATTTCACTCACACCTGTACTAGAAGCTGGAGAAGAAGCCGTTTTAGCAGTATTATAACATGCAGTAAATCGTAAATGACTGCTAGATTTTGAAAGATCTGGAAAAAAGGTGCTCTGGAAAAAGGGCAAATGGACTCACTCACAGCATATTTTCTAACCTTTTTATAGCCAAAATAAGAAAAAAAAAAGTCCAGGCAAACTATTTTAGGCTCTGGGTTGATGAATCACAGTGTACATGGACAGGATCCTCAAATATGGAGAGAAACATCTGTTTTGTGAAATATCGGCATAAATGTGGATGGAGGAGGAAAGCTGGAACTCACTCTCTCTTAAGCGTCTCTTTGGTCGTCTATATGGCAGCACGACTAGCTTAGAAAAGAGAATTGGGCAATTTTGGGGTTGTTCTTAAGGAATTGTGGGAATTTATTTTCAATATTTGGGCTTTATGCAGTGCTGTGTTTTTTAATTGCACAGTTTACTACAAGTACCAAATAGAATTGCATTTGATTCAGTTAAAACCAAGAACCTTTGTCTCACGCACAAAATTATATGCATATATCACACACAAAGATTTATTATAGCATGTGTGATATATATGTTGCAACCCACATCCATGTAGAATTATGACAGTCATCTAAACAGATTGAGATTTAGCTTCCCAGTGAAGAGCATCATGCATTTATTGGTCTCCCATGATATTGTATTGCTGCTGCATTAATGTACTGTCAACATCTAAGTCTAATTTTCCATCCTATTCCTTTAAACATGTGCTTGTGGTTGATTAAAACATTAGAATATTCTTCTGGAAATGTTAAAACGTGATGTATATTTGAGTGTGCGAATACGAGATGACAGCATTTTATTCTGGCAATTTGCTCGTTTGCATTCGGGTTGTTCCATAATGTTTCACAACAGCTCATGCAGAAGCAATATGATAAAGACATCTACCTGTCCTACAGCGGGTGATGTCAGCATATTATCGCTGTTCATTCAGTCGTCCCTGCCTGTTTGTTTTATGTGTGGCCTCTCTTTACTCCTGCATCCATTCATTTACCCATTTAACAAGGACAACATTGATTGAGAGAGGTGGCGAGAGGGCCGATTCGATTTCAGGGGACAGAATTGGATTTGATGGTGAGGCATAATAGCTTTCATGGGCTTTTACGGCACTGAATAGCTTAGCTGGAGCTGCCTTGATGGGACCGAGGTGTAATTCTGAGAAGGATCCCAGGGATGGCAGGAGCACAAACATCCTGTTCCTTATTGTCCCAGCTCTGTGTGTGACCCAGAGGAGGTGAGCATAGGACACCATGTGAGGCTGAGACCTACCTTCAAACTAAAATAAATATCCCCTTATCTCTTATAATAAGTCACACTCCTGCAATCTCTCTGATCGGTGTTTCCAAAACTGTGTTTAGATCGATGAGCTGCCACGAGGAACAATAGTCGTGAACTGGGCCAGGTGCTTGCCAAACTGAACGGAAAGAGGGTAACCTGCTGTGAATTGTTGTGAAAGATGGTGGCACATTGGCTCCAGCACAAAGGATGTTTTTGTGGGGACTAAAATCCGGGCCTTGTGGCTGAGATAAGATGTATTCAGACTTCACAGTCACAATTTGGATAATCAGCCCCTCCTAATTCCACTCCACTTGGTCCACTCTGACTTCATTCATCTATGAATTGCTCGGTGGAGAACAGTTTTGCAAGAATGGAGGAATAATTGTACTTTGTGTGTGTGTGTGCGTTGCCATTCGACAATGATTCAGCTTTTGATGAATAGGGAATTTTAAACCTCGTCCGCTGAGCAATCTTTGTAAATTTTTATAAGCAGTTACTGTTATTTGCAAAACAAAATGCATTAGAAAGTATTTTTCCCCCTGCTAAGTTGTGCATTCAGCTAAAAAAAAAAAAAAAAGTGTCTTTTGTTTCTGTCGTAGCAGTTTTTGTTGACGCGTTATCACTGGGTCCATGCACGTGTAACATGGGTTGTGCTTTACAGGTGCCACCGGGGATGCACAGCCTGAAGCCCTGCCCTCAGTGCAGGGTACCCTCCCGCACTTCATCCAAGAGCCGGAGGACGCCTACATTGTCAAAAGCAACCCCATTAAGCTGCGCTGTCGAGCTGCCCCCGCCTTACAGATCTTCTTCAAATGCAACGGGGAGTGGGTGCACCAGAACGAACACTTCTCCCACGAATATAAGGACCTCAACACTGGTAAGACATGACCCTTATTTCAGACATTACAGCAGGGTTTGTACAGGTCATTGAAAACTCCTAAAATCTCTAAAATTCATTAATCCGAATTCAGGGCCTTAAAATGTCTTCACCTTTAAAGACCTAAACAGCTGCCAAACCCAAAAGCATCTACTGATATAAAATGTTCAGGGACTTTTGAACCACTAATCCTATCAATACATTGAAATAATTCAGGTAAAATGCAGTTTCTCGGCTTTTCATCGTCATCAAATATGACCCATTTGGACGTTCAGAGGCACCATAGTGAACATGGAAACACTGTCATCCTCTGAAACATCGATTCACAAATAAAACTCATGTAGTTTCATAAATGCCACTCTGAGCTTTTATGAATAATCATGTGATAAGTAAATTAAGTACAGCAAAACACCAGATTTTCATTGAAAAATGCAAAATGCAGAGGTTAATATTATACTAAATATTGATAGATGACTTAGGAAAGGTGAAATGTAGAGAAGTATTCATTTGGAAATCACTAAAAAAAGTGTTGTAGGTCTGTAAGGGGTTAAATATGATTTTACGTCTTAAAAATTCATGTGATTTAGTGCGTTATATAAAGCTTAAAAAAATTGTGAAATTGCGAAGGAGATTGTTCAAATTAGAAACAGCAAACAGCAAATTTCCCAAAACCACTTAAGTTAAACCTCAGTGGGATTGAAATACCTCTCAAAATGTTTCCTAAAAAACTCTTAAATTTAACATGATGAAACTTGCAGAAATTACCCCCAGTAAGACTATTTCCTGCTGCATGCCTTCTGTCCAGCTGTACAAATATTAAAGCTTCACATTCATATGATTTTATTCAGTATGTTAGTTTCCTATCTGACATGCATCTGCAGTAGCTCTCATGAATCAAACCACCGGACAAGTCCAAACCAGCCAAATATTAACCCATACAGACCCAGCATTACTTCTGTGTCAGTTCCCAAATTAATTTTCCTCTAGATTTAAATTTCTTAAGTGTTTTATCACCGTTTATTATAATATCATCCTCTGCATTTTGCATTTTTAAGTAAAAATCTGGTATTTTCCTATATTTAATTTGCTGACGATGTAGATGTTCATAAAAGCTCAGATTAAAGTTGAGGGTTATTATATCAGAAATAGAGAAAACTGAAGAAAAAATGTCTTTATCAGCAAATATATCATTAACTGAACATAAAAACGAACATCCCCATCTACTGTCATTGATCCAACTCCATGGGTTTTACTGGTGAATCAACGTTGTAGAAGATGACGGTGTTTCCACGGTAACTACGGAGCCTCTGAACATCCAAATGGGTCATATCTGATGAGCATGAAAAGATGACAAACTGTATTTTACACCAATTATTTACATGTACTGATAGGATTAGTGGATCATCAATTATTAAACATATTAGATTGGTAGATGTTTTTGGTTGCCAGTGGCTGTTTGGGTCTTTATGGGTTAATTTAACTGCTAGCTATATTTGTCTGCTATTCATGGCTGATACAACAGGTACTGTGCAGTGGGTGATTGGAGTTCTCATTATCCTGAAAACAAGCACTTGTTTTTTTCAGGAAAATGCTCCGGAATATTGCTATTATACAACAATAAGAGCAGAATGAAATAACCCAAACATAAAGACAAAACATTAGATGGAAAAGTAATACAATCTCTCAGTAAATGCAAACTTGATTAATGACAAACTCTCAGTTCTTTTACAACACACAACCTGTATCATATAGCACATCTTAATTAGATTCATTGTTTATGTGAAGAGCATTATAACAGCTTTAAGTGATGATTTAGTTCTACCAGTTAGTGCTCGTAGACGTGTTGCAAGGACACACACAGTAAGGTGCTGTTTAGCGGCGGTATACAGTTTGAAGAAATACTCTGTGAAATGAATGCAAATGGAGTCGGTGAAAAGATGCATGTGGAGATGAGCAGATGGAGTGCCACACTTCTGGTACGAGCCGAGGTGAAGGGTCGTTGCTCAAGTTGAAAATATTTAAACTGTGTGAAAATGAGTGAAAAGAGGAAAAAAAAAGTGCATGTTTTGAGTTTTATGAATACGGAGAGAGCTGGAAGATAAGAGTGTAGAGGGAAAGGCCCAGGAAAGACCAAAAAGTCTGGATGCCGGTATGAGCTGTTACATATAAAGTCTCCGCTTGTTGTCACAGCAAACGAAGGCGCTGTCAGTCAAACAATACAGGAAACGGCGAAAACAAAGTTAAAACAAAATGAAAAACAGACTGTGATGAGTTTTTCCTCTGCAGGAGCCTGGAAGATGCATTTATACTGGGATTGTTTTTTCAGCTTTAAAGTGTTATATCATCATATTTTTATAACAGAATATTGTGTTGGAATGGGGTATTTTTATTTATTTATTTTTTTCCCGAATAGATTTCACGTAAAATTGATGCCACGCATTTCTTGTCATTTTGTTTTGGATTTTAGTTGTAAATTAAACCCGTCTACTTATAATAAAAATAGCTGCTGTTCTTTTTTGTGTGGCTTTTTTAAAATGACTTCCTGTGAAATGTTATTTCTGCTGTGTAGATCACAGGTTTTCACGGCCCGGTGAGATATCAGATATTTAGAGGGGAAATACAGTAATAGTTGCAGTGGGCACACACCTTTTAGAACCTGAGCAGTTTCTTGTGTCATTATTGATACGGCCAGGATTTTTCATTCATGCATTCATTAAGTGTCTTCACTCTACATTTGAGTGTTTAACGCAGCGACTTCGACTGACCTTGGATAAGAGCGTCAGGGTGGCCTCTGATGGCTTAAGCCTAAAAGCCAACAGAGGCAGAGCGCCTTCAATAATCATAGTCGGGTCAAGCAGTATGTGCTGATTCTAAGCTCTTTGCGGTGTGGGATGGAAGGGCGAACGATGCAGGACCACATCAGCACAATTTCCACAAAAATATATAGAACTTATTATCGGATTGTTGAACACTCTGAGATATAGTCGGTGTTTAAATGGGCTTGTGTAGCACATTTAAACACTGATTACACAAGCACCTACATTATATTGCCCTCACATTGCCCACAATTTACGTAATTTTTTTTTTTATTATTATTTTTTTTCAGTTTTAATGTGTAGACTATGTGATTGAACAGTTATCAAAGCAATGAGGATGTTAATACTTTTCAATGTATTATTACCTCTGCCAAGGAGGTTATTTATTCACCAGGATTTGTCTGTCTGTCTGTTTGTTTGTTTGTTTGTTGGTTAGCAACATAACTCAAAAAATTATGGATGGATTTTAATGAAATTTTCAGGAAATGTCTGAAATAGGACAAGGAACAAGTGACTGGATTTTGGGGGTGCTCCAGGATTTTTTCATGGCATTTTCACTTGAATAACCTCTCAGCTGGCATGCCTGTTTCTGCACATGACATTTGACACCATGTCAACGTGGCCCTATTGTTTATCCGTTGCTAGGTAACCCACTTAAGGGTATTATATGTTCCAGCAGCATGGTGGAGAACTGAGCTGCCTTGGTGGAGGTCTGCACTCTCTGAGTGCTTTTCCAGTCTTTTTAAGTTTATCATGCAGCCGTAACAAGTTATTTATTTGCACATTACAAAGCTGCATGAAGAAGGTAAAATGCAGTCCAGCAGATACATGAACCAATGATCTATGCCTCATACAGGTCAACTTCAGATTGTCAGAATACAGTGTATGGTCAATGCAACACACTAGTCTAATTTAGCACCTTCCTAATAGGACCACATGCATGCTCTTCCTCAGAGGCTTTACACTGTCTAGAGGCTACATGTTCTGCCGACCTTCTAGTCAGAACCCACTTCCTGACACGTTTGGATGGGTTCCACAACTCAAGCAGCAGGCCCACTAACTTGATAAACATTAGAGAGGATAAATTCTCAATCTTCAACTGATTCCGAAGGTTTGTCAGGACAGAATTCATACTAGAACATCCCCTCCCACACTCAGCTGTACTCACAGCAGGTGTGTTAGCAGGTTGGTTGAACTTCCTAAGACTCTCTTTCAATGGTAACTTTGGATCCTCCTTATAGTCCCTATAACCTTGTTGGCTTTTTAAAGTTTTAATCTGTGTGAAGGGTTGCCAGTTGCACCATTTAGGTTATCTATTAATTTACAATCTAACAAAATTTTTAAGAACAATCTAAAAAATAAAAAAAATAAAACATTTACCTTCTATCTCCAGCCCAATTTAATCTATGGATATAGTTATCAAATGTAATACAATACCTCCTTGAACATAAAATTGCAATAAACCCATGTGTTTATTGCGTATTTGACTATTCAGTTTTTATGTAACATTGTAAAGTAATATCGTGTGTTTAACTTGCCCAACAGAGATGAACAGGCTGAACTTTAAAAGTGGAGTTTTACTACTTTTTTAATGAATACAACATCTGTTTTGGGCTGAAAATTAAACCTAACACACCCCCTCGGTCAGGACTGAATAGCAAACCACGCTGTAACATGGTTACCTTTAGTTGAGGAAACTTGGAGGGAAACAAGTAGTTGTTTACTCCAACTGAAGGCAGGTGGACTCAACAGTAAATTGTACAAGTTACAAAATAACAAGTGGTCCTTAGACGTAAACATGTAGCCAATTACACAAGTCTACAAGTAAAAAAACATCCAGGGTAAAAGTAGTGAAACTTAGCCAAGTTTGAGTTACTAATAAAGAAAACTTAAGTCAAAAATGTGAGTTGGTTGTAGTTTCAAAGATACAGTCTTGGTTCAAAATGTGAAATTCTACAATTAATGAGAGAATGGGTTTTACTCAGAATGAATGTTTGTCTCAGAGCTACCAGATCTACTTCAAAACACTGTCTACACTTTACAATACATTCACTTTATAGGTTCTTTAAACTGGAACAATTAGAAATCTGTTGTATAAATGAACATTAACCAATCATATTTATCATATACACTGAAAACATCAACTAACCAACACTTTTGTCATTTTTTCCCCAATTCATCTTATTAAAGTATGTAAGACTTAATGCATTTATGAACAGGCTGACCAGTGTAGACCAGATTACCCAGGGTAATCTCTTTTCCTAACATGTATCTGTAGGTGTAAATAGTTTTATGTACATGGTTTATACTTATGCTATCACTGTTTATGGAACACAGCAACCATTTGACGTGATACAAAAAGCGTATATATACACTGTTGGAATAAAATATTTGTGCCTCTCCTCATAAAATGATTATGACAATGTGATTTATTCTTGATAAAGTGTAACTGGGACTAGTATGTAATCATTGCACCAGGTCAAAGGTGAATACTGATGCAAATAAACAGGAATAAAAAGAGGAATGTGTCTGAAAAGCAAATTATTCCAACTTTAACAGCATCCAAAGTCAGTCTAACCCAATGAGATGACGTCTTAAACTTGAAGCGGCATGACTTGCTTGTCATCAGAATTCTATTTCCATACATGAATGACATTATTAGAGCTAGACAGTTAGTAGTTTCATAGTTTCTTTGTAATTGTTCATAAAGGGCAGGGCCAAACTAGTACTAAAAGCCCACATTGTAACTTTTTCATCCCTTTGGTTCAAGTGAACCAACCTGCAGGCATGAAAGCAGCGTCTTCACAGAGATGTAGAGTTAATACCTGTTTGACTCATTCTCCCATCATTTTCAGGTCGAGGATATGATTTAAAGTGTGAGGGAAGCGGTGGTGTGCCATACCAATTAGGTCCCATTAGTTCCTGTCAGGTGGAAGCATGTTGATTAGAGGACCTGACTGAGGCCTCCTGAAGGGATTTCTGGCAAACAACAAAGCCAATGTGACACTTCAGCTGGAATGCTCTGTGATTAGAGGCTGTGAAAGAGTCTTTCTTGTATTCATGAAGGTCCCTCCACAGGAAAGAGGCTTTTAATTGCTTCTGGAAGTTCATTATAGTGTGATTGCTGTGCTGTGAAATTGTTGTGTGCTTGATAATGGCAAAATGAAATTTGGAACTTTGGTTGTTTGCTGCAGTGGAAAAGTGCAAGAGGAAAGTTGGTGATGTTAGCCATCAGCAGGAAGCAGGATAATCAGTGGATCTGATGGGTAGGAGCATCCAGAAGCAAAGAACCACAGCATGCACCTGCGAGGAACAGAAAGACTGTAAATAAAGCAAAATTATGTGGCACATACTAAAAGTCGTGATCGTTCGGAGGCAGTGTTTTCTCGTCCCTTTATTGAAGAGTTATCATCTTAACTTGTCACGAAATGTTTGTGGAATATTGGACGCCAATATACCTTCCAGTTGTCCATAAAGAGTTATAATATGTTTGTTCTTGTTGTATTTTTCAGCTTCTGTGAGCGCAACCCCTTTCTGTGCGATTTAGTTTAGCCCGTTATTGGTGTCACGAACCCTGACAACATACCATTGGATGCATACACACGCATTTCATTCTGTTCACACATGTATTTAATTACAACAAGAATTCAAGACGATTCCATGCTTTTGCCAACGGAATAGACATGAAAACACGAGTACCGAGATGTTCATGAATGATGGCGACCTTCAGTATCTGCCAGACTGCGCAGCCTTTAGAGGAAAAAAAACGATGAAATGGATGAAAATGTAGATTTGCCATCATCATAGCTAATGTAGTCGATACTAAAACACTGAGATTTAAATGCAGAGAAACTGTGTGCATGAATTTAGCACCAGAACAGGCAAAATTATACACTTCAGGTTCTTCCCTTTGTCCCTTTTGTACCGCCGGTCAGTCGATAACGTCTCCAAACTCCGGCAAGTACAAGAGAGTTTGGCTTCACCTGATTTCAGCGAGGCAATGAGAAGGGGTGAAGTTTCCACCGTCTTATCAGAGTCCAGCTAAAACTCCACCGTGGTCGTTTCAAACTATGTGAGGAAATTCAGTCTTTACTGGAGATGCTATCAGGTGCCAGACGTCGTCGTCGTCTAATTTGATTTAAAGATTTCCTTTTTTCCCCCACTTCTCTTATGGACATAATGGTTTTCTGCAGGGATTTAAGGTCTTTTCTGGTTGATTTCTGGTTCCAGTTACTGCTCCATATTACTGAAGAAAGTACTCATGGCCTCTGCTGTCTGTGGGAAAAGTCGACATAACAAAGCCGGGCCGTTGGCTTTTTTCTGCTCTCGACTCGTGACATCATTAACGTGCTAATGAATTCATTGATAACACTCGTTTGTGACAGAAAAATTTCAGCTGAGATGGAACTATTCTGAAAGTTCCTTTTTTAATCGTGTGAAATTTTTGTCTGTTGTCGGCAACAGCAACACAGTATCTGCTCAGTGTTGCGTGACTGTCTCACACATAGTTAAGAATACTAAATAATAGATATTAATAATATATGAGTTTAGTCAAAACAGCTGCCTGCTGTGGCTTTAGAGAGGATGTGGAGAGAGGATACTCACACAGCCAAGATATGAGCTGAAACACAAGAAAATGAAGATCTGGTGACTCCTTTTGTTTTCGCACTGTTAAAAGAAGAGATGATCAGTTATATTTTTAACAACCGAGAAGCCACAAGAAACGCTGCCAAGGTAAATTCTGCACATCACTGATACATATAATCCCAGTCTTTTTGAACCAGAATAAGTTTCATATGAATAGAAACACTTATGAGTGTGAGTTTTAACCCACTTATTCTCTGTTCTGTCTCTTTTTTGTTGTGCATTCACAGATAATAGAGGATTGGCACATTTTTAGAGACATACTGCAGCACACTGGACTTGAAACAGTAACAGTAACAGGATCTAGTGCTGGATGTCTGCTTTAATTTGAGTTTTGTTACAGTAACATCAGATGCAGAATGTAGAATCTGTCACATTTACATGTATATAGGGTTATATTTCAAAGGGAACATGCAGTGATTTGACAAAACTTTGTCAATATTTCTGAAACCAGAAATATACAGCCTTTCCAGATCTATACACTGGATAATAAACCAGATGCTCTCACAGTGGGATTATTTATGCCAAGAAATATTTATGCAGTGTCACAATAAATGTTGCAACATTTATTTTCATCGAAAGTTGCATGAAATTTACAGAGACCTTGTATTAATGATGGGATAGCTGGACTACTATGTAAAGTCTTCTCCAACATGTGCTTCAGGTCTGAACTCTGTGGTATCTATTCCATATGTGATAATGACATCCCATGCTCCCTGAACCACTCTTGTAACCCTGATGAATCCTGTCATTGTCATCTTGGAACCATAAATCCTCTGATGTTCAGACGTGGTCATTCAGTATAGTCTGTATGGACGGAGACCTGACCAACCGAAGCAACCCCAGATCATAACACTGCCCCCACAGGCCTGTACTGTAGGAGCTAGGCATGATGGGTAATCCCTTCATCTACCTCTCTTCTCGCCCTGATGTGCTCATCACACTGGAACAGGGTCAATCTGGACTCATCAGACCACATGGCCTTTTTTCCATTGAAACACAGTCTAATCTTTATGCTCCCCATCAAAGGTGTGGTTGTTGAACAAATAAGAAGCTACTCAGTGCATCAGATACAGTTAAAGTATTTGTGGCAGATAAAACATAATCACTGCAGTAATTTTCCAATTGTATGTGTTTGATCTGTCAAATCTAGGTTTTTATGGTTATGTTTACCATTATTTAGACTGGAATTACAGAAAAAGCCAGTAAAGATGTGATACTAATATTAATGAATAAAGTATAATCTTTTCTTAACCATACACAAAGCCCTTTTTAATGTAAAAGTACAAATCTACAGCAGTCCGGCTGCAACCTGCAGTCTAGCAGCAAAGCCCTGAATTTTCTATCCATTATCCACCCCACCAACCAAAGGCAAAAAATAGCAGACTGACAAATGACTTTGAGCTTTCATGTGGACCTATCAGTGTGTTTCAGAAACGTACAATGGTTATATTTCATTCTGATAACTGGGTGGGCTTTAAATATATTATTCGGTACATGTGCTGGGCTGTAACCATCCGTAATAATATCCTGGCAGTTCTGACAATATCACAAAAATCATCATCACAGATACAAACATAATATTGTCCAGGTAGAGCTATTACTTTGTGTTGTTTACATGACAATGATTCTATTATTATGTTATTATATTACTGCTTTTGAGTTGGAGAAGATGGTGTGATTAATGGCCAAGATGCCTCCTCCACAGCATCACAGTTCAGATGAGATGTTACCTGATACTTTGTGGGCATGAAAAAATCCTTATGTTAAATAAGATTTGAGTCTTTTTAGGTTTTTTTTTTAATTAACCACAGGTTGGTATGAGCATAAATGGGAGAAGACACCACAGGTAACAGAGGTTTATCTCTACAACCTCAGTCGTTGGATGAACTGTGCTGTAATCATAAAATCAGCACAACATCAGTGTATATAGAACATGGGTATCAAACATATGGCCCGTGGACCGAAAATGGGCCACCAGTGGTTCCAATCTGGACTGTGGGGTGAATTTGCAAAGTGGGAAATTTAGACTGATGATATTAACAGCTAAGGGTGTCAAACTCATTTGAGTTCCCAACTCAATTTTATCAATATTCTGCCTGTTACTAAATGTTTTGCATATTTGTAGATCCACTGTGATGTGTAAGTAGTAACGCACATGTGTAAATGATAAGGTGTAGGTGTAGTACACTCATGGCCAAAAGTTTTGGGAATGACAAAAATGGAGTGTTTACTTAAATGTAATTATGTAATTTATTTGTCACTAAATTTATCTGAAACCTACTGTATATAATGCTCCAAGTTGTTCTTCAGTGTACTCCAGAAACATGGGGGGGGCAGTAACATTGGCAGCAAATTTTGCAAAAACAAAACGTGTGTCATTCTCAAAACTTTTGGCCATGAGTGTATTTTAAAATTGGACTTTAATTTCATAACAAATTTCAGGTTGTTCAGGTTATTCTTTTTTTTTTGTGAAAGGATAGTTTGTAAATGTAAACATTTTTAGAAATAATTTTACTTTTATCATTATTATTAGGCTATTATGCTATTACTTTACTGCTGTGGCCCGCTTCCCAAATTAAGTGGCCCCTGAACTAAAATGAATTTGACTCCCCTTATACAGAATGTGCGGAACTGAGCTAAATGCTGAATTACTCAAAATATGTTGGCGTCTTGAACACCAAGTAAAGTGGAACACATGGAGTCAGGTAAAAAGAATAATTTGCCTTTAGAAAGACATGTAACAAACCACTGAACAAAACTAGCTGCAGGGTAAAATATTACTTTCTAAATAATCTTGTTGCCACTTTAACCTGAGGCTGAGAGGTGTTTTCAGAGGAACAGTTGCATCAGATGAATGACAGGAGGTGAGGTGAGAGCATCAATAGGCTGGAGGATCTACAGACAATACTGTATGTAGCTTTACAGTCACGCAATAGAAAGATTATTAATGAACGTTAATAACTGTCAGGGCTGAAATCAGGTAGAAAACAACCTGATCTGCAGCTTTCTCCTCTCAGTCCACATTTATGGATTAAACATGCGAGTGTAGACGACCTGAAACCAGTTCTCAGAACTAAATCTGATCAACAGTCTGTAATTACACTTTTCAATCACATATCTAACCCCCTACCTGTCTGAAAACACTTGTGATTAACCACAATCTGCATCATGGGGTAGACTTTCCACAGACCTAAAACAAAGTCCACAGATTTGGTCTAAAATGACTCAAATTAAATTATA
>JAPQRQ010000028.1:13056693-13068776 GCA_037367365.1 Apogon talboti | reverse complement strand
CCCTTCCTGGGCCCCTCCTTTTTCTTAACCTGCTTCATTATCCGTGCCACTCCACTATCTCCCATTTAAGAGTGTTGAAAAATTACAGGCCATTTTACCCGAACTTACTCCATCTACGTGCGCCGACCGGTTCGCTCTGCACTACAATCACTGCACTTAACTGCCTGTGGCGCTGCCTGGCCATGTGAAATCTCCTTGCTATCAGCCGGCCCAAGTGGATTAGCAATTAAAGAGCCTGAGGATGTCCTCGCCATAGCCCCTGGCACAGGCCTGCCTTATATCTTTAGTGAACACAAAACTACAGATAAGGGCGGTCTTAACAGGAAGGCTTTGTCCTGGCACTGTAAAAGACAGCAACATTGTGTATTGGATTAGTCTGGCTAATCAGAGGAGGAGATCAGTGAAGAATTGGAATGTTATTGATTAGGACATGGGCCCTCAATGCCACCAGGAGCACCTGATAGCATCTCTTATTTACCAACGAGGCTGATGAATCACTAGCTCCTGATAAAGCTGACAATGCCCTTGAGTTCCCTGGCAGCTAAAGGGAGGAGGAGTATATCTACACCGTGTGCTGTACGACACCTGAGCACGTTCAATCAAACTATGTGCATGGATATTGATTGCATTTTTTATTGATTACTCAAGTCCCATCTTAAAAAAAAAAAAAAAAAAAAAAAGCTGCTTATAGATTAGTCTAGTATAGCAAGTTCATCTGAATGTCACTGTGGTACCTGCAACAATTAAAAGATATGTCCTCCCCCCAAAATGTCCAAGCAATTACAAATTATAAATCGCTCACATTAGAGATTTACACTAACGTTAGAGATTCAGTGTAAATCTCTCAAGGTCTTTTTTTCTAGAGTCAGCATTTTCTGTTAGACAAGGAGGGAAATCTATCATGACTGAAAAAAAACAGATACCCTGGTTCACTGGACCTGCATGCAATTGGTATTTTGTGAAGGATCCAGGCTGCAGATACTGTGTTCATGGAGTGGCAGACTGCACAGCTACCACAAGGAAGTTTACATGCAAATATATCACAACTTTTAACCAAATGTTAAGACAACGTTAAAAAAAAAACATTTATTTTACGAGCATTTCTGTCTACTAATCTCTCTGCAATATTAACCCTTAAAGAGCTAACCAGCCACTGGTGACTAATGCAATCTGTAGATCTAAAATGTTTAATAAGTTTTTAACTATTAATCCTATCAATACATTAGGTAATTCAAGTAAAATGGAGTTTCACCACTTTTCACTGCCATCAAGTATGACCCATTTGGACGTTCAGAGGCTCTGTGGTAAATGTGGAAACACCACTCTCTTTTGCGACATTGATTCACTAATAAAACTGGCATAGTTTGACAAATGACAGTAGACACTTTTTTATGGTTAGTAGTTAATATATTTTGCTGGAAAAGTCACCTTTTCTTCAGGTTTTTATCTAACTTTTGAATTTACTGTGAGCTTTCGTGAAGATCTAGATCGATGGTTCCTACTAGCTCACAGACTCCGCAAAACAGAAAACTACACAAATCACATTATGCTCTTGTTAGTGGAACCGATCACCCACAGCTACAGTCGGAAGATATGCATTTTGTTAAATTAACCAAAACTCTGAAAGTCCAACTCAGCCAATGAGCAAACTGTCGTTCAGACCTGTCAGTCAAAGGCCAATGTGGTAGAAACCAAAGCTTCTATTTGCCCTGAGATCTTATTAAGGGGGAAAAGAATTAAAGATGGATCAGATCCCTTATTAGATGGTCCAAATAAAATGGATAAGACTGGAATGAGTTCTGGAAAAGCTATTGCCTTAGTATTATTACAGAGAAGTTCAGTCAAAGTCTGTGAGAGTTTTGCAGACGCCCCTAGTGGCGATCAGTGGTATTACAACTGTAAGATTCTAACACATTCCCTTCATTTCACAGCAGAGGTCTTTGCTCTTACATTACATGCAATAAATCCCTTAATCTGCTTGAATTTTTACCAGTACATCAGCCTTTACACCTTTTCCAAGACATTCTTTCAGGGTTTCTACTCTGAAAGATGAAAATGCAAATAAAAACTGGGGGATAATAATGCACATGATGTATATCTTTGCCCACAAACTCTTTGATAATAGTTCCTGTTCTCCCTTCAGATGTGTTCTGTGAAATATAGGAAACTACTAATTGAAGATGAAGTAAATGAAGAAGACTGAGGGGACATTCTTTATTGGATGAAGCACAAATTCAGATTTAGATTTTATCAGGTGTTTAAGTCCTTATTTCAGATGAGTGGATGAGATAGACAGAAATAATAATCAGGATAACTTCCCTTCATACTCAGGGCTACATGCACAGACAGACTTTGATGCTAAACACAGTTCTGAGAATATCCTGAGTCTTTAATAGATGCCGTCATATTCTCAAGAAAATTACATCAAGATATTTTCAGTCTAAACTAAAGCACAGTGAATTATAAAAGCTGACAGTGATTAAAATTGTGATGAAACTGCCTTTTTCAATAAATAATGATCGAAGATTGGTACGGTTGGTTCAGCAGTAAAGCAGAGTGAAAAGTGGTAGAATAAGTGTTTTTTTTATCTATTTATTTTTTTCATTTTCCTATTTCCAATAGTAGGGGGGAAACATAAAAAATGTAATATTATAAATCTAATTAATCATATAATGTGAGTACAGGTTGTAGTATTTAGCTGTGAGGACCAGAAGTTAATTCACTTCTGAAGTATTTTTCTGTGGACTGAAACGCTGGTGTCTGTGCTTCCTCAGGCCTGATAGCTCAAAGGGGATTAGCTCTGCTTTGAGAATTACAAATGACTCTTGGGCCAAAAGCAGGAAAACTCACCTTTTATCAACAGCAGTTTACTGGGCATCTTGTTTAATGCTTCAGTGATGTTGAATTGGGAGCTACCAGCCTCTTAAAATTCTCTTTAAAGGTCAACACGTTGGCCCTTTGGGTGTAAATCTGTGTTGTGTTTTGTTAGCACTGCTCTGTTTGACACTAGGTAGAGCCTGTTTTTAATCATCTCTATCAACCATCAGGTTGATAGAGAGCATTACAATTGGAGTGTGTTTCAATGGAAAAAGTCCAGATTGACCCTGTTTCAGGTTGAGAAGTGAGTACCCATAATTCCTTGTGCCTACAGTACAAACCTGTGGGGGCAGTGTTAGATGGGGTTGCTTCAGTTGGTCTGGTCCAGGTTCACAACGTGATGTGTCCATGAAATGAGGTCATCTGACCATCTGAATGTACTGGACGACCAGCTGGATTTTTTCTTTGCTGACGACACCGACATATTCCAAAGTGAGATTCCAAGATTTTTCACACGGATTGGCTCCCACAGAGTCCAGACCTGAACCCCACTGACAATCTTTGGGACGTGATGGAGAAGACTTTATGCAGAGGTCTAACTCTCCATCATTCGTACAATATCTTGGCCAAAAATGTA
Source organism: Apogon talboti (assembly GCA_037367365.1). Taxonomy (NCBI): domain Eukaryota; kingdom Metazoa; phylum Chordata; class Actinopteri; order Kurtiformes; family Apogonidae; genus Apogon; species Apogon talboti. The sequence continues at coordinate 13,065,322 of JAPQRQ010000028.1, read as the reverse complement.
TGTAACTCTGGATGGAAATGAAAGGTGCAACATTGCGTAAGCATTGTGAGGTATAAACAAAGCCACAGTAAATACTTCCAAAAATCACAACTAAAGAGAATTTAACAAAATATTGCGTGAGTGACTTTTTTTTGGCTAGGCAGTGTATCTGTACAGTATACAGTATCTAAGACACATGAGTAGCATATAATTACATAGGCAAAGTGAGCAACTGTCCCCAAGCCACAATGTCCCAGATTTATACCATTGGTGTTGTGTAATTAAATTAATTTTGGGGTTATTAAATAGTGTTCAGCCCTGTGATGAACCGGTGACAGGTTCAGGGTGTACCCCATCTTTGGTGACCCTCACAAGGAAACTGAATGAATGGTCAAATTGTGTTGCAAGTATTTGCCAAGAAATGTCATAAAGGAAGACACATTTCAGTGAGGTACAGATTGTGATTTTTTTTTTTTTTTTGGAGTCACTGGGGTAACGGGGTGTACCAAACTTCAATTTCATACTACGACTGAACTGCATGGATACAATGGAGTTATTTTATCTTTAACTATTGATCCGTAAGCAGTATTTAGCACAAGTACAGCTTTTATACAATTTTATTAATACTTTGTTAACAGACATTCACACTGCAGTAAATATGTTTATTTTTATGGTGTAAAACTTTGTCCAGTATATGAAGTGTTTACAAGTGTACAAAAATGTGCATGAGCTGAAAAATAAAACTTAAGATTTGTGACATAACATGTACCTAATTTTCTTTTGTTAAAATAAGAAATTAACATCAGAAAAAGTATAATTTAGGAATTCACACTGAAGCCAATCTGTCAGTGTTAGAAATAGTTTCAGGTTTTGAAAACTGGAGTCATTATAAGTCATACCAGGACAAGCAAGAAAGATAAATATATTAAAGTAATTCTAAAACTGCCATGTAATGTGATGGTCTGTATGGTTCAAACAACAAAAGCTTGACCCTGAGTCGTCCCTGGAATGTAATTTCATCTGTGCTTCCTGACATTTACCAGGAAGCACAGCCAGTCTTTTGATGTGACCATTAGCATCAGCGTCTTATTTTCTTTTTTAATCCTTTCAGTGTGCATAAAGTAAATATTTGCGAGTACATCAAAACCCGGATTTCAAAAGAGTTCCTGTTGATTTGGAGAAGTTTCTCATATTCTTGCAGTTTGTGAATCATTTCCTTCACAGCTGAACAAAAACACTGACAGCTGCTGTCGTTAAAGTCATATTCAGAGTATTTGTGATGTGGTTTGTGTACTAGTCACTTCAACAGGGAGTTGTTTGGACACATTATTATTCAAGTGAATCTGTCCAGTGGAGTTTGATAATTTGGTACAGCTGTCTTAATTCTTTTTTTCTTTCATGCCTTCTACTCTACTAATAACTCTTCTGATATATATCCGAGACTTGAGAGCTAGAGAGATATGACGGCAGTTATATGAAAAGAATATTAGACCAATATGGGATTAGGATTTGACTCGACTGTGTTTGGGGTGTCAGTGTGTAAAGCCTGTAATGGAACCAGCCTCACCCAATCTTAAGACGCCGCAGCCAACGAATTTCATTAGTCTTCTATTCAGTGGAGACAGACGTGATGATCACAAGAAAAAAAATTGGCTGGTTCTGTCTGATTCCTGCGTCTAAAAGAGCTTGTTTCACTCCCAACTCTTCAGATACTGCCTCTTGGCATCTGTTTTTCATGCCCAGGGTAGCCCTATAGTGCCATCTTTCAGGTTACATGATAGCAGAAAGAAGTTACAGTAGTTGAAATCCTCAGATGTTGTAAATGACAAAACGGACAAACTCGCCAAGTGACTCTTGGTAGGTAAAGCCCTTAGTTGGGTCGTCATGGCAGCGTACCAAAGATTATAGAATTGTACAGAGACCAGGGTTTGTGCGCTGTCTTTCTTATTATCGCAATTCACCTCTGTGTTATTGTCTAAACATAATAAAACCATCTTGTCGTGTCACGGTGTTAACTGTTGGGCCACCTTGTGCATTGGAAAATGAGGTGGAAAAAGCTGTTACCATGTTATTTATTTATTTAACCTTTATTTAACCAGGAAAAAAGCTCACTGAGATTAAAAGTCTCCTTTTCAAGAGTGTCCCGGCTAAGACAACAGCAGCAGAAGTTACACAAAGTAAAAATCACAGCCATAAATCCACACTAAAAATATACATAATACACAATAAAAGTCTGTTCTAAAGCCATACATAAGACACTAAACTAATATTGTCCAAGAGATCTATGTTATGGAATAACTTTCTTTTTCTCTAAGATTATATATGGACACATTTTTTAGAATATGGTCAAACGGTCAGAATACGTCAAGCCTGTGAGATCTGATTTATTTTAGATACTGCTGTTAGACTTAGTATTTGTACACGTATATTTTCGGTGAGCTAGAGATTTGGGAAATGATTGACTACCCCGCCCCCACTCAGGTTGTGATTTTTTGTTTTGTTTTGTTTTGTTTTGTTTTGTTTTGTTTTGGTTTTGTTTGTTTGATGGATGTTGTTTGTGTTAAAAAATGAAAAAGCTAAAGTTTTTGTAAATCCTTACATTATATAGTGAAATGGATGTGCTTTTTCAATAACCCCCCCCCACTAAACTAAGAACATACATATAAAACACCATCAATAATACATAAAGCATAACAACAATGTTCCTTAAAAGCACGTCAAAGCAGAATCCAATTCAGTCATCTAGAAAAACATCCCATTCATCCTTTTCCCATTCATTTAAAATGACTTTGACTGTATTTACAGAGACCAGTTCCTTCAGTTTGACGTCCTTCTGTAGGTCGTTCCAGACAGTGGGAGTAGAACATTTAAAAGCTTTCTTTTCCAGTTCTGTTCTGACTTTTGGAACTTGCAGAGATAAGAGATCCTGGGATTGGAGACTGTAGTTATTTAAGTCATTCCAATAGATGTCGATCATTAAATATGATGGAAGCAGATCTAAAATATATTTATAGATAAAAGAACACCAGTGTTCCAGTCTGTGTGTAAAAAGATCTGTCCATCCAACTTGAGCGTATAAAAGACAATGATGAGCGTGAGCTCTGAGGACTGCAGTAAACCTCAGTGCACCGCAATAAATACTGTGATGACACATTCATTTCCCCATAATAATGTGCATAGAAATGTAGTACCCTGACCAAGTACCAGTTTGTGACCATCACCACATGTGTTGCTTTAAGGTAAAGCTGGACAATCTGGCTGAAACATGACAACCTATTCAGAATCACGAGTGTTTCACCTCTTCTAAAATGTATCTGAGTTACAAAAACACTATGATGAGTTTTCTCCGGGGGTTTGTTATCTGACTATAAACTTATTTTTGCATCACTTTGAACAGACAGTCTTACAATGTTGTAGATGAAGTAAACACAAGGTCACATTGTCCTGCACAAACAGCTGCGAAGTTTCCATTTTCCTAAACTGTTCTGCCAAATGGTAATAATGAAGGAAAAATACTTTTACCCTCAACCATAACAGTCGAGCATCTGCGTAAATCACAGAGCAAATCACTCACTGACTGTCAGAGCTCAGAAGCCGAACCTGCAGCTGATGGAGCGGACTTATGATAATCCTTCATCATTTCTTCAGCAGCAACAAAACAAGTTACACACACTCTGAGCATATGCATGAGTGTGTATAGTGATAAACAGACCTAGTGCTGAGCTGTGACATTGCAATGCTCTCTGAAAAATAATAATTGCACTAATTAACATGTCATTTCAAATTAATTTTCAGTGAAAGTTTTGACAGGGCTGTTATTTATTTATTTATTTATTTATTTATTTTTAATGACAAAATCTGTATGATCCCTCTGAAATGTAGATCACTGAAATTCAGGTTAAAGAGCCCTACTTTAAGTAGAGTATTTATCTTAAAAATTCTGTTTCTGTTGAATGCCATTTAGAATGTGTGTATTAATGAAGGGGCTCCAATCGAGTATTAGAAGTGAAGTCAATGTGGAAGTATATTAAAGCGTACTATCACACCTGTCCTGGTGTCTTCCACTTTATTTGAGCTCTCTAAAAAGTACTGGTGATACTTAATGTAAATTGTTACTCTTTTAGATAAAACATTATAATATGTTATGACTTATACAAAGTGTATTTTTCCTGAGGAGTGAGTTCTATAACCCTGATTTAGTTATGTACATGTTTGATGTCCCTCATATCTCTGAAGCTTCTCTTCAGGCATGACACAGTCTACAGGGTGTCCACAAGTCTCTCAATTTATACATTTTACAATTTATAAATATTATAAAAGCAATTGATGAGGTATGTTAATCAGGTTTGTTCTATGTACTCAGTGGTTGTTAAAGTTTTTAATCACATTGTGGGATCATGTACAATTGAATCACTGGTCTGATTTTCTCCATTGACAGACCAAGTAGTGCATATATTCACCTTGACCTTTTGACTGAATATGTGTCACCACATCTGGATGACCTTCAACCAACCATCACTGTCCAGGTAGATGGTGCACCACCACATTGGGGACTGCATGTTGGTGGGTTCCTAAATCAAACATTAACACACTGGTGGATTGGAAGGGATGGTCCAATGCCCTGGACACCTCATTGACCAGCCCTGATTTTTTTATATCATGTATCAAACAAAGATACAGTCATGGAAAAAATTATTAGACCACCCTTGTTTTCTTCAGTTTCTTGTTCATTTTAATGCCTGGTACAACTAAAGGTACATTTGTTTTGACAAATATAGCTTTTAAGAGTTTAATTTAAGAGCTGATATTTAGCTATTTTCCATGGTTTTCTTAATAATAACAAAATCACTTCAGTTCTTATATCAATATCTATGTCATTGTACTAACAAAAACTACTTTTAGGCATTCCACATTTTCTTTTCTGTCTGTTTTAGTCACATGATACACACAGGAGTCAGTACTTGATTGCATAACCATTGTTTTTGATGACTGCAGTCATGCATCTTGGCATGCTCTCCAACAGGGTGGTCTAGTAATTTTTTCCATGACTGTTTACAGCAGATGTTGTTGTTTTATGTATGCATTTTCTGCATTGCACCTATCCTTGTCCAGTAGAAGCTGTGAGAACCAACTCCAGATCTAAACTGGTACTACGACTAAGACTTTTCTGAGATTTATTCATTTTGCCTGGACTAGCTGTAGCTTATTTAAACCTGCAGCATTTCTGGATAAAAATATCTAAAACAGCTAGGCTTATATATTCTTAAGTTGTGTTCTTACATTATACCAAACATATATGGTGAATCCATTATTCATTAACTGTCATGGTATTTGATCCTCTGTTAATGGCATTACATCATTTTTGCTGAGCTAACATTAATGTTTAAAATTACATGTGCTTTTTGTGGTAGAATGAAAGAACATACCATGAGTATACGCTATTAAAGTTGATGTACATAAAACTTTAAGTTATTTACTCACGGTAAAATGCTCTGAGTGGTTCACTTCAGTCACACATTATATATATTTATTAACAGAAGTTGTGGATTTATAGAGCTCAGCAACTGACATCGTCTATTTAAGTTTTGACTGAACTACACCTAATGGCAGAAAATACATACTGTGCATTTAAACCATACACTTACCTTCATGGGTTACTGTATAGATAATCTATTAATGCATTATAAAACAAGAGATTTTGTGTCTATTTAGAGGAATATTGCTCCAACATTGAAATTATATGTAAATGCACTGAGATCCCAGATGCCCTCCAGCACTGAACAACTGCCCAAACTCCACACACAAATGTAAACTAATCTTATTTAACACAATGTCATGTGTGCATTTTCAAAATCTGTTTTACATGTTCAGACTGACTGGTATTTGTGTGTATATTTACACCTAAAGACCGTTTCATTTTCAGTTGTTGATTGTACATGTTTGTGCTCATCCTGACAGTGTTTTATTTGCATATCTCAGAGGACTTGGTGGAGGGTAGAACAGAGCTAAAAGAGTAAAAAATTAGACTGAGGTCACAACTAGATGTGAGTTTAATTATATTTTTTTCTCTTATCTGTCTTTGTGGGCAGAGTATCAGAGCATCAGGTTTAGTCCTGCTGGAGGCCATCCTGTGTGGAGCTCTGCTTCTTTACTTCCCGGTAAGACTGATACACTTACCAGTTTATGTGTGTGCATGGGTGTATGTAAGTGTGTGTGTGTGTGTGTGTGTGTGTGTGCGTGTGCCTGAGCACAGGCAGGCTTGCATCCTTTCATGTGCTTATTTTCTGACGTGGTAGCTGATAATCTTCATGCCATGCTCCTTTGAGCTGAAAACAAAAATCTTCTCCCTGACTGAAGGCTGGCATTCAGTTTGACCTTCAGTTCACACTGATGCTCATTCATCTCCAACAGAATCAGAGCTCAGAACAAAGTTTCCTATCTGCAGCAGCAGTGGCAGCGGTGGCAACGGCACAGAGCAGGACTGTTTGCCTTGTCAGATAGTACCTCAGTCCATAAATCATACCATTGAGGTGCATCCTGTGACAGATGCATGGGGCTGTGATAATCAGGGTTTTCTCAGCCAAGGTGTGTGGGTGATAAAATGGGACTGGCAGAGACAAACATCCCAGGGCTTGTTGGTGACCCCCTGCTAACTGTACACAGAACCGGCCAATGAACCCTGCAGCCTGTCAACACTACCATCTGTTGACCAGCCATTCGTGCTGCTTCGTACAGACGGCGCTCATTCAGACCTTCACAGAAAAGAAACTGACCTTAGTCTTTGGAAATAACTTTTTTTAACCAAACTAGGACTTGTGTACTTGCCAGACTTTGGGGTTCACAGGTTGCGAATCAATAGGCTATGTATGTGTACATTTTGACAATATAAACTGGATGTTTTAGTTGTGTAGAGTTATACAGAACACATGCCCTGTGTATGGTGCTTGCCTTGAATAGGCAAAATTAAGCATTCTTTACTGTGAAAGAAGTCAAAGTGAGTCCACAGTAAAGCAAAGTAGACGATGGGAGCTGGTCAAATTTGTTCTAAATCAGCCATGAATGTTAAAGTCAGGTAAGTTTATTAATGGAAAAAGTCCAGTACTAATTCTAAACTACTTACAGCCTCAGCTCATGTTGTTATGTTGGAGTCAAGGGCTATATAAAGGCGTAGAGAGAACCACAGTGACATCACCTATTGGATCTTAGGTTGCCAATTAGAGGCCTCGAGTCTGTGTCTTTTCAGAGCCAGAAGTGATCAAATATGGACAAAAGTGCTGAGCTAAGGAAGTGCGAGAGATAATGAGTGAGCTAATGCTAAATGCTAACTTACAGATATTCTAAAATTGTAAACTGCGAAATAAAAAAAATTGTTTGACAGTCTTGTTAATGTAACTTATTGACAGCAAGATTTGAAATTTTTGGAATAAAATTCAATGTAAGTCTATGGGAGGCAGGCCTTTTCTGGAGTTACCATCTAGTGGACTTGGGTGGTATTTCACTTTGAGATACTCATGCATGAGCTTCACTTTTAAGCTGTGGTTCCTGGTAGTCAGGGTTTATTGACACATTGAACTGTGTTACCAATCTGAAATCTATGTATAAGCTATAATTGTTTTTGAGAATTGCAAAAATGTATATCATTATTAGTCAGCACACTATTTTTAAAAGTTAGCGCATTGTTAAAGAATATTTATATAGTTGTTGGGGTTTGAACATGTTGTTTTCTACGACATATTATTTGAGTGCCAGATAGTCTTCAGTAGTCTTTAGGTCACAGTGGAAACACCGACAACCAAAAATCTGATGGAACCTTTAACATGGACAGCACTTCCAAGAGTAAAAGTTGTGGGTACTTTTGAAGGGACTGCAGCTGTTGTGAGTGTGGGACTCATCTCACACAGTTGAGGTCCCAAGTATGCAAAAACAAAAAAGCACTATTGAATGAGGCTCTTCTGTGAAATTGTCCCTTTTGTTTTTTGTCACCTTAAATTGACTCTTATTTTTGTAGCATTCAGCATAAAGATGGAGTACCTACTATCTACTAGAGTTAATATGCCTTTAACTAAAGAACCCAAAAAAGACTAAACAAACAAAGACCTAAGGGACGGTAACCTTTATTGCCACCATAGCTGGAGATGGGGTGGACATCATAGATATGACTAAATATCACATACTTTGGTGTTGCACAATATCCATAGATTTTAAGCAATGACAAATACAAAGCAACTACACAGCTACATAGTATGTCAAACAGTTCATTAATGACAGGTGGAAATGGATGAGGAGGGGTGGAGGGCAGGGATCATGTGGGATGAGGGGATGTGGGGAGGGGATTCCAAAGGATGAGGGACTATAGGGGGAAAGGGGTTGTGGGTAAGGGATCACGAGGAGTGAGGGGGTGTTAAGAGGGGATGAGGTGGTGAGGAAGAGACGGTTAGCATCAAAGGGCTGGGCTGACTCCAGGGTGACGAGGAAATGAGGATGAGAAAGGGTTTGAGAACTGAGACAGGAAAGTGATGGAAGCATGGGCCTTGTTTCTGACTTAAACTAATACAGTCATACCTCGGTTTTCGACCATAATCCGTTCCAGAAGGCTGTTCGAAAAGCGATTTGTTCGAAATCCGAAACTATTTTTCCCATTATAATTAAT
>JAPQRQ010000028.1:13009982-13022291 GCA_037367365.1 Apogon talboti | reverse complement strand
GGGGTGGGGTTGGTCTTTTGCAGTCCTTAGCACATGGCACATTTCCTGCTTTAATCCAGCTGTGGTTATAAGGCCTAGAGACTGCAGAGGCTCAGAGGAAGAGGAAGAAGAAGAAGAAGAAAAAAAAAAAAACATGTGACAGGCCTTAAGCCGATGACTCAGATTAAAAATGGGTGCTCTATAGCAATCTGAAGCTTTATGACAGGGTGATGAACATTCTCAACTGGGAGCTTGCAGCATGTTGCCTAAGAGGATTTCCAAATAGAAGAGTGCTGTTTTTTTTCTTTTTTTTTTCCTTTAATGCATTCAATTTAATAAGAACATTCTGCGACGTGCTGTGTTCACAGGCCTTTTGTGTTATATAATACACTATATTGTCTTGTGTCGCTTGAACGGCGAGCCTACATATGCTCTTTGAAGCCGTTAAGTGCAGGCCACATTATTAATGCTAATTCGGCTACAGCTGATTTAGCGTTCCTCTTGTTAGCAGCATTGAGCGCTCAAAACATACAGTAAAGGCCCCCGGGGGTTGTGTTTCTGCCAATTTTCTTTGTGAGGAGAGGGAGAGAATGCAGTGATTTAGGAAGCATGTCAGCCGTTCCTAAGAAGTTATGCATAACTAATCCTGTAAAACCCAGTGATCAATGATGCAAGCCTGTAGATGTATCGACATATTGATTAAGGATTCTTAAGAGCCCTTACTTAGAACACAGCATTTTCTTGTTTTGTTTTTTTTCCCTTGAACTTTAGGTCAGTATGGGTGCAAAGACCTCACCCCACATGTACAGTACCTGTGACTTCAACATCCACCCTACCTCAGCATTTAATCCTCTAACAGTTATGAGCAAAAATCCTCACCGAATTGCAGAATCTGGACCATTTGGCTCCGTTTGGCTCCATGTGGACCATCAAGCCTTTTGACGTAATGAAAAAAGAGATTTTCAGCAGGAGAAGCAAGCCGACCGAGGCACACAGGCAGTTGTAACTTAAATAATTGAAGAAAAAAAGGACAGGATCAGAAATTAGAAATGTTGGCAGTGAGAACCATGACTTCCAAGATGACTGGACAGAAAAGCAGGGATTCATTCTTCCTGCGTTGAGTTCCAAGAGGCCGGTTTGCCTCATTTGCTCTGAGTCTGTCACGGTTGTCAAAAGTGGAAATATTAAACACCATTATAAAGTTACACGCAGACACTTGGAGTAAACCCTCCCACAGCTGTCCGAGGTAAGGATGCAGGAAAATAAATGAGCTCCGAGGCCAGTGTTAAATGAATTGCCTATGTTGGATAAACATATGATGAATGAAAACTAGAGTCATTCCTCAGATCCTCAGAGGAAAACCAAACAGCTTATAGAAAAACCAAACATCTTATTGAAAACCAAACATCTTATAGAAAACCAAACGTCTTATAGAAAAACCAAACATCTTATTGAAAACCAAACATCTTATTGAAAACCAAACATCTTATTGAAAACCAAACATCTTATAGAAAAACCAAACATCTTATAGAAAAACCAAACATCTTATAGAAAAACCAAACATCTTGTAGAAAAACCAAACATCTTATAGAAAAACCAAACATCTTGTAGATCTGACCTTAACAGCCACTGAAAGACCTTAAAAAGGATTATCAAAATCACACTCATACTCACATATTATCTCTATATCTAAATTAATCTAATTTTGAGCACTTTTCACTTCTGTTCTTGAGGTTTTCATCTTTTTGGTGCAAGATACAAAATCATTCATCAACTCACAAAGGAAAATGGTTTTTATGAGTATTTATGTGTGTATTGAGCATGAATCTATTTTGTATCTTTACCAATATAGTTTGGAGGAAAGAAGACAGCAGTGTTAAGACTGTTGTAGTTATTGGCTATTTCATTACAAACACTTACTGAAAAGCACAGAACATTTTATACCTCGTTCTGTATTAATATGAACTTAACCAATTGCTTTATCCATCAAAAAGCTTGAACCATAAATGTTTATCTCTCAGAAGTAGAGGAGGGGTGAATCACTGACCCCTTGCAGTTTTAGCTGAATACTATTGTCCTATTTGATTAAACCGGCTGTTAAACTGCTCACTGGTCATTTCTTTTTCGTAGCTACCATATTATATTTATTACCCTCTGTACCTGTTGGTTTTATGTTCAAGTCTCTAATCTGCCAAACTCAGTCTGAACTCTTCCCTTGCTTACTACCTCTAGGTTTCTTCCCAATCATTGGTGAAATATAAAGACAAGATATTCTCAGAGACATTTTGCTGGTGTTTATGTCACTTCATGCACTTTGTTGTGCTTGTGCGTGGAGTTGTGTCTTCGAAATATCAACTCCTGAAGGCTTCACTTTGACTGAATGTGTCGTGGTTTGTCCCTTATTCACTCTGTATTGTTTTGGATGAAAGAGTCCTTTAATTGTTTAGCGGGCAAGTGACTATTTTTGGTCATATCCGCACACATTACAAGACAGTGACAGCAACAGTTACAGTGAGGACAGTGAGTCAACAATCTCAGGTCCAATGTGGTCTACAGGGTCTGTAAGGTCCACCTCTGCATGAACAGTGAGTGTACCCGCCTTGTTAGGTACCATGAAGTAATGGTACTAATGTTCTAAAACTGATGTTCCTTTCATGTGTTTTTCTTGTATTTTGTATATATATTTCTTGGATTTTTTTTTTTTTTTGCCACTTATGGGTAAGGAACCAAATATGGTAACTTCACTGATCTTGATGTTCTACAAGACAATAAAATTTTTGGAAAAAACTCACAAAATTATTAAAATCTTGTTACGTCCTGCAATAACACACTAAGGTTGACATATTGAATGTCAGAGTATTTCTTTGAGTGTCCCATAAAGGGTTAACTGCCTATACATAAAACTATGTATTGTTTCTCCTCTCACAAAAGACAAAATGGCCTGTTGCTGTATTCTGCCAGTATATCAGATTGGTGTAGACTGTGGCTCTGTTCTGAACTGGCCTTGACAACCCTTTGTGAAAAGTCTGTTCGTGTGCACACAGCACTTACAAAGCTCTGAACACACTCAGGATGTATTGAAAGCCAATCACTCAGGACGCATTTGGAAGCGGTCTGGGACACATATGTCCACATTGTCCTAGCTGTCTGAACATGAATGCATCTCAGGGCGACGTACTGAAGGACTTGTCTGACTCACTGGAAGTAACCTGCCAGAATCAGGGTGAATATTTCCATTGCTCAGTGGCAGGGCTGTCATTCTCCATCCTTCCACCATCTACACTTTTCAAAGCCTCCCTCACTTAAGAACATCAACCTCCAAGCCACAACAACTCCAAGAAAATAGCAGGTTTTGACAAAGACACTCACTTTTTTATGTGCTTATGTAGGGGTTTGGTCATTTTACTTCCTCAAGCAAACATGTTCCACCAAAACAACTTCTTTCCCAACATTATTATGTAAACGGACTATCGCAAAACCAACCAAACAACCTGGATGAGTTTAACTGAGATTCCAGAACCGTAGTAGAAGGTGGTAGATCTATCCAGAGTGATAAGAAGTCTGGATATAGGTCTGGCTACACTCTTTCAGTGGGGGAAAAACGTGTTTTAACCTCCTCAGACCCAGTAGCCCCACAGGTTTTTGAGTTTTGGCTTTTTTTAATTAAATAATTGCTTATATTGGAAACATCATGACGCAACAGTTTTTTCAGATGCATTCTTAAATAATTTTATGGAATGTCATTTGCGGTGGACAGTTGTTTATTTTTTTTTGTATAAAGCTGTGAATTTCTTGTCCTCATACGTGGACAGTGGGTCCTAGGAGGTTAAAGATGTCTGAAAACTCTGAGGCACATACTTTTGAAGTGTCTGATGATACCTGAATGACGCTCTGGGACGTTCAGCCGGGTACTTGTACCCATATCTCAGGATACATGATGTTAATGCAGGGTTGGAACAGGGCCGGTGTCTCAACAAACCACCAACATGTACTCCAACCTGCTGATAAATATTCTTCTTCTTAGCCTGTGCAGCAGTGAAACTATAAAAATGTAAATGGTACTAACATGTGATGCTCTAATACAGTGGTTCTCAAACGTTTTGTGTCGGGCCCATCTTTGGAGGGAAAAAATATTTCCCCAACAAACTTCTAAGGCCCACCTATAACTTTTTATTGAAAAGAACATCAATTTTCTAACCATTCTTTTTTCTTTTCTTTGAAAAATTTGTTATGTATATTAAAAACAACTTACATTTTTGCTTTAACAATCCAAACAAAAATTGTACAATTATCTTGTTAGAACTATTAAAATAAAGTTTTTATCCATAGCAAAGATGAATATTTTAACAGTATTGGTGGCTGCTTTACATTGTATATAGTCTCAGAACTATAAAGTACAAGCTGGGCAAAAACAGAAACTTTGCACATTTTTTGTTTTTGCCCCAATAAAATATGTGTCCTTTCTACAAATCAAACTATTAGTCCAGTGAGAGATCACCATGGCAGTGGATTTGTTTGTTGTACGTCCCTGAAATGAGTCTGAGGTACTCTGATGTCAAAACATTAGTTCCACCTGCTAACCCTGATACCAAAAATGAATTTACTCTGCACAATATAAAAAGATGTATTTGGTCAATAAAATCAAAACTTACATCCACTGAAGTCTTCTTGATTAAATGCACTATCGTTTATTAGCTCACCAGGCTTTTGTAACTGACTTGGCAGAAGATTTATTGCAAGAACAATCCTGTTTCTCCTGTTTATAACACACAAAATGAATGGAAACCGCTGTATTTAACACCAGCATTAACACAAGCCTGACAAGTTTTACACAGCTCTATGATTGAAACTTAAACTATTACTGAGATCCTTTTGATTCAAATCTAATATACTTCGCTAATGATCTTATCGTGTTTTCTGTTTCAGGGCTGAAGGTGCGTGAGGTTATGATAAATGTGTCCCGTCAGCAAGTGGAGGATTTCCACGGCCCAGAGGACTACTGGTGCCTCTGCGTCGCCTGGAGTCACCTTGGAACTTCTAAGAGTCGCAAAGCCACAGTTCGCATCGCCTGTAAGTATAAAGACGCCTCTGAAATCAGTGTGTACATTGATGTTACAACTTCATCTTCCTGCAATTCAATATGTCACCAATGAGATAAAAAAGGTGGAGAGAACTACAGCTTAGGGACTGCACAGGCCTCAAAAAAATTCCAGAACATTTTTTTTTTTACTCGATGTGTTATTTTAAAATAATTTTTTTGCAAATTAATCATCTATTATGGCATTGATTAGATAGTTGAATTATAAATGATGTGTAATATTTAGTATTGATGTTCCTTGTGTCAATAGCCTATAGATAATTCATGGAATGATAGTGTATATAATTGTGTTTAACCTGAACTGAGACACTACTATCAGTCGTGTCCAAGTATTTCATTAGTTTTTTTAAGATGAATCATCGGTCATGTCGGATTGAAGTTCATACATTATGGATCTTTCTTGTCAAGCAAAAATTATCCTGGAAAAGAGCAAATTCAACACAAAGATCTGGGTCGGATCATCTTTCAAGACAAGCTTCATATAGTTTTCACTAATGTGGAAGCAATATTATGGCTATTTCTATGTCTGATGGCAACACATTGTTCAGGAGAAACATCATTTTCACAGGTAAAGAGAAAATGAACTGCAAGCAACTATGTCTCAGGAAAAACTGTGTGTATAAAAAGCAAGATGTTGCGTAGAATATATTTAAACGACATAATCAATGATTTTGCTTTGTGAAATTAAGAAAGAAAATATTTTAAGTTGTAACTTAGTGGATCCCGTAATATAATTTTTGTGATTGTTCAACACAATCTTTATTATTGAATACTATTAATAAAAATTAAAAGGCAATATGTTTAAAATTTTTCCTGTAATTACAAGGCATATATATATTTTAAAGCTTTCTGAGCTTTCATTTAAAAGGGGTGGGAGCTGCAGGGCTTTATATAGCTCAGGGTCTCACCAGGTCTAAATCGTGCCCTGGGTGAAAGTGAAGGTAGTTTCTGAGGATGATGTATACCAGCTGAGATACCCTGCTGTTTTTTTGCCTTTTTTTTTTATTTTATTTTTTTACTAAATTTCAGTGATTCTTGGTTTTGTTTTATCATCTGTTTCACTTTATTCAAGGTTGCAGCAACAAGGGGACAGTTTGTTTGTGCTGTTCGTAAATGTTTAATACCTATGCCTCTGTGTTAAATATCAAGGAGAATGATCCCTGCTTTTGTTTGTAAAGTCATAGCATCTCTCATCACTTTTTGCTGTGATCACCCGAGCTGATAGAGTTATAAAAGATAAAGCCTTCAGCGCAGTAAAGCACCGAATAAATGACAGTCAGTGGAAAAAAATAAACTTTTGATTTCCCCCTGGAGGTCTGTGTAGTCTTACGATGATGCAGAATGACAGGTCATCAAATTAAATCAAGCAGTGATTCACAATCGCTGTCTTTGTTGATGATTTCCAACCAGGGGTACATGTGCCCCTGGGGGTGCCTGAGGGTGAGGGAGATTTGATAATAATCTCATAGAAATCCACTTGCATTTGTTAAAAAGCGAAAGCAGCTAGATTGGATAGTAAACTGATATTATGCTGATGTTTTGTAAATTTGCTATAACTAGTATATTGAGAATAACACTTTGGACATCAAAAGTTCCGTATGATGAGATAACAAACAGAGCAGCTGAAATAAGTAAATGTAGTCTGTAAGTGTGTGATACTGCAATAAAATCAGAGATTGATTCCAAAAAAGCAGTTAAACCAAGAGGTAAAGACCTCAGCTCCAAAATGAGGTCAATGTTAAAGTATGTCAAAGTGGTAATACCCCTACATACCCCTACGAGTACATTGAATTTCCATCTAAAAATAGTGAGTCTACATTTTTCCAGGACTCTTTTTGCTCTCATCCGTTTCATCTGGAACCTCTAAAGAGTAATCTTTATTTATTTTTTTTACCTCTGTTTGTTTTCTTGGGCTTTTAAGCTAGCATTTTAGCATTAGCTCACCCATGACCCCTTGCAGACAGGTCAGGGAACATAGTAAAATAATAATAGTAGTAGTAGTAGAAAAATAGAATATAACTATAAGCAACAAATGACTGAAGAAGCAACTACATACAGTTTAATTTAAGAATAAAGTTACAGTATAAGGCACATGACAGACTGAACACCATGTTATGCATGTCCAAATAAAAGTAAATAGAGTTTTATTAGCATTGGTGCAGGTACATTATAGTTACAGTACACATACATTGGAGTTTATGTTGTCTTGCTCTTTAGTTCAAGGGGGAAAATAGAAAGAACAGAGATAGAGACACACAGAGAGAGAGAACAGTTAATAAAGAAAGAAAGACGGAGCTCAGCAGATTGGTATCAGTGAGACTGTTTACATTGCCATAAAAATCCGATAATTAGGAATAAGAAGATGATTGTAATAATCAGATCCGACACGTTTACATACCTTTAAGACATCACATAATCAAAAACTGTGGTTACACACTCCAGTCCATTATCAGATTTATTTCATCCGTATATAGTGACAGTAGACTTAAACTTCCTGTTATTGTCTTACTTTCACGTTTGACTACATAACTTCCATTTTCTGCAATTTTTTATTGTTTTTACACATGCGCAGATGTAAAAGGATGAAATACATCAGATTAACCTGTATACATGCAGGAAGACAGAGGAGTATTGAGGAGAAACCCAGGTGTGTTAATCCGATTTCTCATAATCAGGCTGTTGTCTGATAAGACATATCAGATTATCCAGTTTACATGATCATTTAATTCTGAACTCCTGAATTCTGGATAATTGGAGTATTGGTGTGCATGTAAACGTGCTCAAAGATTTGAATATTCTGTACATTTGGGTGAAGAGAGAGTTTCTACCATCACCTGTCACAAGCATTAGGTCATGACAAAGGTAACTGACATTTCATGTACAAGCAGCAGACATGAGGTTCTTCCATAGGTTGTTCCATGGGTTCTCCCTTGGAGAACCAGGGTGAGGAGCTCAGATTAAAGCCAACGCTTCTTCACATCCAGAAGAGCCTCATTCACGTTGAGCCATGTTCAACCAGGACTAGATCCTGTGTCATACCCAGGCTGGAGTGACTTTATGTCTTGACTGGCTTGGGGGTGAGGTGGTGGATAATGTCGTGCAGTCCTACAGTTTCCTCCCACAGTCCAACTACATGCAGGTTAAGAGGTTAAGTGCTCGTTCTAAATCGCCCCTAGGTGTGTGTGTGATCGTCTGCCGGTTAGGCTCCACCCCCATGTCACCATTCAAAGGATTAAGTAGTTACAGAAAATGAATGAATATTGTTAATAACAACCATGATTATCAGCATTAGACTCATTTTGTTTGTGGTCCACACAAGTAGAATTTACTGGGTACTAAACGGGTACTTGAGCTGATGGTATTTGGGTGGTACACTTCAACTCTAAACGGACCGGAGCTAAAACACCACAGGCTTTTTTATTTTTTATTTTATTTTTGTTGCCTTGTATTTTTGCTATCTGATGTTATCTCAGAAGAAACACATTTATTGGAGTTTGCATAAAGGACCGCTTGTCTGTTCAGATAATCAGATACTCACAGATGGCACCGGTCAAAAGCAATATGGACGCCAGAGGGAAAAACAGCCACGAACTAGTGAAGATTCACGGACTAAATCAATGTCAGAAACTTATATTGAGTAAAAATAACATAAGATAGTACAGACAATGATGTGATATCAAACCTTTATCAGTCCCTCCAGAAAAACACGATTATACGATCACACAATTCAATGCACAATCAAACAAATGATGCATGTTATGCGGGGGTCCACATTTTTTGAAAAACGGCGCATATTCACTGCAGTAATAGCATATTTCCATGCAAAATACGTGAAATATGCAGAGCTCACATGATTTCATAAGCCCCACATTTTCCTGCATAAAGTTTAAAAACTATTGCATTGTAATTTGACACGGGTAGTGATGTAATAAGCCATGTGCAATGGCATCACCGCATCCACAGAAGGTAAACCAGTGTTGTCAACTTGGCAACTTTGTCTCTAATTCTGGCAAAATCCTTCAAATCCTCTTGGTGACTTTTTTTTTCAAACGTGACTAGCAACCAATTTAGCGACTTTTTCTGGTATTAGTGGAGACTTTTCTGGTGTTTTAGAGACTCTGACATGAAAGCGCGTATCATGCTGCAGTTACTGTCCTCTAGCCCCTCCCCCCTCCTAAAGCACTCATAGACGGTCAGTCTCACAGTAGCCTAGCGCTGCAGTCTGAGATGCAGTCAGAGAGGAGACCCACCACTGCACGTCCACGCTGCTAAGGAAAAGCACATGCACAAAGCCGCCGCTGATCTCGCTCTCACTTACAGAGTGGGATGTAAACATAAATGTTTTTTCACTGTCACACTAAAATAAATTGCCACATTTAAGGAGGGGGATCCGAAAAAAAACTATGAACTCCCAGTAAAAGTAATGGAAATGGAAATATTATCAACAGGATGTATAGGAAACAGTCAAATTCTCTTGTTGGTATTGGCTTGATCTTGTTCTGTGAAGCATTTTGTTGAAGTTGAGAGGTAAAACTAGTCATGCAGTTTTACTCTGTATAATGTTAACATTAACCGCTGCCTTAATGTACAGTATATTTCATTCAATGTGAGATAATTAAGGTTGAGGTCGTTTAAACAATGCTTTATAGTTAATGGTATTTCAATTCATAGTCTGGTTTTCAGCTTTGTGATAATGCAATTTCCAACAAATCTAATAAGTTGTTTTTTGATTATTTTTTTTAAGAATTTTGTTAAATTTAAGTAAGAATTTAGCACTAAGTAATTAAATGACAATTTAACCCTGATCAGTTCAGACCACAAAAATGAGCATTGTGCAAATTGTAAAGGCACATTCCTTTTTCAAAAGGCCGACATTTTACAGCAGATGAAAGAACGAAGGACCAAATGAACAAACGTTTATTTCAGACATATAAAAAGCACAATACAACTGCCAACAAAAGCAAATGATCCAAGGAAATGAACAACATAAGACAACCAAAAAGTAATTTACACTATTATACAAAAGAAACACCCAATTTCATTGTTATTTACACATCTGAAAACAAGTGGGAAGAAGTTAAACACTTATTTAATCCCAGCCTTTTATTACAATACCACACACAAACTTTACCAATCTAAATTAATACAACATGGATATATGTCAATATCAGTCAATGCGACAACTATCATTTATATAATTCTATGTAATCCCCCAAACATCCACCAAACATAAACCCAGTTCAACATACAGTTGGCTACAATTTATAATTATGTGTTTTTCCTTAGAATTTATACTATTTATGATTATCTCAATTATGTTTTTATATAAACCACAACTATATTAGTTGATATCAATATAATATATAAAATGTATAATATATACATGTATTCCACAACATACAGTATCAGTCAAGCCCTCCATACTACACTCCATCCCACCTTAATATGCTGCCAGTGTCATCAGAGTTAGCCCTTTATCCCCCGATGTGTCTGTGGTGAGCATTCTGAATGTATGTTTTATTTTAAATATTCACAAAAATTTAATTTTTCACTCAATAAGAAACATTTCAAAACATGCTGATAGAATATACCTTGTTCTTTCCATAGACATCTGAGCATGCTCAGTGCACCTCCTATCGCCTGTGGAATGGGGAGTAAAACACAGAGCAGTGAATAAGACCAATTTGCTATAAGAATAGATGGTTTGGGCTTTTTTTTTACACTGTTTTCCTTGTTGTTTTTTGTTTTTACTGTGTTTTGCAGTGTTGTTATGACTTTCCTTTATTTATTTTTTTTACTGTGTTTTTACTCAGTTTTGACCGTGTAAAAGTTTTTTGGAGTTCAACCAGGTGCCAAAAAGCAGCTGGACTGATTTAGAAAAAAAAACAAAAACTACTGGGGCTCAATTCAAATCCTTGTTGTTGTTCAGTGTGTTCCAGTTCACAGTTCATGTTCAACATCCTAAATCTCTTATTGATTTACATTCTGAGTGCCTTATTTAGTAAAAACCTGTCAAACTTCAGTTCCTCTCTTTGTCTTTTTCTGTTATTCACCCTGTTTCGACCCTAAAACACACAGTAAAACAAAACCACTGAAGAAAAGGAACACAGGCACATACTCACAGCAGCTTTTATGACACTGAAACAGACGGCAATTCACAGCAGCACGTTTACCTGCAATCATGTCTCAGGGGTTAAAGGGTTAACATCCACAGTCTTTCCTAAACCTTTGCAGGAAAAGTTCCTTGTTCATTTTTTCATTCCACAAATCCACCCTACATATTGTCATGCACATGCATTACTTTGAGGATTTTTTTTTTGTTTTTTTTAAATTGAGTTATACCTCCCCACCATCTCTCTGTAAATACAGAACAATGTGGTATCAAAGGTGTTTTCTCACTATTGTTTGCACATGAATGCTCAGGATGATCTGAGCAATCCTCACACTCGTCCTCCATGGAGTGTATCCTCCAAACCACCTTGTCAACAGATTACCCAGCACGGGGCCGTTGGATTTGCTTTATCTTCTACGGACTCCAGACGGTTTTGAAGGTTGCGGGGTGCAGAGCTGAGGGCAGGCCAGCGTGTTAGCACTGAAGAGAATTGAGGCCTGGCTGACCGTAACACTTGACACCTGACAGCTTCCTCTTATCTCCCTACACAGACCTGAGGAAAAACTTTGAGCAGGACCCCCAGGGGAAGGAGGTGCCAATCAATGGGATGATCGTTCTGCACTGTCGCCCTCCAGAGGGAGTGCCTGTGGCGGAGGTAAGACCGACGCTCCTCCCTCCCACTCCTGAAAAAGGAGAAGCTTATACTCCCACTGAGCAGAAAAAAGATCGGCACCAGAGAGGTCATCCTCATTCTGCCGGAGTAACTCCTCCGCTCAGTCGATTCTACCTTCAGCTCCGCTTTCTCTGACCTTTCACAGATTGATATAGTCGTGTTAGATACCGAAGATTTGCAGCTGGAATTTTAATGAAATCCTTAACAGTAGGAAAGACACCCAAAAATTGTATAACATATCAATAAAATATAAACAGCAGACATTCAGGTTCAGCGCTGATAGCATTAGTTTTGCAGGTCTCGTGAGTTCACACTGTGAGATGTATCTGGCTTTAAGTAGGTCAGAGCAAAAGTGGATGACTCAATTACAGTTTGGAAAGTTTATTTATTTATTTATTTATTTATTTATTACCTAAATGGATCCAATATTGAAGCATCACTCGATCT
>JAPQRQ010000028.1:12995930-13008932 GCA_037367365.1 Apogon talboti | reverse complement strand
AAATGGATCCAATATTGAAGCATCACTCGATCTTTTTATATATATATATATATATATATATATATATAGAAGATGATGGTTACACACAACACGAGAAACTGGGTTATACATGATGCAATATTACCCAAGAGTTTAATGCATTTGTATGCAGAGGACCGGTGGAGCACAACTTTTCCACACAAAAAAGTGTATTTGAGAATCAATATATATGAATGTTAGATTTTTTAAATTCTAATTCTTTATTTATATAAATATCTATAGAAATACCAAATTTCTTATTGTCTCTAATATTTCATTTCTCTCTCATTTGTGTTTTTTCTACCTGTTTTTCTCTGCAATTGCTTGTTCTACTGTATGTAGCTGCTGTTAACTGTGAAGTCCCCCAATGGTAGGATAAATAAAATTTTATGGGAGGTGTGTGTTCAACACAACTCTCCCCTATATCATAAAAACACCAAATGAGGAATTATTTTTTGAAAGAATGGTGTTCATCCCAGTTCAGACAGATTGTACCGATGCCAAGGCTCACTGAAGATGTTCCGGCTGCATGCAACACCCTACTTGAGGTTGATTTTTCCTTCTGTTTGACAAACAAAGCCAAGCTGCTTCCATTTTTACGCCAAGACTGGTATAAAATACCCGACAGTAAAGTGAAATACTGGTAGAGAGCAGACCAAAACACATGAAAGCTGTCATTGAAAATCAGGGTTATTCCACCAAATATTGATTTCAGAAGTCTCCCCAAGTTCAAACATTAGTTTTGTGTTGTTTAAAATAAATATAAACTTTCTTTATTTGCATTTAAGGAAAACACATTCTTTAAGGTTGACCTGTTTTTTGTTTTGTTTTGTTTTGTTATGTTTTTTTTAAATTATGCTACACTTTTTTTTTTTTTAAATATATGCCCACAATGACAATATTGTATTTAAAATAATTATAAATAATGTCATTTCCGGGGCTGAATACAGTACTGTGCAAAAGTCTTAGGCAGCCTTTAGCTTTGTTGTTTTTGCAGGGCTATAATGTACATGTGTCTTTATTTCTAAGAAAGAAATATGCAGGAAATAAGTGCACGGTATTGGAACACACACACGCGCACAGTAAAAAAAACACACAATAGCTTATGTAGGTAAAGTCTATTAGTGTGATTTGGATTCAGTAAATCTTCAACTCTCTCAGTCCAAATGAGTCCATAATATTTCTACAATATTCTTAATTTTTTTCTCTGAAATACATTTTTTATTTTAATACTGTTTTCACAGTTGCTTGATATTCCTGTTGTACATACCCTATAGTACTACAATGACTGAGCAATGCATGTGTGATCAAGCATTTCAGAAAAATATATGAATACTGTATAAGCTATATGGGATCATCTGGACGAAGAAAAGGATATAAGACCATGAAAGCCTCTGGGACGTTCTGAAAGTATGTAATATAACAAGATTATTTAAGAAAACATTCAGACAGTCGACTCAAGAGAGTTGAAGATTTACTGAATCTAAATGGAGGTCACACTAAATACTGACTTTACCTGCAGAAGCTGTTTAGTTCTGATTTTTTTCCTCCATACTGTGCTCATCTTTCATGTTAGAAAAAGACACATGTTCATTACAACCCTGCAAAAACAACAAGCCTAAAGGCTGCATAGCACTTTTCCGCAGCACTGTACATAATGCGAATAATTGTACATAAATGCATGTTACAGTCTAAAAGCTCCAGAGGGTGCACAATCTACTGAACTGTGAGGAATGTGCACTATATGTCACACTTATTAGGTTCACTTTCTTCTCATGCTTGCTCTCAGGTACAGTTTTTAACACTGTTTATCCTCTAAAATAACAGTTCATTCTAAATTGTTGTTCTGATGCTTCAAGCGATTAAACTATGTCTGCTGGCAACTTTAACAGCGGTTCCCACAGAGACCAGAGCAGATGTTTCTCACACTGTGATCAACCTGCAAGACTAACTTGTGGGACAAATGTAGCATTTAAATGTCTCCAAGAAAAAAAAAAAAATGTCACTGAGTGCATATTATTATCCAACTGCAGGCTTTTCTCTTCCCTTATCTGATCTGCTGTGTTGGGGTTTAGGGTTGGAGTTGTAACGATCTGCCTTTAGAGAGCCGAAAGAACAGCTGATTATACGTATTTTATTTTCTATTTGTCATTAACCTATAAAGACCCAAACATCTATCTACCTGTTGATCCACTAAACTTATCAATCCATGTGAATAATTGGTGTAAAATGCAGTTTGTCAGGTTTTCATGGTCTTCAGATATGACCCATTTGGATGTGCAGAGGCTCTGTAGTTACCATGGAAACATCGTCATCTTCTACAACATTGATTCACCAATCAATGATTGATCCCATGGAGTTGGATCAATGACAGTGGATGGAGACGGTTGGTTTATGTTCAGTTAATGATATCCTTGCTGAAAAAGTCACTTTTTCTTCTTTTTTTTTTCTGGTTCTGAAATAATAACCCTTAACTTTAATCTGAGACAAGCAACAGATTTGACAACCCTATCTGGAGCTATCGTCTGTTTCATTCAGTTACGTTGCTTGTCACAATCAGTGTTGGAAGTAACACATTCTAAAAGTTATGCATTATAGTAGCAGATTACTTTTTACTGTAACACAGAGACATTACTAATCAGTTTTCAGTAATATTTTACTATGTTGCTATGTTCAATAGCGCTTCTGTTACAACACACTTTTTGTCCATAATTTAATGGCTCAAATAAAAAAAAATAAATAAAAACAAAAAAAAACAGCAGACCTTAAGGAATCAGAAATGCATCTGTAAAGTTCTATTTCCTGTTGGTGTTCAGCCAATGGGTGAAGATAGCAGAAGACGGAAGGAACATTCTTTCATTCTACCTGACAGTGTTCTAAACTACAGGGGTTCTGGCAGGGGGTATGTGAAACCCTATCGCATATCTCATGGGGTCACATTTCCACTGGACCCAGAAGTCTGTCTTTTAGGGAATATAACTAAGCTCAAATTTACAAAGTATGCTAAGAAACTGACAGAAATCCTGTTGACAATCGCTAAGAAATGTATTGCAAGAAAGTGGAAATCTCACACCCACCTTCCAATTCAGATGTGGTTAAGTGAAGTAAATAGTTGTGTGCCCTGGAGAAAATAACCTACTGGATGCACAACAGAAGTGGGGTGTCCTATAAGATATGGCAACCATTTTTAAACTATATGGAAAATATACCAGCACATCAGATCAGTCAAGCTTGAAATACTGGAGCAGGACTGTAGGACCTAGGAGGTGTGAGGTCACCATATGTCTCTCTTCCCTTTTTCTTCTTTTTTCTTTCTTCCCTTCTCTCTCTCTTATGTGTGCCTGGGATCGGCTGTCTCTGGCCCGCTTGCTGAGGTCGCTTTATTTTGTATGTATGTAGCTGTATTGTTGTCTTGTGAAAAATCAAAAATAAAATATTTTTTTTTAAAAAGAAGACGGCAGAAGACAGTCCATTGTCCACATGGACGTATGCTCATTACTAACCCTAACCCTGATTTACAGAAGATAGTTAGCATGATCCCTGTGATCAGCAATGACAAGGTAAGCTAACGTTTATAGGACTAGTTACAATTATTTATCAATTGCGGGTTTATCTACCGGCGTCCTCGGTGCCACACCCCCTGTTTGAACATGTACAATGTTGAAAAGATGCAAGCGTTCCTGCTGGGATTTGAACATCATAGATTGTCACGTTACTTACTGAGCTATCCGTTCACATGGACTTCAGGGTGCGTCCCAAGGCTCTCCTATCGCTTGTATTGCGGGGTGGTTGGGAGTCTGTATGTAACTCAAAAGTAATACAGGAGTCATGTAACCCATTAAAATTCTGGCACAGTAATATTGTAATGTAAGGAATTACTTTTAAATAACAAGTAATCTGTAATGGATTACAGTTTGGAAGTAACTCGTACAACGCTGCTGATCCGTGATTACCAGCTTATACACTGACGGTATAACTGACATGTGCATGGAGCAGATTTAGGTGGAGGTCAACCTGCGGCCCTGTCCTGTATAAATGATTCAACGTGGAAATGGAGCGATGATGTCACTCCAGCGCTGCCAAATCCATAGCAAGGATAAAAATAGTTGAATCTGAGCGGTACAGACCGAATCACAATCTCCCATCTAGTCCTTTGTCAACACAAATGAACCCAGCCACAAGAGATGGGAGTGAATAATGTAGAGAGCGCAGGGCAGATATCCTCAGCCCCAGTCAATTTCAGCACACCTCATCCATGAAATATTGAGATGGCGTCCATGAGTGTGGTGGTGTGAGGTTTCAGAGTGCTGCTGTTGCAAACACAGCTCGGGCCTGATAGAATTTGAGCCTGCGGTCGGAGTGCAGCGTAAACATTATGCTTCTGAAGGGGTGTGTTTGGAAATCAACCTCGTCAGCAAGGATGTCAGGGTGAGCTAATGAGTCTCCAGTCACTCAGAGAGGAATCACTTTGTATCATGTGGTAACAATAGTCTATTTAAGCAAGACCCTGACACTTAGCGGGATGTCTTAATGCACATGAGGGAAGTACTCCGATAGATATATCCCTAACAATGCTGTAATTCACCACAACTCTCACCATCCAATTATTTGTTCCATTATACCTGAAGTTTATGAGCAACCTTTGACTTGTCTTTCTTGCAATTATTTCACTTTCAGCTGTGTTTTATATATATATTTTTGCAGGCAGTAGAGAAATCTTGAGTATTAACTCTCCATAGTCGACATCAAGGTTAAGTGGAGGCTTAATGGCACTTAATATTACTCCTACAATATAGAATTAGATTATATTATGCACCATTTCCAAAATAGCACCTTTGAATATACAATATATTGGAAATGTTGCAAGTTGTTGCAAGAATAAAATGTATTTCAATGTATAACCAGAATGTATCTGAACCAAAGTATTTTTCAAGCACTTTTTTTTTACTAAAAGAGCTACCATATTGATTTATAACATCATCTGATTGTGATGACGGCTTTAGTTTTTCATTGGTTCATTTATGAATGAATTATTTTTATACCTTACATGACTGCAGGAACTTATTTCAATTACCTAGGATTTTGATAAACATCAGCACGTTCCCATTGAAATTACCGGGGGGGAAAAAACCCTCAACCCCTAACTTTCCCTGAAAAAAGTACGTAGTAGGACTTGCCATGAATTCATAGTGGGCGGGGCTGTGTTTCTGCAGAAAACTGATTGGTGGAGCAGACTTGCTGCATTCTGCACTCACACTCCCTGTTTAATCCAGCGGTATCTGTGTCTTTTTCATGCTTTTATTTGCAATGTGGTAAAACACAAGGAACAACAGTCCAACGTGAGCGTCCTCCATCCTGCCGTATTATCTTGTCAGTCGTAGTTTATGTCTTATTGTACTTGTTTGACCTTCAGCTTCTTCTTACCGTCAGGTGGTGTAGTGCAGGGGTTCCCAAACTTTTCCATGCCAAGGCCCCCAAACACCATTAGCTTCATATGTATGTATGTATGTATATGTCAGAAAACATTGACTTTTAGAATGTGTTTTTCCTACTTTTATTCAATATACAATAAGTATTAAATTTGTTTAGCATAAAATATTATTAACTAACATGTTTCCACACTGTATATTCACACTAAAATGCCTTGTTTTACATTTTTTCTCATCTTTCCTCCTGTTTTCTGAGGCCCCCCTAGCACCTTCTTGGCCCCCACTTTGAAAACCACTGCTGTAGTGTAGTTTCTTTTACCCCTTCCCTCATATGTCATCAGCCTGATTTGAATAAATAAAATTTTATGGAACTTTGAGATGTAAAGGAAATGCAAACCACACAGATTACCAGGAATTTTTTTTTATCCAGGTAAATAAATTCCGAGAAATAAAATTGTTCATAAACAACAGTCCAGCAGGCCTCATAGTTATTGTCTTCAATCAGTCTTAACCATGTTTCAATCCAGTTAATGTTACTTCTCTAATTGTTCATGACTGATGTTGACGTTGAAGCTGCTAAAGCTCATACCTGAACCCCTCCACCCATGAACAACTGTTGGAGGCTCCACTCATTCCCACCTTAATTGATCAACACTACTCACAAGTTTGGCAAATTCTTTACAAAGATTTCCAGGGCAAAAATAAAAATAGAATGTACTGCATTTGGGGAATTTGTAAGACCTTTGAGTGACAGATTTAACCTCCTAAGACCCAGGAAAGCCACAGGTTTTTGAGTTTTGGCTTTTTTTAATTAAATAATTGCTTATTTCGGAAACATCATGATGCAACAGTTTTTTCAGATGCATTCTTAAAAAATTTTATGGAATGTCATTTGCAGTGGACAGTTGTTTTTTTTTGTATAAAGCTGTGAATTTCTTGTTCTCATACATGGATAGAAGGTCTTAAGAGGTTAAGGATGAATTCTCAGTTTCAAGGATAATTAAGGCTTTAATGTGAGACTTTTCAAGGCTCTACAGACACCGTGTAGGCACCAGCAGTAGGTTTAAAGTTAGGGTTTAATCAATGTGAAAAAATGAGATTTATTGTAATCACAACCTTAACCTTAACCTTGTATTGAATTGAAGACAAACCAGTGTTTTCTTAACATAACCAAAGCACTTTTATTTCCCCTGACCTAAAAACTTACAGAAGTCTGGATGAAAACTCCGCTGTGTGGACTTTCTATATTCACCTTCCACTCCAACCACCTCCTGCCTGTTCAAGAAAGGCAGAAAAAAAAAAGGAAAAAAAAGCAGATGCTTCAATGACAGATTCTGAGATTATATTTATGCGTGGTTTGCAGAAATAATGACAACATTTTATTCTTAGGACCAGGGTGGTTTTAAATGGCAACAGACTGTGTGCATTAATATTTTATAAGCGGTAAGTTACAGCGGTTCATTTAATTTTAATACAAGTCAGACAAACTAATTACTAGCTGTTTCCACGTTTTACAGTTTCAGCTCGACTGAATGAGTCAAATTTCTATAAACAGTGTCCGGTTGCCAAAAATAAATAGCTCTACTTGTCCTAATTTACAACCGTACACAGCAAATTAAGCTAAGTGGGCAACAGTCAGAGCTTCCATTGGGCTTTTTTGCCTCGGGTTTTGCCTCACAGACCACAACGGCAGCCAAAAATATTGTGGTGGAGTATAACGGGACTATACACATCCCCGAAAAGAAGATCTACATGTAATTCATTAAGTCATTAATGTTTAAAGGTGACAATTTGTAAGCAGTTATGCTGATTAAAACAAGCAAATTCTGTCATTTGCTTTTATTTATTTATTTATTTATTATCATAGCTGAGATGCTATCAGTGGAATTTAAATGAATGTATTTGTGGCTGAAGAAACCCAGACTGTTCTGTGTTTCTAAGCGTACTCCCTCGCTGTGTTCACGATTGCCTCGCAAATGTAACATCAGCAACTTACTGCAGGCAAATTAGTCAGCAGGTTTGAGCCTCTGGAAAGAAGGGACCTGAGTAAATAACTGATGAACATTTTACGGCGATGTTAGGATAGCGCCGTACTGAGAGTAAACTGCAAAGAAAGACATTATTTTAAGAAAAACTTCAAGAAAGAACTCACTTTAACTTGTGCTTCACTGCGTTTTTTTCCATATAGTGCCTTTTTTTTTTTTTAACTTTAAATGTCACATATTCTGGGCCAAAATAAATCAGATGCACCTCATGGCATTACAGTAATTAATCAGGTAACCCACACTCATTCCACTGGTGGGTCTATCTTGGCGAAAACAGTCGAAATTCTTTTATATTCCATCTTTGCACTAACACACAACAGACACACTGTAGAACACCAGAAGGCAGCAGAAGTCACTGTAAAAATCCTATATCCAAGTGATAGAACCATAAAAGACTATAATACTTGTCACCGTAACTGACAAGTTTGTACTATGAGAATTGGATGTTTTATTTAGATTCCAAGAAAAAGACAGGGAAAGCTGCTGTTACCTGCTGTGGCGAACGTCCGCGCCTGCTACACAACTGTCAACCTCTTTTGCTGTTTCTTTACAAGTGTCTCCAAGTCACAGGTCTCAGAGTCACTGCTTCACTACATGTACCATGGCAATTGGTGCAAAACTAAAAACATGAACAATCATTGTTTTTGAAGCAGGAGGCAGCATCGGCAGAGAATACAGTGACACAGCATGTAATCGGAATTGTCCTTAAAATATACTGAAAAGAAAAAAAAAAGCCTTGTTGCTACAAATAACCTTTGATATTAAAAGTAGTGATGATCAGACGGCTTTAATATATGTCCAAATATCACTGGTATCCCGAAATCTCACAGTGTAATAGCTGGAGATCACACAACATGAACGACTGGTGTGCTGGTAATGAAGTTATCATGACCTCACAGCGCATAAATGTGCACAGCCTCTTTTGGAGTTTGGAGATGCTGTAGCATACAGCGGTGACACAGGTTAAAACATCAGTACAAATTTTTCCGCAAAATTCCAGATATTTTATTGTAAGATTATTTAGTCAGACATTACATTTATACAGGGTTCCTACAGGTTTCTAAAAGTAAAATTTAAGTCTTTTTAAGACCTTTTTTAGACTACTTAGAACAGAATTTAATGCCCATTTCACAGCCTATTTTACAGCCATAGCAAAAATGTGTGACTCCCAGAATTTATTTACTCCAGTGCCTTGATTTCCACCATTATGAGTCATTCTTCACCGGAGGCTGCAAAATTAGCAATAGTTGGTTCTTAATTTTAATATAAATTATTGGGTTGGAACAGGTGGAACTGAGTCAACTAACGTTACTTTCTTTGCAGCTTGGACATTTAGCAGACACATTTAAGGCAATTTATGACAACATAACTTAAGACCTACCGTATCAAATTTAATACCTCTTAAAGACTTTTTTAAGGTATTAAATGCAGATTTGTAAATTCAAGACTTTTAAGACTTTTTACCCTGTTTATAGCCTATATTGATGCCCATTTCACTATGTTGTGTTATAGACATAAAACACTATACAGGCATAAAAGCAGGTTTGATTGTGGATCGCTGTATGTGTGCATGCGTCATGTCCTCATTAAACACATGCAACTTGAGGATTTTTGCAGTTTCTACAGTTTTCATCATGGACCAATCCCTGGAAGAAATGCAGAGAAATACCAGAAAGACAAGAAACTGTGATATAAAACAAAGGCAAATTACACTCGGGTGTAAAACTTTATGCACAGTTGCATCAGCATGTCATTAGCATGAAAATAATTTGCGAATATGTACTTAAAACCGAGGTGATTGCGGGCACAAAACTCTGCAAAATTAGCTGTGAGCTCAATCCATTCTTTAACCATTCAGTTGAAGGTGTTTCCTGTGAATTCACATGCAGAATGTGAGAGTTTCTGTATTTGGTTTTCCATGTGAGGGTAAATTACAACATGTGAATTCTAAGTGTTGTGCAACAAAAATACCTTCATCCATCATATCCAAAGTGCTGAGACTTAATTTGCCTATGGTTAATAAAACGTAGGAGCAGTTTTCAATTTGTAATTTCGTTTCAGTGCTTTGGATCCAAAACCAATCCCCCACTTTGACTTCACAGATATCAGGGGGTGTGAATGCAGAGCAGATCTTTTAACTCGGGGAGAAAGCAGTTCATGAGAACCCCGTATAATGAGTTTCTTTTGAGTGGTTACTCTGAGAGAAAGTGTGAAATGAACAGGCAAACTGGAAGCCAATTTCAACTTCCCTGAATGAAAGCCTTTAATCCAAGATGAATCCCCTTGATCTACAGTAGCTCAGGTAGACAGCCCAGGCTACGGCACAAAGGGGAATCAACTAAATGCTCCTGCACTGTGATACAAGCTGTTCTCTGTCGAGCTTCACAAAGACATTGTGATGCTACTCCAAAACAAGTTAGCATTTAACTCCATCCCGCCTCCTGCCTCACACTTGTTTTTACTTGCTGATCCGGCTGCATAGAACCTCTGTTATTTTCTCATAGGTCAGGGAACGTCTCCTGGAGAGCAGATGATGAGCTTCATTATTAAGCCAAGCAATTACAAACCCCCCAGCCCAGGCCGAAGCCAGGAGCTCCCTCTATTTATTCCGTTAAGATAAGACAGATCGGGGTGGAATAGTAATGCAGTGCCACATAGCTCGGAGGGGAGGAGAGGTGGCATTTGGGAAGCAACAGGGGAGGCGGATGGATGACGTAGAGCCACTTTGTGCTCTCCCTGTATCTTTTCTGATTAACCTCCAGAGCGGGAGAGCACAGCTGAGCCGCAGATAGCTCTGACTTTACCTGCTGCTGTCAGGCTAGTCGTTTTGTATGAACACACAGAGCCATGCTGAGTTCAAAATATCTGTGTGTGTGTGCGGCCAAATACCATGCCTATCTTAACATGTCCTGCTGATTGGATGCAGGGAGAATCCCCCAGGTGGATTAGCTCCATGCTCGGCGGTGTCGCTTCTGATGTGCCGCTCAGCGGGCCTCGCCGGCGGCCCCCGGGGGAATGTCTGACGGAGACATTTAATCCATGTAATTGCGTTGATGAGATAGTTGGCAATTAAAAAGTTCTGCCTCCAACACCGACTTCACCGCAGTTGCCAGATAATGGCCCAAAGGGGAGGAGATGATCCTAAATTGTGACACCTGGGCGTGATTCAGCAGTTAGCTTTTGTTTATACACTGTCTATACCAGAGGTCTGCAGCCCTCTTTAGCCTCTCTACATTGGCTTCCTGTGGCTTTCTTCGTCATAATACAACATAACGGATATGAATATAACCCTGGGCCATTTGTTTCTGGTGGGAATCATTTCAATGGAACACAGAACAATGCATTAGCCTATAGCAGAAGTTTCATGCTTATAAAACCAAGTTATGATCGGAAAGCAGCAAAGGTAAAACAAAATTCATAAGCACCGCTTCATAATGGAACAGTTTATTTTTTCTCTTCTTTGTCTCGTCCAATGAGTTTTAGCGTTAGAGAAATGATGCTTGTACTGTTAGATCTGCTTTGTGTTAGCTTAGCTTTACAAAGTTTGTCTCATTGGTCTGTTGTTTGATGAAATTATTCATGGCATACACCTGTCTCAGACTGTTAGACTGGTTTAGATATTTGCTCTTTTAAGTGCTTGTTGTTTGGATGTATTCTGTTGTCTAACAATTGCTTTTGTCGAGCATTTAGCTAATGTTCTTCCGGTTACGTAGATGAATGAATGTGTATATTGCTACAAGCATCATATAGCATTGCCATAGCAACACAGTTGAAACTGGGGGCACTGGGGGCAACTGAACATACGAGGCTATGAATTACCTTTGAACATTTTGCTGTAGCTGTTGTCAGAATAAAGTCATTCTGTGACTGTCCATCTGTAAAGTTGTGCAGCCTATACGTAAAATAAAGACATTTTTGACTGTCATACAAAATGAATGTTACATGCTACAGTGGGAATGCAATGACTCAACTCACATTTGTTTTGCAGTTAGTTTGTTTCAAGGAAAGATTATACATGCTAGTGGGTTTCTTCTCTATTACACAATGAATTATTTTTGTTTATTGGAAATGGGAACTGTGTTCTTCATTGTATATGTATAATTTCATAAATGCACAAACATTACATTACTTTAATGAAAATACATATCATGTAAGTATTATAAACAGGTTAGCCACCTTGAGGTGCAACATAGAGGGGGGCGAACAATGTACACACATTTGTGATTGTTGATGATGTTTTTGGCTCCTCTTTAGGGTCAAAAATGGCTCTTTTAGATTATAAAGGTTGCTGACTCCTGGTCTTACATGTCACTATGGCCTGAAGTGACTGTTAGACTTCAGACTTTTGGAGTGAAGGGAAAAATACCCGAATTGCAAGAAAGTGGAGGCCTGTCTTGCAGAACATAAGTCTAAATGCAACCTGTTTGTTTGCTGTAATATATTCAATGTGAATATGTTTCTTCAGTCTCTGAACACCACTGGTACTTTATTTTATTAAAAAATCTATTTTTATTCTAATACAAATAGTTCATTGACACCTTTGCAAGTATTTTCAAGTTCATCCTCTATTATTGTTTTTGGAGCTTTTGCACACACAGGGCAGAGTTCAAATAAGGAAAACTATTATTGAATCATGTTTTGTCTTTAGTTCCTATAGACAGAAAAAAAATCAATTAAAATCATGAATCACTAGTACTTGCAGACACTCTCCTGGGAGGACCTGACAGATACTTTAAAGCTTCACTAGGCAGAAATCAGGAAAAAAAAAAGCATCCTCCTCCTGCAGGTCTTTCCTCTGTGCATAGAATAAGCTGTAGATAAAGACACACGATGATCTGCCAATTTCATACTGCAATGGAAAAATGAAGAAATATTACAGTTAGTGGAGCTCCTATGTACATCTGGGAGCCACAGAGTTTCTGCAGTAGAAGTATCTGTGACTGTAATTCATCATTACAGCTGTCAATAATCTATTTTTATCTCCCTGTGACCTGAGATTGGCCAGTTAAGATAGATTTTCTAAAGACTGTGATCAGAGTCAAGAGGAGGCACATAAATCTTGTTTCCTGTCAAACCACCTGAATTACAATATGCCGGAAGGTGATTCTAAAATTTTGCTTGATGATGCCAAAGCAAACACTACCTATTGAAGCTATAGTCAATGCAGTTGCATTGATGAGACGCTCCGCCTTTAACCCATAAAGACCCAAACCTCCACCGTTGACCAATATCATCTACTGATCTTTAACACCTGTTGATCCACTAATCCTATCAATACATGTAAATAATCAGTGAAAATGCGGTTTGTCATCTTTTCATGGTCATCAGATATGACCCATTTGGATGTTCAGAGGCTCTGAAGTGAACGTGGAAACACCGTCATCTTCTATAACATTGATTCATCAGTGAAACCCATGGAGTTGGATCAATGAGAGTGGATGGACACACTGGGTTTATGTTCACTTATTGATAGATCTGACTGATAAAAGTCACTTTTTCTTCAGTTTCCT
>JAPQRQ010000028.1:12951941-12965648 GCA_037367365.1 Apogon talboti | reverse complement strand
CGCCCTTAAGTAGCTGGGATAGGCTCCAAGCGACCCTAGTGAGGATTAAGCGGGTTCAGATGATGACTGACTGACTGTTCATCCACTAATCCTATCAATAGATGTAAATAATTGAGGTAAAATGCCGTTTCTCATCTTTTCATGGTCATCAGATATGACCCACTTGAGCACTCAAAGGCTCTGTTTACAGTCAGTTATTGATCACTTTGCTGAAAAAGTCACTTTTTCTTCAGTTTTCTCTGTTTTGATATAATAACCTTTGAAAGAGTTTTATGTGATCAGTTTATTCAATATATAAGATGCAAAATTCAGAGAATAATATTACAATAAATGGTAATAAATCACTTAAAAAAGATTGAATAGAGAGAAAAAAAAATCATTTGGTTTTTGCTAAACTCTTGTTATTACTTTGTGTATGTATTACTAAATAATTGGGTTTTTTTTATTTTTTGATGTATTGTTATCACCACTCTTTTAACCTATTTTTCATTATGGTTTGTGCTGCAGACCTCTTGGACAGGTCACCCTTGTAAAAGAGATCTTGATCTCAATGAGACTTTATCTGGTTAAATAAAGGTTACATTTTAAATAAATGTGTTTTGGAACTGCCACAAATGTAGCACTGGGTCTTTCTGGGTTCAGTCAATAACGCTTTGTGTTGTGAATTATCCAAAGAAATGCTAAAAGACTATGATCCATTGCAAACGTAGGAGATAACAAGTTAAGTAACGAAGAACATTAATTGTAGATAACTAAATGTGTTTACTCTGACAGAGGTACAGCCCAGATACTAAAATGAAAAGGAACTACAGGTCTGTTAGTTTAGTAGGACATCAAATCTGTCACCAAGACGGAAAACATCAAGAAAAATAGGGTTTTGAGGAACAAGTCAAAACAGAACACACCCCAAAACGCTGCTCACCAATCACGCCCCTGGTAATTAACGATTTCTCTAAAAATAAAACAACATTAGCCTCCCGCCTTGCACCCCTTGCCAGGCAACAGCTGGGCAGCAAGGACTCTGTGACTTCACTGTTATCTTGGCTGGGCTCGTCCAGGGCCAGCGAGTGTCTGCGTCTGCCAGATCGATGCTGTGTGTACACCGCTCGCTCCGTTTGGCAGCGCCGTCACATCTAATGGCCACAGATGAAGACCCCCCCCTCCACAAGCTGCTTGGTCCACACTATGAGGCCTCCCCTCATTTACAGAGCAGTCACCTAGACTCCTCCCTCGCCCTCCCTCTGTTTCCCGCTCTGTCCTTCAGGAGGACGGCCTGGTGTCCAGAGGAGCTGACTCCAGCAGATGGATTATGGAGATCAAGCTGTGTGTGCTTGGTAATTAAATCTAACGCTCTGACCGTGGCTCCGAGCCCGGGACCCGGTGTCCAGGTTGCGCTCCCTTACCTCTGATGCACTGGTCGGCTGCCCGGACATGTTGTTTAATTGGTACTGGAGCCTTACTGGTCAGCTGCAAGAACTTTCAGTCCAGTAATCTGACTCTGAAACCTGGTTTGAGCTGGATTTGTTACCTCCAGGAATTTGCATTATTATTATAATGGAGATTAAAGGTGATTTTAATCTGCCATATCTGCTCTTTGTAAAATAACAACTTTATTGAATGTAATTGGCTTCAGACAGAAATCCCTTTATACTGTTTCATCCATGCAAACTGAGAGGAATCTTCTCTTCTTGCTCCTGCTGATACAATTTTTTTTTTTTATCTTTTTAATAAAAGATAAAGGAATTCTTGGTATTTGTTTTCTGTCTTTTCATCCTTTCAAATTTGGGCTTTTGCTTTGCTAAAATGACGGGAAAAAATGAACAAAACAAAACAAACTTGACCTTATTTAGTTGTATCTGGGGCACCAGTGAACTTCATTATCCCATGTGAGTGCTGTTCAGGAAACGCAGAGGTTGGGCTTTGATTCATTAATTAAACCAGTTCCAACATAATGCGAAGTCCCAGTGCGTCCAAGGCTTTTAGGTGACTGTGTGGCTGTGTATCTCTCCATCTCTGTAGGCAATCCGCTGCTTCTCAACTCCTCGATTCAACCAGACTTAACAGTGGGACGGACATACAGCACTCCCCTCTGCTTCCAGGACAACACAGACAAAGAGCTCTTTGACCCTCTGCCAGACATCAAGGTCAAAGTTCAGAGCTCCTTTATGGTTTCACTAGGTGTGGCCGAGCGAGCGGAGTTCCACGCCAAAGCCCCATCCGAGACCTTCCCCCGGGACCTGAGCCGAGACTACTGCAGCACCGTGGACCGACGCAAGAAGGGCCTGCTCACCTTAAACGGGCCCTTCAGCACCTACAAAGAGCAGCAGAGGACCACGGGGGTGTTCGGCCACCCCGGAGGACGACTGGTGGTTCCAAACACCGGTGAGCATCACAGGAAGTAGATAAGAGCTTGTTTCATTAGTAGGAAAAAAAACACTTCCTCAGCCTCTTTTTGTATTATAATGAAAAGCAGCTCACACACTGTTCACATAGTTTCCATAATGAGAGGCTGCAGTTGCGTCTCATTATCGGAGGGATCCTAAGCGAACACTGTTTACCCGTTGATGCAGCCTTTCCAGACAGACTCACAACACAGCAAACATCTAACATTTTCCACCAGTTCTTCTCCACTTCTACGCTGCTTGTTGTCACAAAGAGTCTGCTGTGTGTGCACCAAGACAAGAACGACTCTCTTTGTTTTGTTTGTGAAGTTGGCATACTCAAAAAAAGGGATATGCAGTAAACTTTTTGCTGTTGAAGGTGGTATTCTGATATTTTTAAAAAGGGGAGAATCATCAGTCATTTTTGCTCAAAATACACGAAAGCTCCATAGGAACACAAATAAATAGGGTAACAGAAATCATAAGTGTATTAAACAGTGGCTTTAATCTAAAATTAAACACAAGAACGCACATATCCCACAATTCTTTTTAATGCAGGTTATTTTGGATCTTTTTTTTTTTTCAAAATGGTGATTGCATCGGGGAAAATACTTTATGGAAACAGAGCACTTTGGAATTCCGTTGGTACCCTCCTAGAGTGCAGGATGTCACACTGAGGGAATAGACGATGACAACCATCTTTCAGGACGCTCATGGCTTTAGGTTTTCCCTGACAGTATGTACTATAAGTCACTCAATTTCATTGAAAGTTTCTAAATAGTTAACTCTTGTGTCTGACAAATCTTAGTGTGAAGTTACTTTTATTAATCGCAGTTTTGCATTTCTAACTAAGTTGACTTTAACATGGTGGCAGTTTTATGAGGCTGAATAGAGTGAATTTCCGAAAACTTCAACAGCAATTCAGGATTAATCACCATCAAATTTTAATCCATGTTGGCATAAAGAGTTCATTTCTAACCTGGAAAGAGGAAGATTCTGCTATCTGTTAGCATGCTTGACAGCTGTGCATGTTAACCCTTTAAACCCAAAGCCTAAAGTGGTCCGTCTGGACCTTTTCATTTTGACAATAAAAAGGTTAGAAAATATGCTGTGACTCATTTTGCCCATTTTTCCAGAGCACTGAGAACTTTCAAAATCTACCAGTCATTTACAATTTACTGTATGTTATAATATTTCTAAAACAGCTTCTTCTCCAGTCTCTAGTATAGGTGTGAGTGAAATTACCGGAAGGACCCAATAAAGACTATACAGTGCAACGTCTCAGGTTTCAGAAACCGTTTTTTCTGTTTCACAAATAGTGAAAGAGTTACAGCCACCCAAAATGCATATGTGCAGGCTGTGACAGCGATGACACGTCAGGTTTTAAAGAGTTAACCCTGAAAGAACCAAACAGTCGACAGCAAATTGAGAGGCACCAAAACTGACTAATCCATTCACTAATCTTATCAAGATATTTCAATATTCCAGGTCAAATTTAGTTTCTCATCTTTACACCATCTTTAGATATGTCTTTTTAAATGATCAGAGGCTCCGTAGTGAAGGTGCAAACACTGTTATGTTCCACAACTTCGATTCTTCAATAAAACGTATGTAGTCTGACAAATGACACTTGTTTTTATAGTCAGTTAATGATATATTTTGCTGAAAAAGTCACTTTTGCTTCAGTTAACTGTTCTGAGATAATAAACTTTGAATTTACTCTGCGCTTTTATGAACATCTACACAATTGGTGAATTAAATATAGGAAAAGGCCTGATTTTCCCTGAAACATGCAAAATGCAGAGGAGAATATTATAATAGACAGTGACAAATCACTTAAGAAAAGAAAATTCATTTGGAAGTTGGCACAAAAATAGGCCTTTAAGGGCAAACATGCAAAATATGGGCTTGGATGAACCGAGAAAACATCACACCGTAATACAAAATACAACAGCCTTTTGGTAGAACACAATTAAAACTGAAAATGAAAACCTAATGAACACAATAAGAAATCTGTACTTTCTGAAAGGTGTTTTGTTTGGCACCGTAGAGCCACTGCACCTTATTAATACGGCTACCAAAATAATGTCTGTCAAAATGGGTTATTAGCTACAACATAGGTTGGTGTACTTATTTTTGTTTATTTTGTTCATTTTCAGAGTTCAGCCGACAATGAAACAGTAAAAGACATTTTCTGCTTCACTATTTCCTCAATTTAGCATTTAGATAGTAAAAATTTGACTTTATTTTTAACTGCAAAAATGGACTAAATATGATTTCGGTAAAACTATATACTTTACTTTAATTCAGTAGCAAACATGTAAAAAAATCCATGTGTAAATTGTATATGATTGTATAATTATAATAAGGATAGAAATGAAGAAAATGATATTCAAATGTACTAAACAACTTCAATTATTTTACAAACTTATACGTACTGTAAGCTGTTGCTAAGATGCACTTCTGTTGCCAAGGCAGGTAGCTGTTTGTTATTCCTCCACATCCTCCCAAGGTCTCACTGGCAAACAGGGGTCATGCTGTCATCATTTCCCGCCAACACAAATGCAGCGATTAGAGGAGTTTGCAAAGTTGTCACGAGGTCAACAGCCAGTGCAAACCGCTGCACTTAAAG
Source organism: Apogon talboti (assembly GCA_037367365.1). Taxonomy (NCBI): domain Eukaryota; kingdom Metazoa; phylum Chordata; class Actinopteri; order Kurtiformes; family Apogonidae; genus Apogon; species Apogon talboti. Next base: position 12,960,635 of record JAPQRQ010000028.1, on the reverse strand, counting down.
TCCTCGTCTGTGGTCCTTGTGCGTGTAGAGGTAGACCTACGACCGAAGCGGAGAAGTGAAGTAACATCAGCCTCCTGTGGTCATCTTTCAGATGGAGGGTCTGAGTGGAGGAGTCACAGCCGTCAAGTGCAGCTCTCATACAGTCTGTCTGCAGGGACTCCTATTGATTACAGTGAATAGTTGGCCATATGTAGTACTTTACTGCAGATTACAGACGCTTTCTCACCACTTCAGTGTTATGGATCTAAAGTTGCACCATTACTTACACTGAGGAATTCAAGGTTTACTTACATTCACCATTTCACAATCAAAACTACAGTGGTTACACAAACAACAAAGATGGTTTTCTGAATCACGTACTTTATGTTGTTCATGTTTTTCCATTACTAAAATTAATATAAATTAAAAAATTGCAATGTTCATAGCATTGAAAATAAAGTTCAAGGTACTTTATTATCCCCTAGGGGCAAATTATCGTACAGCCAGCAGATGACTGCGGGATTCTTCCTAATATCCACCATCATCTCCTTGGTCTATGTCCAGAAAGGACAGACTAAACTGTGACAGTTCTGACCTTGTTTGTTTGATTCCAAACAGATCTTTAGTGCAGATATTGACAACACAAACCATACAGAAAACAGAGGTGATTAGTGGTTTTACTGTGGCTGTTTTCTGTCTAAACAGAGCTAAGCTAACAGAGCTATAATGTAAACTATCAGCTGATGAAGCACATGAAGATTATAAGACCAACTGTCAAAATAACTGCCTATGAAGAAGAAAACTTGATGATACCATAATACAGATGTGTGTAAACAATAAGCTTTATACTTTATTCAGTGAGTGATAGTCTGTGGTTATATAATGTTGATGTGTTGGTGGTTTTGGTAGTTGTAAGTGTGAAATATCAATACTACATACAGTATATTCTTTTAAGATAAATATGGTGGCAAAGAGAGCTCACGTCACTGGAATTAAGAATACACATATTTATCAAGAAAAATCCTGTTGTTTAGTATAACACCCAATAGTAAAGCCACCAATTTTTACACATACATGCACTGTAAAAAAAAAAAATGCAAATAAGAAAATTTAAGCAAATATAGACACCAAGGATGCTTTATAGAAGACAGAAGATGTTTCCAGAGGATATAAAAAAATGATTGCAATATTGCTAGAGATATATGTCATAGAGTACATTCAGTTTGTATGATGGGGATGAAAATGCAATCTCCACACTGGACGTGCTTCAGCTTTATACAATAGCGTGGCAGTAAATGTTAAATGGGGTTCAAGGACAGTGTGGGATGGTGTGTACAAGGACACTTTAAAATGTGCATGATTGCTGACCTTGATAGCCTAAATTCCTGAGCTACAGTCAGAGCAGTGCCTTCTGGATGTATATTTCTTATGTGGCAGTGACTTCTCTTAGCCACAATAAAGTAAATAAATCTGTGGCTATGTGTTTCCTTCAGTGATCAGACCATTTAAAGCAAGATATTTTCCGCAATGTGAGAAATGCCTTTGAGTCGTCTTTCTACATAGTTTGTTTGCTCTGATGTGAAAGTGACTTATTTAGTACATTTGCTGTTTCCTCTCAGTTCTTGTTCTCAGAAAAAGTGTCATTATTGTCATTTTTATTATTAGTCCAGGTCAAAACTATATTTCTTCCAGCAGGCAGATGTTGATTTTATGCATAACAATCTCTGTCTTCATAGGAGGTATTTAGCTCTTCCTTTGGAGTTGGATCTGAGCACTTTCTCATAGTAAGCGAGCGATATACCCCTACTGTTCTACCCATACAGTCTTGGTTTTGTTATTTAGGCTCCCACCAGAGTATGATTGCTGTGTTTATATCCACTCAAACTCTATCCAAAGAAGGAAACTTCCGTCTAATTCGACTGAATATACGTCTGAAAATGCCCTTACTATAAACATAACCATCATTCAGATTTAGCAGTGATTTGCTTTTTGCTTTTCTGTGATGCCAAAAAAAAGCAGCTTCCACTAACCTGATGCAAAATACTTATTTCTTTTTTTTTAATGAAAGTGAAGTGGTTAAAAGTAACATTGAAGACGTGGCCCAGGTTTTACACAATATTCACTTTCCATCCAGCTGCCAAATACCATCTTTATCTGTCATCTTCCCCCTCTGCTTCGCTGAACCTTTTATTTATAAAGCAGGGTTTTTATATGCTCTCTGCTCTCTTCACTGTGAATGCTTTTCCCTGCTCACACAGTCGCAGATGAATAGCACCAGGCAACAGTGGTAGGTCAGTGTTGCTCTGTTGACGCTCTGCAAAAATCTGCATCATCTCATGAAAGATGATGCATAAATACTGTAAATGCACAGGGTGTATAGCTGGATGGGAGATCAGGATAAATAGACAGACTCTTTTAATTCATCTATATCAAAGTGCTTACATACACAGACTATGTTTACAACTACATTAAATTCAAATAGTGATTCATCCATCTACTGTACGCCCTGCACCCATTTACTCCCCTATAAGACATACAGACGGGTGACAAATTAATGGAAAAACCCAAATAAATGAGCGGAGAAACAAAAGAAATGCTGATGCTTCCACACAGGTGTACCACATAGTACAATTGAATGGCTAGCATCCTGTTGTGGTCCAGGACATGGATAAAAATGCTGAGCAGGCCGGGTTGAGTCTAATTTTGGATCAAGATGGCAAGTGGAAATGTAACTTTGAAAGGGGGTTTATATGGACAGAGGGAACTTTAGCGACAAAGACGAGCGTTTCAATAGGAACAGGGACTGAAATGACGTCTACCTTTAGCAAAACGGGTCAGATATGATGTCCGACAGCGCACGTGACGACGACTGTGACGCTCAGTGTTGTGCACATTATTTCCAAACTATAATCCATTACAGATTAATTGTTACTGTTATTTAAACTTAATTCCTAACCTTACAATATTACTGTCTCAGAATTGTAATGCGTTACATGACTCCTGTGATACTTTCAGTTACATACAGACTCTCATCATAAATGGCACATGCCCCCCCATTACAAGAGATAGGAGACATTTGGGGACGCGTAAATTTGAACCCTGAAGTCCATGTGGACGGATAGCTCAGTAAGTAACGTTACGGTGTACGATGTTCAAATCCCAGCACCATCCCATCCCACCATCCCAGCTTGCATTTTTTTCCACTTTTTACATGTTCAAACAGGGGGCGTGGCACTGAGGACACTGGTAGATAAATCCTTAATTGATAAAGAATTCTAACTAGTCCTAGAAACGTTATCTTACCTTGTCATTGCTGATCACAGGGATCATGCTAACTAGCTTCTGTAAAGCAGGGTTGATTCCTTAAGGTCTCACGGTATTGCTGTTTTTTTTTTTTTGTTGTTTTTTATATTTCAGTAATTAAATTATGGGTGAAAAGTGTGTTGTAATGCAAGCACTATTGAACATGTACCAAATAAAATATTAATGAAAATTAATTAGTAATGTCTTACACTACCTCGTTACTGCAAAATGTAATCCGTTACTGTAATGCATTACTTGTCTAACACGTTACTCCCAACACTGTTAGTGCGATATGTAAGGAAAAGAAAATACTTGTACAAATGGCTCATATTGTCAGTACAGGATGTGATCAAATGTTTTACAACAACAGGCTGTCTACAGTTACATATCACCGGTGTCAGGCAGAAACCTCGTAAGTCAATTTGTGGTCTTTTTTTTGCCTTAAAACGATTCCATTGGTCATCTTTTACATTCTTCTGATGGTTTTAGAAATATTTAGCCAATGAAAAGTGTTGAAAACACCTTGTGACTACATCTTTTAACTCTATACATTTATTTATAATATATATAACTTTCCCAGTTTCCGGAAAAATACCCGTGTTGGACATAAGAGGTTTCTGCCTGACAGCGTCGATGTAGAAAAACACTATAATGGAGCTGCCGTGCAGAAACCACTCATTACAAAGATGAATGCACAATTAAAAACGGTAGAAAAAAAGAAAGAGAACATATGTGCTTGTCTGCAGATGGGGAAAAAATAATATGTCAGATGACTCATCCTTCACCATATTCTCCACAGGTGGGTGAGCGCATGTTCAGCACACACCAAGGGAGCAGTACAGGCTGAATGCTTGACCCCCACAGTGTGTCGTTTTATACCGTGGGGCTATTTTGTTGAACTGTTGTACAGAATGGTCACTGCAAATCAATACCAAGTTGTTGGAGTGGTCACCTTTATCCTATGGGGGAAGCATGTCTGTACTGATTCCATTGGTCTATTCCAGGATGACACTTGTCCACTCCACTGGGCATCAATTGATGAGTATGGAAATTATGTGAATTGGTATTCTGTGTCCTTCACACTCATCATATTTCAGGCTTAATGAATACATATGGGAGATTTTTTAAAGACTGCGTTCTCTACCGCCGTCATTAAAACACCAAATGAGGGAATGTTGTCTGACAGAATGGTGTTGATTCGATCAGATGTGACTCAACATCCCACTAAGACACTTGATAGTTTTTCCTTTAATTTGTCACCCGTCTTGCATTGAAAAGATCAAATGTTCATTAATTCCTCGGTGCAAACTGTGATACTGATGCAACTAGAGACAAATCACTAAAGAGAGTGCGCTTCCTTTGACTCGTAGCAGAATCCATAAGGTCAGTCTGATCAGTGAGCAAACGCACAGCAGTAAGCCAATCAAAATTCAGCGGACCACAGACGCTCCTCTGTAGATCTCATCTCATTCTCTTTAAACACGATGTGTGCTGAGCTCCATTTACATTTTCATGACAGAACAATATGCTCTCCATTTTACATGGATGTTATATAATATTTATTCTGCAAGTGACTGAAAAACCATATATTGAACATATTTATGTTAATATTAAGGACTTACTACATTGTCGAAGTAAAGACCCTTGTTTTATTAGCCTGTACACGCATTTATGGTATTTCTTTTGTCATTTTATCTTCAGTAAAGCTTATAGGTGACATGAAAATACCCCATGATTTATTTTACACTAATAAGCACACGCTGCCCTATGTTCTATAAGGACTGTAATCAATTAAATGACAATTCCACAATGTGTGTTATTTGTATGCTTAAGTGTCTCCAAAGAACCAAACTATTACACAAAGCTTTTATAAGTATTTTAATTCACTGGGGTATACAACTATATACAACTATTCAACTGTAATATTACTTTATATTAGAAAATTGTCAAACAAGGATTTCTTTTTTAACTTGTGGTTACATCAGCACCATAGAAATCGGTTGTGCTTTTGTGGATGACATTGCTACTGAAACTTTGTAAAATAATCACACTTTATTATGAGCCATATTTAACTATATTGCTTAGCAACCATGCATTGTTTGGCTGCAGCCCACTGTGTTGTCAGCAAGGCTCCATCCAAATGACAGGCTGTGAGGGAGTGACTGCAATCTTAGGAAATGGGATGTAAATGGTTTCCATTCTCTACCAACAATCAACATCAGTTCAACTAGACCAGCGGTTTTGTTTTTTGCCTCCGCTAAATCCATAAACCTAAACCATATTGTGGCAGATAATAACATGATAATCAAAGTAGCCCCACCCCCCAACCCCATGCATTCACTGCAGATGAATTATTGAACAAATCTGCAATGTGAACCAGGCGTGACAACTAAGACTCAATGAGAAATGATACCTAACATAACAAATGTACGCTTTCTGACACCAAGAATAATGTTTCACTGTAAATATATATGTGGTATTTTGGAAGTAAGTGACAATATGATGTATTTTATCCCTCAGGTTGAAGAACTTAGATATAAATCTGAACCGTTAATCTAAATAGTATTGAAATCACAATATGGTTTGGTTTATCATCCAAATTGCTAGAGCTGCAGACTACAAAATGTGATATAGTCATAGGTTATACATATATATATTTAGTTACATGAACCATGATTTCACCCACTGGTGTCTGAACTGTTGTTATAAAGCCGGTAGTTTGTGATTTGGTAGTAGCTGTAGATCGTCAAGTGGGTGGAGCTGCAGGAGTGAGAGGAGTCATGTGTGAGCTAATGCTAAGTGCTAACGTACTGTGGTCAAACAGTCATCAAGAATTATGCAACAGTTATTTTATAGTTTGTCTGTCCTGAAAAAAAGGGTTTTCTCAAATATAAAAAGGAACACAGCAGACATCAAAGCTTCTATCTGACCTGAGTTCTTAGTAGTTTTAAGTTTAACCATGGACTTATTAGAGGTCAAAGAAAAACAATGAGACTGGGACAAAACCAATATTTTTACAATCCAATGTAAAGTCATTGTATCCAGGTCTCGTTGGCGTCAAACCCAGGCCTCAGTGTCATTTCAACGTTAAGATTCTTCCACATTGGCTTCATTTGGGAACTGAGGGTCAACACTTGGATAAGGAACAGAATTAAACTGCACTGATGAGTTAGTATCAAGTGTCAAAGAATGTCATGTTTCTAATACAAAGAGTACATGTCACCGGGTTCAATCCATACAGCACAACACACACACACACACACCTTTTTACAGTAATGTTTCGTTTTCATGTTGCAAAACTGGTTTGAATGGTAAAAGACCAGGGCTGAAATACAAATCTAAGGAGTTGAAATAGACAATTTCAGTTACAACATTAAGGAAATATGTTATATGTATATACTTTTATGTAACAGATCAAAATATGAAAAGGCAAATGAGCTAAACTTTATAATGAAAGATTGGTCCTTTTATGTGTGATAGCATTGTCTTTTTGTGAAAAGGGCAATTTTGAATTGAAAAACATCTAGTTTAGGAGATTTTATTTAAACCATAGTATTAGTATTAGTACTTGTACCACTATTAATACTAGTTTAAGCATTAGTACTAGTATCAGTATTAGTGCTAGTATCAGTACTAGTACTAATATCAGCATTAGTGCTAGTATCTGTATTAGTACTAGTATAAGTATTAGTACTAGCATCAGTATTAGTACTGGTATCAGTATTAGTACTAGTATCAGTATTAGTGCTAGCATCAGTATTAGTACTGGTATCAGTATTAGTACTAGTATAAGTATTAGTACTGGTATCAGTATTAGTACTAGTATAAGTATTAGTACTAGTATCAGTATTAGTACTGGTATCAGTATTAGTACTAGTATCAGTATTAGTACTGGTATCAGTATTACTACTAGTATCAGTATTAGTACTAGTGCCAGTACTAGTACTAGTATCAGCATTAGTGCTAGTATCAGTATTAGTGCTAGTATCAGCATTAGTGCAAGTATCAGTATTAGTACAAGTATCAGAAATGATGCCACTGAAATGCCTATCTACAAACTCTTAACATTTAGTGATGGAAGGGAACGTACTTGATCGTTTGATACAGTCAGGCGAAACTATGTCCAAATTTTTACCTATTTTTTAAAATAAAAATTTAATTCCCAAAATGCAATGCAATATAAGTCCTTGAAAGCTTTATAGACATACTGTTTTAAACCTAAAAATACATCACTGTAATAACCAGTGTAAATTCAAAAGCTAATAGATGTTTTTGTATTTCACACCTGTCACTTTTGCTGCTTGGAAACTTTCAATTAATGAATAAATCTTAATGTTTTAGCTGAAGTTGTCCTTGAGCCACATCTTTTATTCTGTAATGTATTCACGATTGTCAGCATTTATTTGCATGTTTCATGAAAAGCTTAATTTTTTACAATATTTAGACTAAAATTCATCTGAAGTGACATTGAAATAATTTATTCGTGCATGAAACTTTTTGTTCTGTTGTATTTTATATCCCACAGTAGATTTAAGTAAAATTAAGCTCTCATAAATATTCCCATAACCCCTGTGTGTTATACATGCTGTAAGACCTTTTTCCGCCCTCTGCTGTCAGGCTGCAGGAGGCGTTTGTGTTGACACATTTGTGTGTTTTCCAGGGGTCAGCCTGCTGGTGCCTCATGGAGCGGTGGCTGAAAATATGTCCTGGGAGATGTACATGGTGATCAATCAGGGAGAAGCGAGGTGAGGCCAAAGTTTAGCCAAATATCATTCCAAGCATGTCAGTCTTCCTGTGTCTTATCATCCCTCTCCCCTCTGACTCTCCTTCCTTTTGTTCTCACTGGCCTGTTTTCTCTCTAATGATTTACCCTCCTCTGTTGCCATCATTACAGCCGCAGCGTTTAGTCAGTAGGTGCTCAAATGAACCTTCACTTCTCAACACTTTTCTACTGAGGCGGATTATGAAGTTAGAACTTTAATACACACTAGCACTGGTGGCTTAATTAGCACACAACTAGATTCAAGCATACTGCTGTCAAAGAAATATGTGGGGGTTTTTTTCTGTTTACGCTCCACACTGACTTCAGCTTAATGAGCCTGTTTTTCTTTCTTTTTTTTTTGTTTTGTTTTATACTCTGGCTTCTTCACTCTGAAATACCAAGTGGTGAGATTTTAAGGCTTCGATATGTGATTGTTGTCTTTAAAAGTAGTAATAGATTTTGAGGCAGCAGGCAATCAAAACATGTTCTGCCCTGTCAAATTATGGATGGATGGATGGATGGATGGATGGATGGATGGATGGATGGATGGATGGATGGATGGATGGATGCTTTGGATGGATGATGCATGGATGGATGGATGGATGGATGGATGGATGGATGGATGGATGGATGGATGGATGATGCATGGA
>JAPQRQ010000028.1:12890160-12901168 GCA_037367365.1 Apogon talboti | reverse complement strand
AATGCGACTTATAGTCCGGTGCGACTTATATATGTTTTTTTCTTCTTCATGACGCATTTTTTGACTGATGCGACTTGCACTCCGGAGCGACTTATAGTCCGAAAAATACGGTATATAGATCAATGCAGACGTATATGCATGTTACATTAATACAGATTGATAGCGTTTGTGTGTGGTGTTTTAATAAAGGGGTGGGGTTAAATAAGTGTTTAACTTCTTCCCACTCCTTTTCAGATGTTCAATAACATTAAATTTTATTATTTATATTATACAATAGTACAAACTTCTTTTTTGGTTGTCTTATGTTGTGCTTTTTATATGTCCAAAATAAAACATTCATTCATTCATTCATTGTAAATATTGTTGTAAATTACAAGTTTCCTGCTCCTCAGTAAGGTCACTCACAGCTCTGAAATAGACCCAAACTTTCTAGTACAGTTTGACTCGTGCCTATTAGATGATGCTTATTGGCTCGGCTCCATCCAGACCCCCAGACTTCCCCGTTCGCTGTCCCTGGAGCGATCACTGTGTGTTTATTAATACTTCCTGTGTTTGCTTCTTCACAGAAACCTCGGTTATTTTGCAAAGCAGCTCAGTCCGTCTGCGGTCATACTGAGCCTGTGGGAGGCTCGCCACCAGGACACTGCTGACCTTGACTCTCTCGCCAGCGCCCTGGAGGAGATTGGCAAGATCCACTCCAAAAGCTCCCCCAAGGACCAGGATGAGCCAGAGTCCGACTTCAGTCAGACAGAAGCGGGCAGCCTGTGCAGAACAGGCAAACTAGCGAGTCATCAAACCGAGGACTCTGCCCCCGAATGCACAGGCTGAGATAAAAGAGACGCTCACGAACTGAGGCGTGTCTGCGTACGCGCACGGCCGGTGATGGACAACATGCTGTGGCGGTGCGCCGGGGAGGTTGATGGGAGGGGGGGGGGGGGTCACGGGGTTGTCGGTGAGTAGACGGCGAGAGCAATCAACACGCCGACCAATCACAACAGGTTGAGGTGAGCGGCCGCCTGGTGTGGATCAACCCTCGTCCTTCACCGACCTGTCTGAGGATGGACTCAAACTGGGGGGTTTTCACACTTCTTCTTGTTTCTTCTAGTTTTAGTTCCCTACTCTACATTTTTATTCTTTCTCTCAGCTCAGAGGGTAAGTAGGGGAGGCGAAGGGGTTGGTGTTTCCTGAATTTTTTTCCTGTCAGTGTATTCTCAGTCTGTGTTAGAAAAGATATCACTGTCCCTGCTTTCTCTTCTTCTTTCACCACACACACACACAGCAGCTGGACACGTTTGCATAGAAATCCTCACATGCAAATACGACGATACAACTGTGGAATCCTCCCAGAGACCCATGTTTGTGATCTTAGTTCTTTTCCAATCACAAAATGTTGATGATTTTTTTTTTTTTTTTGATGTCCGACACAAAATAATATTTTTAAACGAAAGCTGCTGATTTGCTTAAATGTTGTGATTGTGAACTTTCAAAGCCAAGTATCTTAAAAAGTCAATCATGTTCATCTAAGAAAAAAAAATGCTAAGAAAGTTCAGGACTTCACGCAAACAGACAGTTCATTTATACAAAAAAAAAAAGAAAGAAAAAAAAGACAAAAATTATAAAAACACACAATGTCAGCCCTGGTGTAACCGTGAAGGACAGTTTGGTCAGAGGCAACACTTCATACGTGTTGTGCAGATAAGCGTGGTTTTGCCGTAATGTGTGAGAGTGAGATTTCAAACCGTGGCATTACACTTCATTACAGTTTCCTCCAGTGGGAGATAGAACGCAAGGAAGCTGTAAAACATTATTTCCTGGCGCCGCAGGGAGCGTATCGCTGCGTCTTATCGCCCAATTCCTACCATTAACACCCGTCACACAGTCCTCATATCAGGCCCTGACACACCCAAATACACACAACCGCCATCTCACACACACACACACACATGCTGACATTTGTAGGCGACATAGCCGTGTCATGAGTGTTTTCAATAAGACGCTCTGTACAAAATATCAGATGCAGTCTGTAGTCTGCTAATCAAAGTCAAACAAACATCTCATAGATAAGACAACGGCGTTGTGTAGGACGGAGCAACGGCTGCATGGGAATCTCCAGGGGACAAGAGGTAAAGCAATCGGCGTAGCAACAGTGCCAGTTGACATTGTGGGCGTTGTTGATAGAGAGCCTCCATGATGACCCGGTAAGTCTGAAGCCGAGCCGAGGTTCTGAAATATCGATAAATGACCCTACATCTGAGGTTTTCTTTGAAACCATAAGAAGAGGAGGTTGAAACGGGCCAACCTCGGCAGCGGTTGAAAGTAGTAGTATGAGTCAGCATAAAGCAGGGGTGTCAAACATACAGCCCGCAGGCCAAAACCGGCCCGCCGAAGGGTCCGAGCCAGTATCAACAGATGTTAAGATCTTAACCCATAAAGACCCAGCGCTACTTCTGTGGCAGTTCTCAAATGCATTTCTCTCTGTATTGACCCTTTTGTTAAGTGCTGTATCACCATTTATTATACTATTATCTGATGTATTTTGTGTTTTTTCAGTGAAAATTAGGTCTTTTCATCATTAAACTCACTGATCATGTAGATGTTCATTAAAGCTCAGATTAAAGTTGAGGGTTATTATATCAGACAGAGAAAACTGAAGAAAAAGTGAGTTTTCAGCAAAGATATCAACTGAACTTAAAACAACTGTCTCCATCCACTTATTTATTCAGATATTTAAAAATGGACAAAAAATTTCACAAAAGCGTTTAGAGTGAAGAGCTCAGACACTCTGTAAAGATGACAATGTACTGGACTGTTGAGAAATGAACTGAATTTATTTCCACCGACGGGCCGGGGAGGTCATGTGACCACTAACATGACCAGATTAGATAAGAACTGCTAAGAAATAACTTTAAGAATCAAAGAAAGTGGCTCTGTGATAAAACTAGAAGCACTGTTGTCATTTTCACCACTGGACACAGTTCTAAATGAGACCTAGAGCCTTTTTTATAATGACTTCCAAATGGATTTTATAGATTTAACCTTTCTTAAGTAATTTAGCTCTATTTATTGTAACATTATCTTCTGTATTTTGCACTTTTTAAGTGAAAATCATGTGTTTTCCTATATTTAACTGACTGATCATGTAGATGTTCATAAAAGCTCAGATTAAAGTTGAGTGTTATTATATCAGAAACAGAGAAAACTGAAGAAAAAGTCACTTTTTCAGCAAAGATATTAACTGAACATAAACCCAGTGTGTCCATCCACTGTCATTGATCCAACTCCATGGATTTTACTGGTGAATCAGTGTTGTAGAAGATGACGATGTTTCCATGGTAACTACAGAGCCTCTGAACGTCCAAATGGGTCATATCTGATGACCATGAAAAGATGACAAACTGTATTTTACAACAATTATTTACATGTATCGGTAGGATTAGTGGATCAACAGGTGTTTAACATTATACATGTGGATGTTTGGGTCTTTATGGGTTAACAGTCCTTTTAGTTCTGGTTCCACATTCAGCCCAATTTAAGTGGGAAGGATCAGTAAAATACTATCATAACTAATAAATACTGACAACTCCAAATTCTTTTCTTTGTTTTAGTGTAAAAATAATAATAATAATAATAATGTTGATAATAATAAAACTCCATGAACATTTTTACTCTTACCAAATATCCTTTCACAAAAAATGTGAATAACCTGAAAAAATATGAACAACTTGAAATGTCTAAAGAGAAGTAAATGTAATTTTAACAATATTCTGCCTGTTACTAAATGTTTTTTGTATTTGTAGTTCCACTGTGATCTGTATGTTTTCATGCATATGTGGAAATGAGAAGCTGAAGCAGAATATGGTTAAAATTGCAGTTATTTTTCCTCATAAATTAAAGTTTTTTGTCCACGGTTGTTCATGTTATTCAGATTATTTTAAAGAATAGTTTACAAGTATAAACATTTCCATAATGTAATATGACTTTTTTCACTCTAAAACATAGAGAAAAGTTTGGAGTTGACATTATTTATATATTATTGTGTGGTCCGGCTCATTTCAGATCATATTGGACTGAATGTGACCCCTGAACGGAAATGACTTTGACACCTCTGGTATAAAGTGATAAAAACAGGCCCCGTTTGTTCATTACAGCAGTGACTCATTTCTCTTCATTCACTCGGCAAAGGTGAGGGTTTTTAAAGTAAACACGAACGAACGCTGTGATTTGACTCATTTGGTTTCACCCGTAAGCAAATGCAGGAGACATTCTAACCATGAATAATTAACACCCCCGCCCTGATCCTTTCCTTTTATCTGAACTGCATTGTGTCAAAAACAGAAATCTAAAAGGAAAAAACTGAGAGGGTTTAGCATGTTTTTATTTATTTAATCCAGACATTATGAGTTACATAATGAAATTATTGCTCCTTGTGAAACAAATTCAACCATTTTCCTCCACATACCTCATTCTTTAGCATCGAAACGTGTACTGCTATAAGCATCAAAGGATATTTTTAACAGCTAGATGTGTTTTAAATATGTGGTTTATCACAAATATGTTGAAGCTTAGTGATTCTGACCTGATATATGTGAACGGTTTCATCCCGCCATGGTCAGAAACCTGTTTTTTTTTTTTAATTTAATATCTTTGCATCATTTCTATGCATTTTCTAATCAAATTATAGTCATCGTTTATGTAATCTCTGTTGGCAAGTGAAGAATGTGAAGGTTAATATTTGATCATTTTTTTCTCCCCACCCCCAATATGATTGTTTCCTTAATTGTGACTAACTGGATTTTCCTTTTCATTCCTGCAAAGCAAAGAGTGTCAAAAATGGAAACGTTGTGCTTTTGTAACGCTTAGCGGTGGCTTCTGTTGCATCCAGAGCATCCCGTCTGTGCCGGTACACCTCATCACGCTCACCGTTCACCATCATTCTGGATGTGTTTTCAACTCTTGTCTACTGTATCTCATAAATGTGTAGCGGTTCTGTTTCTTAAAGTGAGCTCCGACACACATACATAAAACGTGTTCTCACTATGTATAATGCTTTGGTGTAAGACTAACCCTGTTCACTGTCGCGTCCATGATTTTCCCGTCACCGGAGTTGGTCGGCCCCATGCTCCTTTTTTTGCTTCACGCATGGCCTTCGGCTTCATATCACTATTCTTGTGCCTTGTTTAACTACTGTAAATGGTGAATGTTGTAAAGTACAGATGGGGATGAAAAAAAAGAACAATTAATCATACTGACATACATTTAAAGGTATTAGTTGACAAAGTATTTAAGATTATACTATTGAATAGGCTGCAGAGCTTTTCTAGTGCTGAACATCTATGTTTGGTAATGCCAGGGCAGCTTTGTGGTATATTGTATCTATAATTATGGACATTTTGGATGTTTTCTGTACAGTAGAATTTGCAAATGTATATGCAGCCTTTTGGAAATAAATGTACAGTTGAAAGATCTCAAGTTGTGGAGTTTCATTGGAATGGAATGTTTATATTTGGTTCCTCACGTTGTGACAACAGAAGAAACGCATTTAATATGTTTGTGATTAACCCTTTAACTCCTGAGACATGATTCCAGGTAAAACATGCTGCTGTGAATTGTCGTCTGTTTCAGTGTCATAAAAGCTGCTGTGTATGTCAAAAACAGGATGGAATAACAGAAAAAGACAAAGAGAGGAACTGAAGTTTGACAGGTTTTTACTGAATAAGGCACTCAGAATGTACATCAATAAGACATTTAGGATGTTGAACATGAACTGTGAACTGGAACACACTGAACAACAACAAGGATTTGAATTTAGGCCCAGTAGTTTTTGTTTTGGGGCTCTTTTTTCTAAATCAGTCCAACTGCTTTTTGGCACCTGGTTGAAATCCAAAAAAACAGTTACATGATTAAAACACAGTAAAAAAAAAATAAAGGCTTCTTCTAAAACATGTTGTTTCCTCTTTTTATAATTTATCTTGAATATACAAAAATTACAACATTATATTAGCCAAAAATTATATGATATTCCTTTACTTCATTGTGGCTTTACTGACACTTTCACTCATTTCTTGGATTGTGCCCATATACATGGACAGTTAAATCATATATATTCTCTTGTTTTAGCCCAATTTTGACATTTTGACAGTAATTTTTTTAAAAATATGATTTTTTCCCATATTCGTCTATGAAAAGTTTGAAATCTGTGCCCTTTCTCTTTTTCTTTCATGTTGACCACTGTGGGCACATGTCCAGACAACCCTCCCATCACACCAATGTGTCAATTACTTGGTTATTTGCAAAACCAACCTTTTAAAGATGCTTCTTCATCACTTGCAGCTGGCAAAAAAATATTAAAGCGCTGGTGTCGAACTTACTTTATTTTGAATTCATGTGGTATTCATGATGGTAAAATAATACATAATACAACATAATAAACTGTAAATAATGACAACTCCAAATTTTCCTCTTTGTTTTAGTGCAATTTTTTTTAAATTAAATTATTTATGAAAAATAATTTCAATTTTAACAATATCATGCCTCAACTTATCATTTACACATGTGCATTGCAACTTACAGATCACAACGGCACTACAAATACACAAAACACTGAGCGTTTCTCAACACACGTTCTAGTCTGTTCTTCGGTTCTTGTGAAACATCATCAGTCAAGTACAGTTCCATTCAAAAGTTCGCACAAACCCAGATCAGATGGAATGCCCCGATGTTCTTGTCTGCTCGTTTAAACCAAGGATGCACTGGTTGGTGACTGGTGTGGACTTGGCTGGCAAATATCCCATGATGCATTTCGTACCACTGTCAATTTTCCCTCAAAGGCAACAGCGGCTTCTGTGACGACTTATCTGAGAAATGTTTTATTGAGTAGATGACCATCACGAGTTAGTGTGGTACAATATTGGAACATAACAAAATACATCGTTATTATCATGATATGGATTCGACAAAATGTATTTATCCAGTTTTGAAGAATAAACAAAATGTATAAAAATTATAAATTATATGTAAAATAGTCATAGAAATACTGTATATTGAAACAGGGTGACATATTGTGGTGGATTGTGGGAAATACATTAAGGAGCCGATGGTGTAAATACAGCAGAGTAAGTTCACGGGTACACAGTGTTTCCAATAACAGACCGTACTCACCGGGGTCACAACACCATACTCGGTGAACTTGATATTGAGAAACAGCCATTTCTGTCTTAAACAGGTTTCCCCTGGATCATCTCTGGACCTGCTGCTGTGGTCCTGCTTCTCTCCTGCCTCCACCATCATCCATCATGATGTTGTAACAGATCCTGTTGACAACCGCTTAGAAATGTATTGCAAGAAAGTGGAAATCTGACACCCCCCTTCCAATTAAGATGTGGTTAGGTGAAGTGAATAGTTGTGTGCCCTGGAGAAAATAACTGACTGGATACAAAAAAGAAGTAGGATGTTCTACAAGATATGGCAACCATTTTTAAACTATATGGAAAATCTACCAGCACATCAGATTGGTTAAGCTTTTTGTACTGGAGTAGGGCTTATAGGACCAAGGAGGTGTGAGACCATCATATGTGTCTCTATGTCTCAAACGGTGTATATGTCTGTGTTTTTTTTGTTTTTTGTCTTGTCTCTGTCAGTGTATCTGTCAGTTTTGGGTTTTTTTTTGTTTTCTTTTTTGTCTGTCTGTTGTCTCTGGTCCTGTCATTGTGGGTCGGTGAGGTCGTCTTGTTTTGGAAGTATGTAACTGTATTCTTGTCCTATGAAAAATCAAAAATAAAATATATTTTTTAAAAAAAGATGTCGTAACAGGCAGAATATTGTTCAAATTTTGGAGTTTGGAATGATTTTATGCCATTGACTTAATATCTTCAGTGTAATTTCTGCACTTTCAATCTGTGGGCTGGATTGGAATCTTTAGCGGGCTGGTTTTGGCCCCCGGGCCTTATGTTTGACACTGCTGTGTTACAGGTTTTTCAACTCTGCTGAAGGAGTGGTTTAGATTTTCACTGTAATGACAGAGGGTGAATTTGTTGTTTATTCGACATCAGTAATAAACAGACGTACCTGTGACGCACACACTCCTTCCATCCTTGCGTCAGCTGTTAAACAATAAACTAAATTCCATCTGGATAAACATCAGGTGAACGCCCGCCTTTCACATTCGGCTAAGCTCCTTTTTACAGTATATGGTCATGTTTGCCGTGTGTAGGGCGTGTCATTCACAGTGTACGATGACTCAGCGCAATCATGATGTTGACAGACAAATCACACCATAGGAATCAGATGAACCGACTGTTGTTGTTGTTGTTAGCAACAGGCCTCATATTTACAGGAAGAACTTTAACTTCTACAACAGATAGCATCTTTCCCAAGTAGCTTATTTTCTAAACTACCGGTACTCAGATATGCAACATTACAAAAGCTAACAACAACAATGGGGTTTTTTTTATTGGACATTTTTTCATTTTAACGACACAATAACAGCAACAATAGACCCACTACAGCATGAAAAAATAAAAAGGGTAAACAGGCCAAGTTGATCCCATGTACAGTACATACCAAATAATTAGAATTACCATTGAGTTACTGTAAACTCTGATTGAGGAATTGTTTCCAGTTTTTCTTAATATCTTTCATATTTTTTAGAAGAACGTCTCAAAGAAAAACTTCTACTCTCTATAACTTCATATATTATTATTATTATTTCTGTCCAGTCTGAAAGTGTCGGTGGTTCTTCATTCAGCTGTTTGCAGGTTATAGCTCTTTGGATAAATGTGAATTATTGGTCAATAACTGTGCAAAATATTTATAAATGATCATCATGTCATCTCAGTGTACCTACAGAGATCTAAATAGAGCAAATATAAACAGAGATGAAGTCAGATAAGACGTGACTTACAGGATAAAATAACATAATGTTTAACCCATAAAGATCCAAACATCAACCAGCGATGAAAAACCTTCTACTAATTATTTTAATACATGTAAATAACTGGTGTTAAATACAGATTGTCTGCTTTTCATGGTCATCAGATATGACTCATTTGGACGTTCAGAGGCTCCGTAGTTACCGTGGAAACACCTTGATCTTCTACAACACTGATTCACCAGTAAAACCAATGGAGTTGGATCAATGACAGTGGATGGACACACTTAATTTATGTTCAGGTAATGATGATTGTTGAAAGTTTTTTTTTTTTTAGTGTTCCCTGTTGTGAAATAATAACATTTGGATTTACTCTGAGTTTTCATGAACATTTAAATTAAATATAGGAAATTAAATACAGGAAAACACATGATTTACAGTGAAAATTGCAAAATACAGAGGATATTATTATAATAAATGGTGATAAATGACTTAAGAAAGGTTAAATATAGAGACAAATTCATTTGGGAACTGACACAAAAGCAGCTCTGGGTCTTTATGGATTAAGTAGAGCATCACCTGCAGTTTATTTGATTGATTTATATACAGTACTGTAAAAAGTCCTATGAGTTATGAGCAAAGTTAGGCTAACTACCTCCTAATTCTTGCTCTATATCTGTTGAGAGTGGTCTAATCTCACCTAATTTTTTAGCTTAATGATAATTACACTAATGTGCAAAAGACTTAGGTCAACATTAGGATTGTTGGTTTAGTAAGGACCTAATGACCTCAAAGATGCATTTTCCAATCTCTATAGTTGGATACGATCTGATATATGTGAAGTATGTACGGTAAAACCAAAAAAACCAAAAAAACCAAAAAAACCAAAAAAACCAAAGGGGTCGTATTTACTGTGACCTCCCTTTACACTTAACATGTCTTTAACCCTTTTGTTCAAACGGTGTCAGATTTATTGGATTACTTTCCTGATGTTTTATACCAGGGTTCATTCAACGACGTATCAGATGTTTCTAATTGTCTGTGCTGCTTCCTGTCATGGGGTCAGAGGTCACATTAAATACTGACTTTAACCTTTACAACCCATTCAGTTCAGGTTTTTGTCTCTTTTTAGGCTGTTCATGTTCCTGATTCATCAGTGGAAATGCTATGTACAGTATGTATGCTCATTTCCCCTTTGAAATAAGATCTTACTTTATCTTATTTCAACCCTGCAAAAACCACAACCCTGAAGGTGGCCTAAGACTTTTTTTTGCCATTTACAACCCGAGTAGTTCAAGTTTTGTGGGTCTTTTAAGGCTGTCCACATATTTCCTGAAGTTTCTTGTTGTATCTGAAGAAAGATGAATGAGTAACAAATATGTCTGCTCATTTCAACTCTACAAAAACAACAAAGTTAATGACGGAATGAGACTTTTACACAGTACTGTATGATAGAGTCAATTATTCGTCGTGATCCGGTTCATGTTTCAGCTGGTTGTTTAGACAAATCAGAAGTTGTAATCGTCTCAGATGTTATTTCTGTCAAGTCATGCAACGACCTGTATTCTTGTGTTTCACTCATTCGTGTTGGTTGACATTTGGTTTGGCAGGTTTCCAGATCTGCAACCGGAAGTCTGAGTAACTCTGTTGTTTTTTCTTATCAACAGTTCCTCAGTCGTCCTCAGTGACCTCAACAGACCTCTTTAAGATAAACCGTTTTAACAGTATTTTGTTATTTGATATGAAGTTGATTTCATATAATATGTTGTAGTAAATAATAATACATTATAAGTTATCCCTTTAACCCCTGACGTGTCTGTGGTGAGTGTTCTGAATGTATGATTTACTTTAAATATTAAAAACTTAACTGTTTGCTTAATAGGTAAAACTTCAAAACATACTGATTGAATAGGATTTGTTCTTTCCATAGACATCTGAGCATGCTCAGTGCACCCCCTGCCACCTGTGTAATGCGGGGCAAAACACAGAGCAGTGATTGAGACTGGCTCGCTATAAAAATAGACGGTTTGGGCTTTTTTAAAAAATTGATCTTTTTACAACATTTTCCTTGTGTTTTTACAGTTATTTGCAGTGTTGTGAAGATTTTCCCTTTTTTTTTTTTTTTTTTTTTTTTTTTAATTT
>JAPQRQ010000028.1:12870333-12887656 GCA_037367365.1 Apogon talboti | reverse complement strand
CTCAGGAGTTAAAGGGTTAACCATCTTGGTAGTACAATACGAGTGACTGACATTAATTCAAACACACAAGTGACGTGTCGTTTGTTCAGAGTTCAGAGTCTGCTGCAGAGAGTTGCAGATGAGTTCCTCAGAAGTTTGTGGTTTGGTCTTCATCTGCACTGAGTCGATAGCAACAGAAGAAAGCACGTTGCAGAAGTTTGATTAATCTTCCTAAGTATGACTCATTCATAAACACAAACAAAAATGACACAACCTTTGTGAGACTGTTTTCCGTTTTTATTTTAATCCTGCTGGTCTTTGGTAAGTGGTCGGTTCCCATAAGGACATACAACATCAAATAATCAATTCAAATGAATCAAATATGCCAATAACACAAACAAATTACCCTTAACTTGATCAATAGCGTGATTACAAAGGAGCATGTGTTGATTTTGCTATTGCATTTGGCTACAAGGCACTGCAGCAAACAGAATCAGTCAGTGTTGTAGCTCTAACTCGAAGGTGTCGAACTCATTTAATTTCAGGGGCCAGTTTAACCTCCTTCAAAATAATAGTATAAAAGCCATAAATAATGAGAACTCCAAATTATTCTCTTTGTTTTAGTGTAAAAAAAAATAAAATCATATGAAAATGTTTCCATTTAAAAACTATCCTTTCACAAAAAAATGTGAATAACCTGAACAAATATGAACAACATAAAATGGCATAAGACAAATGAGTGTCATTTTAACAATGTTCTGCCTGTTACTAAATGTTTAGTGTGTTTGTAGATCCACTGTGATCTGTAAGTTGTAATGTATGTGTGTAAATGATCGACTGAGAAAGAGTATTGTTAAAATTATTCTTAAGACATTTCAGGTTGTTCATGTTATTCACATTTCTAATGAAACTTTGTAGATGTAAACATTTCCATAATGTAATTATTGTTTTTTTCACTGTTAGTATTTTACGGGTTCAGCTCATTTCAGATCATATTGGTCTGAACGTGGAACTGAACTCAAATGACTTTGACTCCTGCCTTAAACACTGGTTAAACTGCTCAGTTCCAGCTGTAGGATCAGTATCTATCTCCCCTAAACAACAAAACTCATAAACAACACATGCTTTGACCTCAGAGGTGATGTTTGTCTTCAGATTCAATATGTGTTGGCTCTTTTTCAAGTTGTTTGAGGTTTGTGCTGTTTCTCCGACACAAAGCCAGCTAATGTGAGTTTACCCAATGAACATATCACAGCACAACCTTTATTTCAGTCCATGAAGAAGACCCTATAAGAGAGGGGAATATTTATACAGCGCATATCGCTGGAATTGATCTTGACCTCGGTGCAACAGATGAGCCCAAAGCAGTGCAGTCTGTCTGGATGCAAAATTCACGTCTTATCTTGGACGAAGTGTCTCACAGGCTGCAGCCTCCTCCCTCGTCTTATCATCCAACACACCAGTTCAGTAAATGGTGCAGAAATTCCTCCATATACTGTAGACGGCGTGTCATTATGCGAAGAAAATGAGAAAATAGAAATGTAGAATTCGGAAATTAAGAATAAATGTTGATAAGCAGCAGTTTAGGCTCGATAGGACTGTACTGACTGATCCCAGAAAAAGGCATCCGTCAGCCACATTATCTTTGGATTTGAGTTAAAAATGAGCTCATTATGCTTGCATCCATCAAAAATGAGTCCTTTTCAACTGGTATTTACTTCAGTATCATCACATGTTCCAGTTCATATTGATACATTTTAATGTCGTCTGCGGGCTCTCAGCAGAACCTGCCCCTTCCTGTTTGTCTGCATATCTGGGTGCTGCAGACAACTGTTCACTAGATAATGTTAAACTGGCACAAACAGGAAAATGATGTCAAAAAAATAATAATAGAAAAGGCAATGACGGCTGACTTGTGGTGTGTCTGTCTAATTATCCTTTAATTTAGAACCACTTTAACCCAATCATCAGCAGTGACATCGATCTTTGTTTTAATCACATGTAACAGGAGTTTTTTTTTATATATACATATATTTTTGCCACCGTCCACCATGAAGACTTAGAGCCCTTGTTAAGGTAGTACTCTAAATATTAACCCTTTCATGCATTGGTGTAGTCCACACTTCACTTCAAACCATAATATCTGCAATAATTGCTCCTAATTAGCTGTTTTTGGTCTAGATATAGCACAATAAAACCAAAATTACAACATGGATTGTCTAATTATAAATATATAACAACTACAGTCACATTTTACATATTTTTTTTTGCTAAATCAATCATTGCCTTATGGTAAGAGGCTTTTTGATACTATGATAAGTTAAAGCTACAAGAAGTCAACTGTAATATATGTATCTCACTCACTAATCCACTTGGACACATTTAGGACTTTCTGGGAGAAAGAATCAGTTTTTTGATAATTCGTGCATGAAAGGGTTACCATAATGTGTGCGTTGGGTGATACCCACTTGATGCTTGACAAATAAAAGGAAAATCCTGATGGGAGAACACTCTTTTAAATCAAGTTGTTTTCTGTTTTGTAGATGCATGGTTCTACAAACATATAAAGATCTGATACAGGGTGTATCGAAACAAAAAAGGTATACATATTAGACGTTTGCTGTTAAAACTAGATCTTTCAGTCGTTTCTGTACAGAATGAGTCATCTAAACATGAACCCACTCCAATTTCACAGCTGTGTAAGCCTATTCATACCCCATTTTGAGATTCAGTGCTTCATTTCAACCATGATTTTTGCTCAGTCTACTAATCATATTTTGTTTGATTAATCCTTCTCAAACAACCTGTTCACCTCAATCTATGGCCCCTCCCTGCACTGATTCACCCAACACACTTCTGAGCAACAGCGAGGGGAGGTTTGCTAACATGAGGATATATCAGTCCCTGTCCAATAAAACAGGACTGCTTCAGTTGAAAGGTTTTCTTTCATATGCTTAAAAATCACAGTCTGTTGCTCTTTACAAATAATCAAAAAACATATTTGAGAGAAAACTGGAAATAGTAATTGGGCATCAGTATCCCTGTGTAGCTGCAGAACAGAGTGGAGTTGAGTGTGGAGTGGAGTTTTGATGTCTCTTCTGTGCAGAAGTGATTGAAAGATCGAATATTTTCACGGGAAACACCTGAGACACCACCATAGTTTCCTATATGCAGTTGTAAAAACTAGCATCTAGACACCCTGTAGAATATGATGCATTACTGTCGATTAGACTACTCAAAAGTGCATGAAGTACTTTAAATGAGCTCCTTACCTTTAAATATTCAATTTAGTAAAATGTATCATACACATTACATGCCTTCGTTTTGATCCAGAAACATGACATATAGCAGAAACACGACAACCACCATATTGCACGGTTACTCCTTTTATTTGCCATACAGGAATGCTTAGATATTGTCACCTGAGTATGTGTTTGAATGCAGAGCTTCACAGTGATGTACTAGTACTTAGAACTGAATACTTATAATTACTGACCATGTTTTTGCAAGCCTTGCTGCATCAGTTTTTTTTTTGTTTTTTTTTCTTTACTTCATCCAAGATAAGACGTGAATTTTGCAGCATTTTATACTTTCTAGAATCTCTTACTGTCTATTTTCTACAGTGTGTAATTTTATGTACAATAATTTGTAGTTT
Organism: Apogon talboti; assembly: GCA_037367365.1. Classification (NCBI taxonomy): domain Eukaryota; kingdom Metazoa; phylum Chordata; class Actinopteri; order Kurtiformes; family Apogonidae; genus Apogon; species Apogon talboti. The sequence continues at coordinate 12,884,022 of JAPQRQ010000028.1, read as the reverse complement.
ACATATTCTTTACTTTTCTAAAACTGGAAAATAAATCATATTTATGCAAAGAGTCAGTTTGTGTCAATGCCAAAACTTTTTGCCAGGATTTTATATCTATTTATAGCATGCAACAACTTACATCTTGATAGGAAGCAGCTGTATTAATTAATAATTGATGATGAGACTATGGAATGGGGATGAATGTAAATAAGTTCCATTTGTCCATTTTTTGACACTTGGACATTTAATATGCAGATTAAATTACACAGCACTGTACTAAATTTTTAGGCTAACATTAAGTTTGTTGGTTTAGTAAAGTTGTAATGTCCACACATTTATTAGTCTCTGTATTAAGATCCAATCTGGATATATGTGAAGTATAAACAGCAGTAAAAACAAAAGTTTCAGGGAGAAAACAGCTTCTATAGACCAAAGGAGTCGTATTTAGTGTGACCTCCCCTTGCACTTAACATGCCTTTAACCATTTTGTTCAGAAAATATGAGATTTATGGCTTTAATTTTCTGATGTTTTATACCAGGTTTCATTCAACACATGTCAGATGTCTCTAATTGTTTGTGCTGCTTCTTGTCATGGGTTTAGAGGTCACACTAAATACCTTTACAGCCCATTTAGCTGGGCTATAAGGCTGTCATCCACATATTTCTTAGATTTTCTTGTATCTGAAAAAAGAGAATGAGAAATAAATGTGTATACTCATTTCAACGCAACAAAGTATTATATGTATGATCATGTACGCATAAGTGTAAATGTGTATAAATAGACATAGATGTAGACATTGATGACAGACATAGGCCTAATAGATAGTAAATTTTAACCAATTTATTCTATTTATAGATAGAATAAATATTGTGCATTGCGTTATTTTTCTTTCATCTATTAATAAATGATCAATCAATAATACACATAAAAATGAGTTCTTGCACAACAACTGCATGTGATTCCTATGCAAAGCATATGTGGGAGTAGCAGGAAGTGATTGTTGCATGTCCTGAAATGCCCAATTTAGGAAATCTAGGAAAGCACGAATAAAAATACAGCATAACGCTATTAATCAAAAATACGCCTCTACGGTATACTTATTAAGATTGTCTAATCTCATCGTAATTATCGTCTTAAGAATTACTTTTCATTTGATCGTCAAATGTAATAACATAACGTTTCCCAGTGCACATGAACGCAGCACAGTGTCTTGTTCTGTCACGGGAAACAAACCGGCGCGAGGACACGAACTCTTACGGCGCGTGCAAAGTAGCGTGTTCCAGGTTATAGTAGCCTGTTTAGCTTATTTCTGTCTTTATGAACAGCTTAACACAATTGAAAACACAGAAATACGTTAAATTACAGGGGAAACAATGAAGCGACACTTTGGTTTACGCATCGTCTTGAACTCAAGCTGATCTTTGACCAACACCCCCCACCACCACCACCCTCACCCTCCCAACCCACACACACACACACACGCACCCACACACGCCCTCTACCCGGCCGGCAGACTTGCCTCCGACCGGAGCCACTCATCGTCACACCTGCCTGAACCCTCGGAGGACCGGTCACGGATTGCGGTAACACACTCTCCGAACTGCTTCTGGAATTAACCACTCGACAAAGTTACAAAAAGTTGACTTTTTCCATCTGTGCGTAAGAATGAACCAGCTACAAGTATACATGGTAAGTGTTGCCAAGTTTGTTTTTTTTTTTTGCTCAAATGTTACTGTATGTCGCTCGCGGCCTGGTCCACGGTTCACCCCGGGTTCCGTGGCTGGTTTCCTGCCAAGGTTTAACTAATGATGCTGTAGTTTCTTGTCTGTTGTTGGTGCATAAATGTACACACCTGTCCAGACACACGCCTCTTATTCTGGTTTTCTGGCTTATTTTATCGAATGTTAAGTGACCTATTTCAGTATGTTATCCTTGCTTCGTCATTCTCCACAGAATGTCACGTTTATCTGCCAAACCTCCCACTATTTCTAAGCCTAGGTGTGAAATTCCACAAAGACAAACCGAGTCACCTCAGTTTAACTATTTTTAAAACCAAATGTGTGAAAAATCCCTGTAAAATCTTAAAGCAGAACTAATTGATCTTCATTATCCTCCAGTGTCCTCCTGACCCGTTTCCCACCCACTGCCATGTTATTTCCACGCACACATGCCCTAAAAGTATATTGTCTGGTTTTTAGCTGAGGTTTTATTGGAAATGAGGCGTTAAAAAATCAGCCAAGAATTTATTTACCTGTTAAACAAGCAAGTTATTTTTTACACTAGAGGAGTGGAAGCAACACAATCTCATTAAAGCCACATTGAATATATTTAATGAATAGATTCATAAAATAAGTATTTTTACATAGGAATAAGTGTCCCAATTACTTTTGTTAATGATGGTTAAAATACATTAGGTTTTAAAGCAGTTGAAAGTTGTTTAATAGAAGCTACAGTGGATTTGTTATTATTATTATTATTGTTATTGTTATTATTATTATTATTATTATTATTATTATTATGGAGCAGACAAAATGTTATTTTAAATAGCCTCCATATGTGATCACATGTGGACTAGTTTAAGGAAAGTGGATGTGGAAAGCAGTCTTGTCGAGGCATGCCTGCTTTATATGATGTTGTTTTTTTTTTTTTTATTTCTGACCATATTTGGACATTTACTTTCAGGTGACAGGTCTTAATACTAACTCCACCCATCTTCTCGGTCTTTCCAGAGCTCTGGAGATCGAACCCATGAACTGGAAGTCCCCTTTTTCAATCATGTGCTTGCTCAGCTCTGAGTTTGTTTATTAACGTGAAAGTGTGGTCTGATCAGAGGTGCATTTTATTGGTGCACCACATACTTGAGAAATGTTGCGCCATCCAACATGCCACCAATGTGAGGGAAAAAATGGAATGTATGCCTGTATTTAGATGTAAAGAAGTAACTTCTGTATGAGGAAATGATGTGTTTACAAAGGACTTCTGACTGCTTTGCTTATATTATTGACATAAGCAAAATAGATGTAGTACTGTGCAAATAGTTTAGGCCACCATTCGATTTGTTGTTTTAACAAAGTTTAAATGCATTCACATAATTTTCAGTTTCTGTATTAAGATGCAATCAGAATATTTAGCAAATGCGTACAGTGTTAAAATTAAAAGTTTCCTGGAAAAAAGCTTTTACAGACAGTATTTATTTTGCCTTTTCTATACTCCTCATTTCTTTAAGTCACTTATTAAGACAATATGACATATACTGCATTTATTATTATTATTATTATTATTATAATTGTAATAATATTAATAATTACGTCCTCTGAGATTTTTGTCCAACCCATTTCTCCAAGACTGTTCACACGATTATTTGACATGTTCTTTATCATAAGGAGAGGTGCAGTGTACAGTATGGAGCCGGAATTGAATTTTTTTTTTTTCCCCCCAAAGTTTAAAAAATTTCAATGTATCCAACCTATTTCTCACACACTATTCACCTGATTCTTTTCAAAGTTGACACACATGTTCTTTAGCAGTAGGACTGTTGCAGTGCCCGGTTTAATGGCTGAATTAAACTTTGGGATTTTTTTTTTAACAAATTTTTGAAAATTTCAACTTACTTACTTGCGAATACTGTTCACCTTATTCCTGTCAGATTTCACACACATGTTCTTTACATGTGCCTTTCTCCCACTTTTTACTTTTTAATGAATCCTGGGTAGGCAGGGTGTCGGTGAGTAGGAGGGGCAAAGTGTTGTTCGACCGGGCGGGGTGTCAGTAAGCTCTGCTTACGTTTTCACTTGTTTACGGCATGTTTCATTCAATTCATCCAACATTTCTCAATGTTTGGGCCATTATTCATGGTCATGGTCACATTGAATCCTGACTTTATTTAAATTTTGACTAATCCTGTTTTGTGTTTTTTTAATACTGAGCATATATTATTTTTTCTGAGACATCATTTGCATAGTACTGAAGACTGAGAAATCACTATGTTCATTATAACCCTTTGATAAACTGTGAAGCCAAAGGTGGTCTTAGACTTTTGCACAATACTGTACATATGCAAACAGCACCTCTGAACAAATGAAACAACTGCTTAAAAGCTGAGTTTGAAAGTAAAAAGGAGAAAAATATTATCCTGATTTATGTCCCTGTCATCTTTTATCCAAAGGTGGTTTTGGTTCTGGTCTGCTTCTGTCCCACCGGGGCATTTCCACAGTCTGGTCTTGACTTGGGAAGCAGGTGGACACGACGGGATGTCCCCTGCAGAGCCAACCTGGAGTACCCAAACGGCAACATCTGCTGCTTAAACTGCCCAGCTGGTAAGCCACATGGAGCCGCACTTGATTTAGTCCATGGAGACTGAAGTTCTGTCAACAACGTAAATCTGAAATCCATCACCAGTGTTATGAAGCAGGTTGAGCCTGATTGTGATTGGTTGCTTTTATGCTACAATGACGGCTCGATTTGGGCTGTGATAGCTCAATTAAGTAGATGAATAGTGAGTTCTGGGTTCTGTTTTTTTAGGTACACATATGAAGTCACCCTGCAGCACAGCAGGGGAGATGGGGCAGTGTGAGGAATGTGAGGATGGGACATTCACAGAGCATTCCAACGGACTGAAACAGTGTTTCCGATGCACACAGTGCCACTCAGGTAATTCTGCTTGATGGCTTAATGCTATTGATTGGAAAGAGTGAAAGAGAGATCAATATTCAACCTTTTCAGAGTGATTCAAGCATAAACTCAGACTTAACGAGGTCTTTTTCATGTTGTTTGTCAGATCAGGAAATTGTACAGCCATGCACCTCCACTCATAATACTGAATGTCAATGCAAATCAGGAAGATTCTGTGCCCCCGACCAAGCGTGTGAGGTGTGCAAGAAGTGTTCAAGGTGAGTCTCTGCGAACCAGACACACTAGACACTTGACCTTTACTTCACTCTAAAGAGTAATGTCAAACTATTCCTAAAGACGGGCTCAGACTTCAGGAGTTTTAACGTCCTGGCTGATTACGAAATCGGGTGAGATCACACAGACGACGAAAAACTTCACATATGTTCCTCAAACCTGAACACACCACAATAATCGAAAATAATGGTGCATCATACACAACAGGGTAATAATTACAACTATAGTGCCAGAGGGAGCAGACGCACCACCACATGTGATCTCACAGGGAAGCAGATGTAAACAAAATTGAAACTGACATGGTCTCGCCTCATTCACTGGATGTGAAAACAATGAACGTATGATTAAAAAGACGATGCAAATACAGCCTGAGGTGTGATGAATAAGAAAAATGAGTTAGAGGCAGCGTGTGATCGAGCCCAATCAGACGAAGCTCCAGGTAGAAATTATATTTAAGGCTAGTATAATTCTAACCATGAAAAGATTCAAGTAGCACTGGGCAACATGAAGCTTTAGTAAAGTGTATTGTTGAATCATGTTTTGTGTTGTCAGAAACTACTCCTATTTAATGTTTTTGACCATATTCCCCTGTTCTAGATTTGACAGTGTTTGACCTCATTGGAAACTAGGTAAGAGTTGAACTGGACATTTAAAGCCATATTCGTTTGAACTAGTTTATCTGGTAGACTTCCAAAGATTAAGAAGCAAACATATCTGTATTTTACTGATGTTATCCGTGGTTCTAAAGTCAAGGCAAGGCTCTTTTTTTTTTAAGCAGGGGTTAGAAGATGGAAAAATGCTCCTTATCTAGTTGTTAAGTCTGACGTCATGGTGCCATAAAAGACATTTCCAGACCCAAGCAGTCAATAAACAGCAGAGCCTGTATGCTCATATGCTTCTTTATTGTAACTTCTAAATGAGGCAACAATCAGGGATCAGAAGGAGCTAAATTCATTGATTTATGTTGGCATTTACATAATTTACAGCAGGGCATCACTTCAGTTCAAGTTTAGCTGCATGGTGACATAAGTTGTTAGTTCATTTACTTCCCCTGAACTGGGAAAACAAAGAACAGCACAAATAATGGATGGGAAACGCCTCAAATGAGCCTTATTCTTCATTAGAGGAACCTATACAGATCTTGTTCAGCAGATGAAGTGGGGATTAGCATTAGTTGTCTGATGTGCTAACATTAGCTAGCACCAAACTTATTTTTTTCTCCTTTGATTAAGACATAACTTTACTCATCAGCGTGATCCACTTTCCTCTTCCTTTATCATCACATGTAAATCTGTAGAATGACAGGTAGATGAGTTTTATGGATTCAGTACTGGAGCTCATTGACTACAGAGAAATGAACAGGTTTGAACCCAGAAGTTATGTCTTGAGTTAACAACCGGATTATACACAGCTGTCCGTCTCATCATCTTATGAGAATTCACTCTTCTGTAGAATGTAATCCTTTTCTTTTATTGAATAGGGTTCCATGCTATATATCGCCACATGTGCTTCCTGAATTTGCACCCAAAACATTTCTTAAAACTATTATGTATAAAAGCTAATGCAGCATCAGTACCTCTTCGAACGGGCAGAATAAATGCACACAAAGGAACAAATATATTGTAGATCTTAAAAAAAAATCAAATCATGGATGTTAATTTGTTTGAGCTCCACACATTAAAAATTACCAGAGGTCAAAAGGTGTTAGTAGTCTGGTACAAATAGGGCCTAAGTCGAAGTAATAAATACCTGCATACATCAATCAATTTTTCATTGAACAGCAAACTCAAAATACTAACTAAATGTGGAACAGAATATCAAACCTCAAACCCTCAGTCAATTCCCCTTCAGGTTCCTGTCACTATCTAATTAGTCAGTTCATATCCAACTCCAGTTAGCAGTTTTCTTCTCTCAAATTGGTTTTGGTGAAGTTGGCAGCGACACCGAAGCTTTTTTTATTTTTTATTTATTTATTTTTTTGCAAGATGTATTGCTGTTACAGTGCTTAACAATGTTGCTCCTCTTTCAGTTTCCAGTTTACTTGGAACAACATCTATGAGCAAGCAACCACATGCTGATAATGACAAGTTTTGATAAAGTCTTGAATTGTGTAATTTGCTCGATGTCCTTCTGCTTTTGTGTTTTGTTGAGATTCAGCCATTTTAATGCCGTGGCTCATCTCTCCACACTAGATGTCAGGAGGGATGAATCTGGATCAAATAGGGCGTAACTCCTGTAGTCTGGGCCTGGTTTAAAGCACTTGTGTAATACCCTGTCTGCTTTTAATTAATGTTTCTATCTGCTGACCAACTAGATGTGGAGAAGATGAAGTGATAGTGAGGAACTGCACCTCCACCTCCAACACTGAGTGCAAGAAACGCACAGCTCCGTCTGGCTCTGTGTCAGGTACAGTATTAAGTTCACCGCCACAAGAAGAGCTACGACTAAGACAGGCATTCAGTGTTACATTAGATCGGGGCTTATCATGTTTGTAAAGTTTCTGTAGGTTTGCTGGGTCTCGTTCGTAATAAATGACCAGACCACTCTATTTTTAGCTCCAGTCATGATCGACAAAAGCAGAACAGAAGAACAATGAAGTGTTGTGAAGGATGTGAATTATAGACAAACAACCTCATCAGATTAATTGGGTTATGCAATCATTGTGTGGTTTTTGCCATTCCTGTGTCAATCCTGTATGAATGTACCTTGATCAGTTGCTAATCTGGGAATGGAAATGACGTCTTTTATTTGGCACTAAACTTGTAGTTGAGCCTGTGGTTGAGCCATGTCCATATTTGGACATGGAAATGAAAACACGAAAAACTGGTGGGGCGTAGTTGAAATCTCTTTTAATTTCTAATGAGAAGCCATAGTTGCAGAGAAATTCAGTAGGGCTACAAAAGTCCTTATTTGCTGATAATTTTGGTTGTTTTTGGCATAGAATTGCTTTCTTTTTTTTTAGAAATGATCAAAATAATTGGAAATGATAATAAGTTTGTTAACCTGTAACCGAACAGTAATTAAATGTCCAGGTAAAACAGTCAATGCTAATTGGTTTACATCACGTCATTTTACAACCATGGTGTGATGTTAATATGTTTTTGTTTTTGTTTTCCTCATCAGAAAATGCTGCCTGGATTGTGCCACTTATACTGATTGTTTTAGCGTTTATTGTTGGAGCAGTGCTTTATTGGTGGATACATAACCATAGAGTAAGAGGTGAGTGGTATCAAATTTCTTACTGTGACATTTACTTAAGTGTCTTGTCGTTGATTACTGTTTGTATTAATTTTGTAAAAATTTCAGTACAGACTGAAAAATTAACTGAACTGAGCTGATACAGTATAAACCGCTGTCAATAAGCACAATGCACACGTCAATAAACTTAAATTAATACATTCAGCAATCAAATTTAGCAATAAAAGTTTTGAACACTGTTTTTTTTTTACACACACAAATTGTTATTGTCCTTTTTCAATCACTGCAGGTGTGCGTGTTACTTTGTCAGTTGAACTCTTATTTGTATAAAGTTATCAGCACAAATGGAAGACAATGTTTACACAGTAAAAGCTTTGTGAAGCAATTAATGGATTCCATCAGCTGCGGTACAGGAGCTTTTATTTTGTAATTGTGTTTATACTATAAAGGCCTCTATCTAATGCAAGACTCCTTCAAGTAAAGGTCTTGTACCTTCTGCAGCTGAGGGTTGTGGAAGAAATACAGAAATGGAAAAGAAGGAAAACAGAATGTGTAATGGAATTTGTGCCACAAAAGTTCAACTCTAACAGTGTACAGCTTCAGAAATAAGTAGAAATGTGTTTTCGTCCTCTTCATTTGTGGAGTCTGAACACATTGTCCTCTGGAGGCTTTAATACACAAGTGTTTGGCAGCGATTCGCGCTTTGCTTCTCTTCTGAAGAATCAGTGTTTGTCTTCCTGTTGCACTGTTCTCTCCGTGATGGAGTTGTAAATCCCTTTGGATTACCTTAACCTTATGTTGTATATGTAGATAATGCCTCAAATGTTTTTCCTCTTCTCGTGTAAAATTTGGCCATTTTACGTCTTTGAATATTCAGATTCTCTCATACCTCTAATGAATTGACATATTGTTATATTGAATTTATAAAGAATGTTGTTAGTACAATAATAATTATTTCCAAAGCCGTATTCTGTTTTAAACAAAGACAGCTTCACATCCAGTCTGGAAATTAACATCTGACAAAATATTACATATTAAAGTGTGTGTTCACCAAGACACAGTACATAACAGATACATGGAGCTGAAGTATATAGACTCTGTTTAAAACAGGAAATGAAGTGTCCTCTTAGGACCTGATCCTGAAATCCAATCATACTCTTATCAAATGCAGTAATCTGTACACTTTCCTTTATCTATTTGCATTATTAAAAAACCTGTTTGTCTCAGAGCACCAGGAAACTTCAGGAGACACTCAAATGATGTGAAGCGGCAACACCTCGAAAATGAAAACTAAAGGTTAAAATAACCCAGCGTTGCATAATTTAGTAACCTGAACAGCACACTTGGAATTTCACTGTCGTGTGTGTTTGGGCCAATATAAAGTTTTACTTCATTGAGTTTGTCAGCTGTAAACACTGTACTTTTAGCTCTGTGTAGATTTAAGACGATCACCCTTGATTTAAGTAAAAAACAGCTGGGGCACTTTGATTAAAACATTATCATTATGAGTGTGATTAAATTGTGAAACTAATTACTTTTTAAAAACAAGTTGGGCCCATTTGGTTGGTTGTGAATGTTATTATCTGCCTACCTGTCAGTGCAGCTTTTATTCCTGTAGAACACATGGGCTCTGCTCATCACTGCTATGCATCGCGCCACATGTTTCACACTACTGTGGGTACAAAACCTGCTCAGCTGGACTGCTAATGGCAGGTATGAAGTAATTGGTTGAGCTGGCGATCACACAGCAGCAGCATGGTGGAGCTGCTGACAATAGTACTGTATATAAGACAGTATATCAGTGTCTTAATGAGTATAACGTATACTCCTCCGTTCCACCATGAATTGGATGGAAATCCCGTTTTTCTTCTTTTCTTCCCTATGTTGGTTTTTCCAATTAAAATTGAATTCCTGTCACAAACATGTGCTGCTGTTGTGGAACTTTGGGGGATTCCTTAAAGTTGCCTAATCCTCTCCTCACACTTTATTTCCTCAGACTCTGTGAGAAGTCCACCTGATGAGCTAAAAGCCGAACTGGTGAGTCACTTCATAAATTTTGGCTCTATTTGTATGGATTTAGGGTTTCTATGGGTCCTTTAAAAAGACCCAAATCCAATAATCAATGTCCATTTTCACAAATAGCCCTCAAGAACACAGTCTAAAAAAATTCCGGCAGAGTCATAGCTTAGGAGAGGTTTAGAAAAACTTTCAGAGCAAAGAAGGGACAGAACTTTTATCTCACTGTGGAGGTGTGGTGGACGGTGCTACTTGGTATGACACAGAAGTGAAAAAGAGGAAAGACTGTGCTCTCTCTTGGACAGTGAAATCAATATCCCTAATCATAGAATTTAGTTCCCTTGAGGAACTCTCCAACTTCTTAAAAACCCTCCTCCTGGCTTTCATCAGTTTTTCACCGTAGGAGCCTTCTTAAGGGCTAAGATGCTTTTACAACTTATATCAACACTAGGATTAGAAAATACACAATTTCCAAGGTTTCTCTTTGTACTTTGAACCCTTCATCAATACTGACCCTGAACTTTAGGCCTTAAAATGTCTTAAATATACTTTTGATTCTCCTTAAAATTGGATTAATTGAACATAATGAATTTGGAGCTGCTCAGATCAGGAACTTTGGGTATAATCACCCAATATAATTCACATGTGGAGTATCACTAATGTTTGGCCTCGGCGTGGATGGACATGATATGGGTTTTAATGTGGATTCTACCAGACCCAGAGGTGTTGTTTTATTCCAGTGTTTCCTTTCCTACGCAGGCAGATGTGTCCCAAAAATGGCATCCACACTGGGAATATGCATTAAATTTTAGACAGGCATCAGGTCAACCGGCACAGAGAAAAAAAATCAACTAAAACTGACCAAATCAGTGAGCCTGTTTACATGCACACCAATACATGGATCATTATCTGATTTCTGGAGTTATCAGATTATACAAGTGACCATGTAAACAGGACAATCTGATCTGTTTTATCAGACAACAGCAGTAATCTGATTATAAGAAATCAGATTAACACACCTGGATTTCTCCCAAATACTCTGATGTCTTCCTGCATGTATACAAGTTAATCTGATGTATTTCATTCTTTTATGTTTGTGCGTGTGTAGACATAATTAAAATCGTAGAAAGCGGAAGTTACGTCGTCAAACAGGAGTGGAAGACAATAACAGGAAGTTAAGTCTACCATCATTACGTGTGTATATACTCCAAAATAAATCTGATAATGGACTGAGCGTCTAAACCAGGGTTGTTGGGGGTATTTTTGCATGTAAATGTGTCAGATCTGATTATTACTGTTATCTAATTACTCCTAGTTATCAGGTTTTTATGGTCATGTAAACAGGCTCAGTGTGTGCTACTTCTTAAACTTCCCCAGTGAATCCATTCAAAAGACGGAACTAAACCGCATCAGAGTCAGTTTGAGGTTGACGGTCCTAAATGTGTATTCAACATCTTCACACCTGTAGATACATTTTCTTGGGTAAACTAAGAAAGGTCAGAGAGGGTGTGACTTAAACATTTCCCATCATCCACCTCCAGGATTACAGCGCCAACGCCGAGGAGAAAAACGGTCAAACCCGAAAGCCGAGCTCCTCGTCCCTGTTCCTGTCCCGGGTATCGGTGAGATCCAAATTCTCCGTCGTTAAGGAGGATGAGTGTAAAGAGCTGTGTGAAAGCCTCACCAGTACTGCCAGTAACTCCCAGAACAGTCTAACCGGCCCGCCTGCCTCTGCCTCCCCTGCGCCCCCCCCTCCAGTCGCCCCCCTGGTCTCCATGCCGCTCAACATCAGGGTGAGAGCTCCAGCTCCTCTTCACCCACGCTGCCTTCCTTGCTTCTTTCCCTCTCACCTGCTTGCTGGTTGTGTGTTTGTCTTCGATGCCTATTCCCTTATAAAAACTGTTCAACACATCCACCTTGTTCAGAAATCTCAAATCTATTCTTCTTCTCTGTTCTATACAAGCTACACTGATCTAGTTTGTGTGGAAATGAAGGCGATGACACAGGTTTGTCTACAAGAGGATCTAAAACTGATGTGATATGAACATACTTTGTTTTTGGTGATTCATCAAATGTGGTTCCATTTTTTTTAACACACCCAGTGACTCACTGACTGACTGTACAACACCTCCTCTGTGCCTGCACCGTCGTTCAGTTGTTTTGACAATGCTGATCAGGAAGTCAATGAGTAACATCTTTAGCTCCGTCTGTCGTTGTTTAACAGATAATATTGCTTACTCACAGCTTCAGCGTTGTTACGCTCTTGTTCTTGCTGTTTTGCATTTGAAATCCCAAATCCTGAAATAAATCATTGAAGAAACCAGCCTGAAAAGCAAATCATTAATTTATAATATGGAGCTGAAACTACCTGATCAGCAGGAGCATGTAGTTTTTATATATAACATTTTTTTGTAAGCAGTTTATTAAAAAAAAAAGTTACAACCTGAGTCATGATGAAATCTTTAACACCTAATGATTGTTTCTCTTTTTGACACGCAGCCTGATGAACCACTGCTCAAGGTTGTTCCTGTGAACGGTAAAGTACTTTCATGACTATTTCTTGTCACAAAAGTGACATTATCACTGCTGCTATTTTTGAAAGTCGTAGTTGGATTTGCTTTTAATGACGGAGGTCATGTACTGTTGTACTGCTTTTGAGCCCACGAATCGAATATATAGGGATTCAGAGGGTTTTAGATGTTCATCAGCAAACGACTCCATGAATGAATGAAGGTATTTGTTCTTTGTGCACAGGTGAAGAATCCTTGAGGAGCTGCTTTGAGTTTTTTGAAGAGTTGGACGTCAGCTACCACTCCAGATTCTTCCGTCACCTCGGAATCAGTGACAATTTGATCAAAAGCAAACAGAGCCTTTACTACGTAGACAGAGTTCACGATTTGCTCAATGCTTGGCTGGAGAAAGAGGGCGGAGACGCCAGCTTAAATGACCTCCTAAAAGCACTACTGGATTTGGATCAGAGGCGAACGGCGGAGATGATCAGGATGAAAGCCATTGAGGGCGGTCATTACGTATACGAGTGACAGAATGACCAGTGAAACCCTTCATGTCCAAGGCTTTGCATGGTATACATATTTTACTGGCACTGTTTGTGAGGTTTCAGTTATACTTTACACAGCTTCTTTTGGATTTCCCATTGTATGAGGGCGAATTGTCAGATACTCTCTCTTGTACCACCTTCGCTGAGGTTCCAAGGGAGTCAGACAGGGCTGCAAAGCAGCGTACTGCATAATACGACAGCTACTCTAGGAATTATTATTTGCTTGAAGTCAGTGGTCTTCAGGACGTCGTTATCCATGCACATAAGTGAAAGCCAGTTCAAATGATGCAGCCCCGTTGGGCTACGAAGCTGATTTTTAAAATTTCAGTTTCAGTCTTGAAAAAGAATGTCCTCCTATACAGTTGGTCACCATCATGCACATGAACACTCCAAGTGCAATTTACACATTCAGGAGTACAGATTTCAAATTGTCAGAATTTTTTTTTTTCAAATTCTAATATAAAATTTTTAAAAATCTGTATAAAAATTATTGAACATTTTTTGTGCAAAATAAAATCTGTATTAATTA
>JAPQRQ010000028.1:12820556-12833318 GCA_037367365.1 Apogon talboti | reverse complement strand
AGACATTTAGGGTTCAGTGTCTTGCCCAAGGACACTTCGACATGTGGACAGTCGGAGCCAGGATTCGAACCACCGACAATTCGGTCATTGGACGACCCGCTCTACCAACTGAGCCACAGCCGCCCTATTGTGAATACACAATACAAGGCATTGGAACAAGTTCGGAAAACTTGTGTTTTTTACATGTTCACATTATTCAAAATGCTGACATGCTGCAGAAATTCTGATTTTATGTTTGGAATCATCATGCATGCTTGATTTGGTCAAGATGTCTGATGTTTTTCCACTTGTAGCATACATTGTTTTTTTCTTGTCCAGCGGAATGTGGAACCAAGTAAATAAAAAAAGGATTTCAATACTTTTTTTTTTTTTACATTGAAAACATTTAATATAATGTCAGTACACAAATCAACAAAATGCATGTGTACTTCAAACAGAGGCCGAGCTGTTTTCATATTTAAATGTCATGATGATAAATCCTGTACAGATTGTTAATGATTGCCACTTGGGTAACATTTGTCCTCTCAGAACCATTTTGAATGAAATTTGTAAAAAAAACAGGCAATAAAAATTGCCATTTTTGTGAAAAATGTCTTAGTTTGGCCTGAAAAATATGTTCTTGGCGGTCAAAGAAAAACTAATATCAGACAATGAAAAGAAGAACCATTTATCCCATTTGCATTGTCCAACATTCCTGGCCGACAGTAAACACTCTCATGTGTGCACTCTAATTTACAGGTTTGCTGGAGTGCTGCGTCCAGGCGGCGGGTTTGTACACGGAGCCAAACGACACATTATCATGAGCAGAATGACTTTTGGACGGGCCGCCGGGACACTGACTCGGCGCCATCTGCCTCTTAATGAATGCTCAGCAGTCACGGGATGTTCGGGCCAAGTCTGCGTTTCCTACAGTGCAGTCTGGAATCATCCCACCAGAGACTGATCCATCTCTCCAGCCCTTCACCTGGACCACTGTGAGCCAAACAAAAAAAAAAAAAAAAAAAAAAGCAGACTTAAGGCAGACAGGCCTTCAGTAGAACTGGGGAAGGAGACAAGATGGAGAAAGACGAGGACAGATGCGCGGTTACCACCGACACTGGCATTACCATGATCAAGTTTCCGGAGGCAAATATTTATAGTCAGCAATTATTTAATTTTTATTTCATGCCAAAATTATTGGGGTGAAATTTAAGACTAAACCCAACATTTTCATTCTTCACCAAGAGGAAAGTTCCTTCTAAACCTTTCAAGCGAGGAGAATATTTAAAGCCATCGATGTTTTATTTATTAAAAACTACGTGAAATGTGTGTTGTCGTAGTCACTAAACGTGCCACATTTCCCAGTTCTTTGATGCTTCAAAACATCTTCTTCAGCTCACTGTTTTGGTTTTCCAGCCACAAAAATGCACTATTTGTTTACTGCTCTAATCAGCCTCATTTCCCAACAGCCATTTGTGCACATAGAGCTACAGGGCAGACAAACAAAGTTAGCGTTGATCTCGTCAACATAGCACAAGCATTTAGTGGCTTAGAAGCCAGACATTTCAGTAGCTGGTGGAGACTAAAGAAAAGATGAGAAACAAACATGACAACGACTGAATACACATTTACTCAATGTCTGACTGTGAATGTGTTAATGGGCTTTGATGGCCTGTCAAATGGGTTTTAGCTTGTCATGCTAATCGCATCTGGCCAGAAGAAAACAATGAATGGAGCTTTGAAAACCCATAGTACTAAGGGCCAACGTTAAGTTTTGAGAGGTTTGCTTCTGTACGGATGCAGGAGCTGAAATCAGGTAGAAAAAAAAAAAACTAAAACAAAACACTAGAATATGGAAACACACATGTTCCTTTTGCAGCTTTTTCCACTCAGTCCAAAATAAAAGACTAACTATAAATGAAGATAAAGCTGACTTTATTCCATGCTACTACAGAAAAGTGAAGCCACTTTTCCAAGCTTCAGTGATTGGACACAGTAGAGCAGAAGAGTTCAGGCCGCATCTGACAGACTCTGATCAGTGATTGGTAACTACAGCTGTCAATCATGAATTTGAGCTTCAAAACTATATAAAAAAAGCCTGTGATTGAGACAATCTTGGGTGTCATGTGTGAGATTCCAGCTCAAAAGCACGTGTCATGAATAGATTCAGACATCTCATACATTTCATCCTCTCAGTTCACTAGGATTGTAACATCCTGAAAGGTAATTATGGATGTTAAGGCCAGTGATGCTAATAATCCATCAAACACTGCAGCTCTAAGTGACTCAGTATTACTTTGAAAAATAAAGTAATAACAAAAAGAAGCAAAACTTACAATGAAATATGCAACCAAATTAAAATGAAATAGAACAGTAGTTAAAATCAGATTAATTTCCCTCAATTTTTCAGTTTGCGGTGTCTACATCACCTTGGATTTTGGTTCACAAGAATGAAGGACGTTACACCCTGGGAACATTTGTTTTCCCTGTACGATTCATTTGAATGTCACTACTTTTTTTCTGAAGGGCTGTTAATATCATGAGTGCTTTCACATAAGTCTTGAATATTTCGCAGTGAACAAGCAACATTTTACTTTTTTGCAAGATTAATTTTCCTAAATTTTGGCAGAGCAAATAAAGGCATCAACGGATCATTTGTTTGAACTGGACATCATGTGACAACAACAATGACAGAGCCAGACCTGTTGATTTAACCCATAAAGACCCAGCACTACTTTTATGGCTATTCCTAAATGAATTTCTCTCTCCATTTAACCTTTCTTAAATAATTTATCATCATTTATTATAATATTATCCTCTTATTTAGCATTTTTTCAGTGAAAATCAGGTATTTTCCTATATTTAATTCACTGGTCATGTAGATGTTCATAAAAGCTCACATTAAAGTTGAGGGTTATTATACCAAGAAACAGAAAAAAATTTGAAAAAGTGACCTTTTCCAGCAAAGATATAATTAACTGAACATAAAAAAAGTGTCTTTATCCACTTTCATTGATCCAACTCCATGGCTTTTACTGGTGAATCAATATCGTAGACGGTGTTTCCACGGTAACTACGGAGCCTCTGAACATCCAAATGGGTCATATCTGATGACCATGAAAAGACGACAAACTGCATTTTACACTAATTATTCACATGTATTGATAGGATTAGTGGAGCAGAAGTCATTAAACAGTTTAGAACAGTAGATGGTTTTGGTTGCCAGTGGTTATTTGCCATAAATGCACCACACTGAGCCTTTTTTAATGCATGAATTACGGGCGCGGGTGGAACCTATGGGAGCAGACATTGGCATCCAGAAGTGAAATGCCTGCATTGTTTCCGGGTGACTGAGTGCGAGTAAACAAGCAGCAGTCAGTGAGCAAGATTGAGTGAAAAGCATGCATTTGCACTTGTTTGTGCAGCTGTAAGCTTTGTACTCCGCCATTGTCCTAGAGACGTGACCCAACACTGGCTGACAGGGGTGGACTGGCCATCGGGAGTACCGGGAGTTTTCCCGATGGGCTGCTGGGTCAGTGGGCAGGTGCGGCGGGTAGGGGTGTGTGTGTGTGTGTGTGTGTGTGCAGATGACATCGTCGCATGGCATTTGGACCGACAAAGCTGAACGGAGGAAACACCCTCCCCACATACACACATTTTTTTTTCTCATGATGCCATGAGTGGGCCAGTCAGGGGTACAAATTCCTGGACTGATTTTTCCCCCCAGTCTGCCCTTGCTGGCTGATAATGTGTCATCTTCGACAGGTGCCTGCTGCACGAGGTCAGTGACCAGTGTATCACAGCCCAGGTAATTGGAAAAATACCACGAGATTTCTTCACTACCTGTGTTGGAACAGCCCATGAAGGAGGCCTGACTGACGGAGCAGTGACTTAGAACTCACATGTACTTGACAACAGGCTACGACATAAGTTACCTGATCGAACTGCTAGTATTATGTACTAATACTAGTGATCTTTGGAAATAGCTAGCAATAAAAATTCACTACAGGTACGCTTTACATCTACTAATGCCATTACTGGATGGAATTAAAAAACAATCTGAATGCTGTTTAAAAGAGTGGAAGATAATTTAAGCGGATAAAAACTCAACACAGATGCTGAACTGATAACAAGCACCTCTTCAAAGGTGGAGTCCAAAAAAAAAAAAAAAAATCAGATGTGGTTCTGAATCTGCCGTCTGCCCGAGGAGCATAAATCTAACGGTGGAGGAGACGAGGATACAGATCCTGACAGGACAAAGAGGCTGAAAGGCTGGAAGGATGGATGGGCTGTATATGTGCTCAGTCTGCTTTCAGGCTGTGGTTTACCCTTCTTTTGACCATGGCAATGCTCCAACACCCTCTTCTCTCAACAGCTACTTATAAAAGTCCTAGGTTTACATTCCACACCAGGTCATACTGTATGTATTGAGACGCTCAGGAGGAATTTTGAACGTGAAGATTAATCCGTCTCTTTAGTATGAGGGCAATGGTTTATCCATCTACAAAATGCGGCCAAACACAACATTTCCCTTTGGTATAATATTTACGGGTACGTCTTACTCAGCTTGATGGTGGTATCAATGCTACAGCGCCGACTGGGCCTTTTCCAGCAACAATACAAAGATGCAAAGTACTTGTCAGGACGTTTTAGGATGAAATACTGAAAAGGGCCGTCCCTGTCTTACTCCGTACACAAGAGAAAAAGGTTCAAACAATTTATTGGTTGAAATGTACTCTTGAATTGTCTGCCAGGGAAAGACATCTTATGATTTAAAAGCCATCTGTGGAAGATGATCATCTGCACCGTCTCAAAGGGTTTTACTTTTCTAACAAAAAGTCTGTTACTGGAGAGAATATAGCCGCTGTGGAATGATCACTGTTGAAGGATGCTTAGAATGAAATGAAATTTCTATCAGAAAATGAGAAGGAGGTTCATTTTAATGACTGAATCATTTCTAATACCTTAAATTAGATTTTTTTTCAGTCATTCAAAAGGGCCAGATCAAGCAGTGACACTGGGACACATTTCATGTTCAATAAGCTCTGTGTTGAAAACTAAATAACTTATCTCCATGTTTAATACATGTATGAACACATCTCATTAAGCACTTTCACTAGACACGTTACAATTTACAGAAATAAAATTTGGGGTAAAAATACTTAAATTACTCCTGCGTGACACAGGGACTCTAAATGAACATCATGTTTTTTTCACTTTATGCAAATGTACAAAACATGCTGTTCTCATAAGAAATTGACACTAAATGAAACAGTGTTTTAGCTATGATGTTAAACTACAGTTGTGATCAATATTGGATAAAAATGTTTAAATAATAAGTTTTTATGAACACTAATATGCTGTGACACGGGGACAGCAGTTTGTCACTTTGTTCAGTGAAGACTTTGCTGGAACTAAAACACTGAAAATAGGCTAATAAACTTTTATTTAACATACATATTAGAACTGAAGTGATATATACAGCTAAGAGTAGAGCATATTATAAATAATTTGTACATAACCTTTCTATATTCTTGTACTGTTGAATAATTAGTCCCTACAAATGCACAGACTTAAAATATCACTTCTACAAGCAAGAAAAAATCTTACATTTAATTAAAGTCAATAGTGTATTTACATATTTTAGTCTTTTTTAGGTTTCATGTTATATTGATCAGTAGGCTCGGAACTTCTGTTGCACTGTTTTATCTTTTTTTCTACAAGTGATACTGAAATTTTGTAAACAGTTCCATAAAATAGAGTTCTTAAGCTAAAGAACGAGCCTATTTGAGAAATGATAGGTGAAACTTACATTTTAGACACTGATGTTCACTTTCACTTGATCTGGCCCAAAAGCATCTTATTCAATCAGCGATGCTTTTCAGCTGAAGTCATGAAATCCAGTTCTTGTGCTTCCTCTGAAGCGACACGAATGAGGCTGGAGGCCAGCAAAGTAAACAAGGAAAGCTATTTTAACGAAAATGTGATAATTGTTTGATTACAGCTACTTAACAAAATGGAGCTGCAGTGAGAGTCTTAGAGTGTTGGGTTTAGCGGCCAAGGTTGGACTCGTGTGTGCTGTCTGGACAGAAGCGCCTCATGTGCACCGTGTGAATAAAGCTGTGAAGTGACAAAACGCTGAGTACAAAGTCATAAAGTGAGCAGAAATCTCTGTAACCGCTTTATGAAACAGTCCTGCTAACTGTAAAGCACTTAAATAATATTACTCACAGATGAAGAGGTGTTTACTTTGATGTGGGATTTTTCTTTGAATATAGAGGGGGCATTCAGCTTTAACACTTCACAAGAGGAAGGAGTCAACGCTTTCATTACTGCTCTTTGAATCCTTTTGTATGATGCATGTGTGTTGTCCATTAATAATGAATGGCAGAGATAGTGATGTTTATCATATAGGACTTAGGAGAATTGCAAGTCTTACCTTGGCAACTTTTATCTGGTGAGGCTTCTGTCTTCAAAGATGGTGACTTCAATCTGGATTCAATTTGGTCAAGGGTCATTTACAGTATCATACATTAAAAAAGTCCCACGCTGTAATATTTTGTCCAATATTTAGCTTCGATTACGCCACACATTCGCTATGTCATTGATTCAATTAGCATATGTTATAGACACATAACATGGCTGAATCTAGACCTGAACACCTGAAGCAACTCCAGATCATAACGCTGCCCCCGTATCAGGCACTAGGCATGATGGGTAATCGTTTCATCCAACTCTCTTCGCATCCGTCACTCTGGAACAGGGTCGATCTGGACTCATCAGACCACATGACCTTTTCCATTGGATCTTTATGCTCTCTAAAAACTGATGGTTCTTTAAGAAATGAGATCACTGCAGTAGTTATCCTATTTGTTTTAAAATCCAGGAAGGGACTTTATTTTTGCCAGGTAGTGGCAATTGCAATATATACAGCAGAGGAAATATGGAAAAATATGTGTAAAAACTATAAAGATTTTATACCTTTTTGAGGGAAGTAGTTCATTTGTGAGGCTTTTTGCCACCTCTGCGATTAAAGCTGTTGTTTCACACCAGTCCACTTCCAGGCGGACCTACGTACCACATTGTTAAGCTTTGAATATGTGTGAAAATTGGACGCTAGTTAGTGTCGCTTTCTAATGTTAGATGGATACTACTTCCTACATGTTTGCTGAGTCATGAACAGCTTCTGTACATTCTGTGTTGTGTCCATCTCACATAGTAAAAATAAGGGTGCCAGTTGGTGTGAGCTGGCTTCCATGGGTAAAAAGGAAACGCTGACTTTATTTCATCGGTAAAAGAAACAAGCCTAGCTCTGAACTTTCACTGATTAAAGTTAGGCTTCATTGGTCTACAATTTATTTATTTTTTTAATAATCTTTCTACGATCTTCCACAGAGATTAAATGTGCTAAATCTTACATACTTTAAACAGATGAACTGGGAAACCAACCAAAGTGCTGGTAAGTTGATGTTTTCAAGGTATATGAGAAAGTGTTCTTACACACATATATATTAGTTAATGTACATTTATACAATAGGTCGATAAATCTTCTACTGGAAAGAACCTGTAAAGTGAATGTAGTGTAATGTGCAGACAGTGTCTTGAAGTAGATCTAGCAGCTCTGAGACAAACTTTACTTTTGAATAAAACCCATTCATTCATTAATTCTAATTTTGACTCCAGACTGCATTGGAAACAACAGCCAACCAGCAGGCTTGACTTTATATTTCTTTATTAGTGACTCAAACTTGGTAAAGTTTCACTACTTTTATTCTGGATGAATTTTCTTGCAGACCAGGGTTTCCTATAGTGTTATTGAAGGGTAAAAAGCAAAAAGTAGTGTTGGTATCTAATGATTGTATGGGTCAGGGATAGACACTTAGAGCACAAAAACTGCAACAGACACTCAGTAAAGGTCTATCTAATCTAATCAGAAAACTCAAGAGTACAGAACTGGGTAAGGGCAACCACAGCAACACCGAATATTAACATCTGGATCATAAACAATCATGAGTATGAGTGAGTATTTTGTGACGTGGGTCTGATGAAACAGAAGCTCAACTAGTAACTCACCTTTCAACATTTTTAACTTAAATACTGCAGATCATTTTGGTGCCATTCCTCTACCATATAGCAAGATATTTATGCTCCTTGGAGAACGATAAACTGGGAATGAATTCAATCAATTTACTCAAAAAAAAGAAGGTGCTGCCATCTTTAGGAAAGTAGAACTTTAGGACAAAAATTGATCAAGAAAAAAATAGATGGTCAGAATCCAGGATCTAATATTAACAAAGGAAATCATCAAGCAATTACAAATCAGGCTTCACTGGTTTTGCAGCTACAACATCAGCTAAGGCGAGACATTCATGTCAGTCTCCCTCCTTCAGTCGCCAAAGCCGGCGCAGCAGTTTGACAGTGTCGAAGAAGTGATCCAGATCACTGCAGCCATATAAAATCATAGATGAGAGGGGGAAACAAAGCTCAGCTGTAAACAATTTCAGTCATATTTTGTTATCCCTAATCTCCCATTGCCGCGCAGTTACAATTAATTAGGATGTTGAGTCACCCCAGAAACATACACACACACAGCAAAAGCCAGGATGTCGCTGCAGCCGCTGATTTTATGCAGATGCTATGGATTACATACTGACTTTTATCTGGTGTTTTTACAGGGTATCCCTACACAGGGGTGGATTTCCTGTAAACTGCTCAGACTGCTGCTTTCCATTTTTATCCAGCAGTTTGAGGGAAAAACATTGCGCGGGCAGCAGGCCTCTAAATCATCCATTAGGCCATTGTAAGACTTGCAGCTAAACTGTAATGACACATTTCCTTCTCAAGGCACAGTATGTTTACCAAGCTTAACACACCCTAGGAATCCCAAATTTATTTCTTTCCTTTGTTTACTCTTGCGTGACAAGACAAACATCACAAACTAGTGGTCTGAACTGGTGCTGATTGTAATTTGAGCCTGCTAGCTTATCTGCTTACAGTACTAGTTTTGCAGCGAAAATCTAAAGCTTAAAGAAATCTATACCTGAAAGAGGAGAGAGACAAAACTATTTGATATATAAAATTTTGTGAGACTCTGAAATGGAAGGATACAACTCGCAGGCCTCTTTCGATGGGGTCGGTGAGCAGAAGGCCCCTCGGCGCGTAGATTTTGTCATTCTGTTCCTGAATGTACTTTGCGATCTTCTTCAAAACCTGTAATGGAAGAGCAAACATAGAATTTAAAAAAAACAAAAAAACAAAAACACAGGTCTTCAGTTAGTTTATTATTGCAGCTTTTCAACAAGACAGATTGTCTTTTCCTCAGACATGGCTCAAACCGATTTGTGTTCTGCCTTCTGTTGTCCATTTGTTGAGCGTGCTTTATGCCATAAGCAACATGCTGAAACATTTATTCCTTCTGGGAAGTTGGTTCTGATATGATAATGTTGGAATTAATCACAGTTCACCATAAAAGAAAAGATTTTGCAATCTGTGAGAAAACTAGCGCAGCTTGCCTTGAGATGTGTTGTTTTATGTGCCAGTTTTACAAGAAATAGGAAAGTTTTCCTCTTAGTCAGGAAACAGAACAGTGTCCAGTTATGAGTGCTTTATCCTCTGGCTTTTCTAGGATTGACCTATTTCTGAACACTCCGGCTACCCCTTAACACATGTTTAAGTATCAAGTATCGGAACATCATGACTCAATCTTATCAGAACAAATTTATTTATCAGGAACAGACGTACTGGTGTATTAAGATTCTGTCTGAACAAATGTATTATCCTACAGGCGATCAAGAGTTTTAGATTTACAGCCAGGGCTAAAAGGAAACACACAGTAGCTATTAGTTATCAACTTTAGAGTGGATATGGCTTCAAGGAGCAGTCAACGCACCATCTGTAATCTATGGAGTCAGGAAAGAGCCTTGGTATAATCAGAACATTTAACAATAATTTTATTCTATGTAAAATGTATTGCCGTAAAAAGTCTGGCACTGAGAAAATTTGCAAATATAGGAATTAAATCAGAAGCTTTGGAATCATATGAATAGGTGATTAAGAGCCCATATATTCTGTACCTATTTATCAATACTATTTCTAATGAGTGAGAATTTATATTGTTTTTATATTCTTGTATCTATAAAAAAACAAAACACAATATATATAACATTTTTTTGATTTCTTACTATCACTACGCTGCTGTAACACTGAATTTCCTAGTTGTGGGACGAACAAAGGATTATCTTATGCTATATTATATTATGTTTTCTGGTACATCACAATTCATTTTATAGAACAAAACTATTTTCAAACAACCTCTTTATCGAAGCTGCAGTGCAGTATGTTTTCAGTGTGACTGGGCCAAAATTCCATAAATACCTTTCAGCATTTTATTGAAATTCAAGAGAGGACATGTGACTTGTTTGTTTACTCTTTGCCTGTGATTTTAAGCTGTAAAAAGCCCAGCCCCTGAAGCAGGTTTCTAGCTAATTAATTAATCTGGCTAGTTTTCAGACAGGTAGGAGGGGTAAATATGTGATTGACAGCTGTAATCACCAAATATTGAACAGATTTTGTCAGATGTGACCTGACGTGATTCTGGTCGAAAAAGTGACTTCACTTTTCCATTGCAGTAAGATACGGCGTTAATTTAGTCTTTGGACTTGGGACAGGAAGGGAAGAACTGCAGAAATTCTGGCATTTTTTCTCCCCTATTTCAGCTTCTTCAACTTTAAGGCATGAGACATAATCATGCGATGTAATCAAGTCTTGATGAAACAAAAAGTGTGGCTGTGATACTACAACTGGTTACACAATCAAGTAACAAATAAACACTATATAAAAAAGTATCTAATGAATTCCCTTCGAGATAATGTGCAGACCTGGACAAACGAGCAGGCACTAAAGAATTAATAATAGCAAAACAACTACGAATATTTGTTACTACTAGTACCAGGGAAGCAACAAAACTTAAGGAGAATTAGTGCAGAAAACTTTTGCTCTTAAGTGGAACTTCATCATTTCAGTTTTACATATTGGCCTGTGGCTGAAATGAGATGTTAAGTTTAGTCATATACTTTATTGATGTTATACAGTATAAATATTTTGAGAGTAGTACTAAGCTGTCTAAAACTACAGATATATGATCTCCATCCAGGGCTAAGTCTCCAAACAGCCACACAGATTTACTCATGATGATCTACTTGTAGAGCAGTAAAGAGGTGAAAAGCCTCCCACCTTCTCATAGTGAGTCTCCATACATAGGAAGACTGTGTACGCTGTGAGACAAGCCAGACATCCTTCAATATAAGACTGGCTCCCGAGCTTCTCCGCCTCGGCGTAAAGGTTATTCAGCGTCCGCACTGTCTCCTCAAACTGCTGTTTGTCAATCTGAAACACATTCAAAGAGAAAAGGAGGATCAAAGGGCAGGTTAAAATCATTAGACGAGGCATGGGGCCAGAGGAAGAATTGGGGAGAAGAGTACAAATACTTTCTGCTTTTGCAGGGATACTGGAATGGAAACAGTGTCTTCTTAGCACCGGATCATTTTCTTCCATTCTTTCCATCTCTAGATAAATGAGGGGATGAATTTTCTTGGACTGGTGATACATCAAGGGAACAGTGGGCCCCTTTCCTGCATTGGAAACACTTCCTGAAATTATTAGGATGCTTTGGCCGTCTGCTGTGAGAATGTTTTCACTTAACAACTGACAGGACAATCCCATTAAAAGCCGGACACACACAGTGACAATCCGGGAAGGAATCTGTACGGTTCCTCTTTTTTTATATGGCACCTTGAAAACAACAAACACGTATCTCACTTGATTCTATTAAACTGCAGACAGCTTCTGGGATTTGGATGAAACTGGCTGATGACCAAGTCAGTGTTTCTCAAGAATCCATCACATGAAGACTGATGGAGGGTGGAGGTTTGTTGGACTCGGAGGCTGCTTTGACTGGGGTGTTGACAGCGATCCCATGTTGGTGTCCAGAATGGATTTGCTGATTTTCTGTGTGATATTACAAAGGAGGAGCCAGCCAGAGGCCTCCTGAGCGTCTGAAAAATCCCTCCAGCGTTCTGCTCCCTTGTGCCCGAGGAATGCAACAACAATCTCCAGCACATCAGCGGTCTTATGCCCGTTTGGTGCCCACCATTGAGAGCCTTTGTTCTGCTTCACATTTTCACTTTCAAAGGCTGCAATTCAAACCACATTTTCCTGCCTGTGCATCTTTCCCAAAATGCTGCAACTAACTAAAAGCCAGTCCAAGGTTGAACTGAGTCAACAAATTTATGTGAGGAAGGGCATTCTCTTAATTTAAAACTGTCCCTTAATATAAAATGAACAGGAAATAAATATTAGACACAGGTCAATAAAACTATTACAGCTGCCAAATACATTAGGAACAGCGAGTGCTTTCCCAGTTTGGCAAAACTCACCAGGAGCATTAAACCAGGACAAAGAGCTCCCAAAAATAATAAAGCAGCATAATTGCCTGTAAGAATGTGATGTTACAGCATGCAAACCTCTGCAAAACCAGGCTGACTACATGTAGAATCAGACCCAGGGGGTATATATGCTGACTGACAGAACACCAGGCTAGTTCAGTTAGTTCAGTTCTACAAGCATCACACATACAGTAAATGAGTGTCCTACATGCTGCATATTTTGTGAAATGTGATTACACAAAATCATTAAGAACTATACATGGGGAGAATGTTTTACCATAGAGTGTTAGACTCCCATAGGAAAAGCATTCTTTGTACAGTTTTGTGTCTGTGTGTATGA
>JAPQRQ010000028.1:12786449-12798300 GCA_037367365.1 Apogon talboti | reverse complement strand
ATACACATGGTCGGGGGAAAAAATGCAGGGTTATTTGTTTGGCTGTTTTTTTCTCTTCCACACAAATCAATCTGTCCCTCTTGGCTGGCAGACAGAAAACATGCGGCTGAATAAATGTGATGGGAGCTAAAGAACCGGCACATTTCTACCACGCAGCAAACCGAGGTCTCCTCTGTGCTTTATCAAGTCTACAGTCAGGCACATCCACTATGGATCAGGAAAAAAAAAAAAAAAGCTCCTATTTTCCATTCCAAATTTGCTGCGGTTACGTGAACTACTTATGTGCAGAGAAAGTACATCCCAAATCAATTATGAAAGACTTTTGCTGCAAACTTTCAACAAACAAAAACATATCAGTGTGGGATGCAGCTTCATGATTTCTTGAAACATCCAGTGAGCTGTCTTGGAGTGGGACTCTGAACTCTCCGTGGGCCAGATAAGCGATCCCTCTCCCCCCCGCTGAGCGGTAATGCTGCCGCCCCGGCATGAGGTATGAGTTATGTGAGAGGTATTTTGGCTTCACTTTTCTAGAACACAGAAGCATCATTAAGCTAAAGTAGGTGCAGCATGTTTCCCTTCTCGCTTTTATTCTCGCCATTGCCGGCGTTCAAATGTCGCAAATTGCCCGCATTAGTCACAACGAGGGGCAGAGCATCCAGGCGAGTCATCACAGGCAAAAGCACACTGTGGCCCACGGCCTTGTAAAAACTCCCTCGCATTACCGGAGCATTGCTCTCTTTGTTTTAAAGATGAGCCATTTTTAGTGGCAGGCTACTGTTCAGAAAGGAAAAGGGGCATTTGTGGTTTTTGGAGCATACCTGAATGCTTCCTTCTTTAATGTCAACAGCTACTAAGCAGCTAACGATTGACCAGTTTCACCAAATGTGAAAACTCCACTAAGGTATTATATACTGGCTTCACAGAAATGCTTCAAAATGTTCACAGCCTGGCAAAAAAAAAGTTGCCACCTGAACTTCCAAATAGTTCAGATCCTTCCACTGGACATTTACTGCAGTGATTAATATGTTTGAAGTTCTTTAGCTTCTCATTACTTTACCAACCATCAGTTTTAGAGAGAATATAAAGATTGGACTGTGTTTCAATGGAAAAAGGTCATGTGGTCTGATGAGTCCAGACTAACCCTGCTCCAGAGTGAAAAGAGAGGTGGATGAAGTGATTACCCAACATGCCTAGCGCCTACAGTACAAGCCTGTGGGGTCAGTGTTATAATCTGGGGTTGGTTCAGCAACAATATTCGTACAAAAAATGATGGAAACGAATATTATGTCATTGCATAAGCTCATTAAAATGATACCAATCGAAGCTAAAGGCAGTCCAGTGAAATATTAGTTTGCGGGACAATCTGGCTGCGTATATTTATATATTATACTGTCCTATTATATATTTATATTATAATATATAAATGTACAATATTTGTGAGGAGAGTTACATGTATAAATCTTCCTGTGAACATACAGGCATCTTTGAACTGTTTTAGCTGCCAAAATCTATAATAATAGTGATTTTAATGTTGATTTCTCTAGCAAATTTCTGTGAAAATTCTTATGCTCGCTAACATGTATCTCAGTGTCTCCATTCGCCACAGTGAGCAAGACTCAACTGTTTGCATAGAAATAGAGTTAGCTCACATTAACCAACAACCACCTTTCATACGAGTGCTTCATTGTTACATATTGCACAATTTTAATATTCAGTTGACTAACATAGGTTATATTATGTCCACAGCTTGGCACAGGAGAATCATACAGAGAGAAACTTGGTTGATACCAGAAAATGGTGTTTTTCCATGTTTGTTTGTTTGTTTTTTCCACCATAACTTATCATTACTTCATTTTGACAAGGTACAGTATAATAAGGAGAACTTGCACAAGACAGAATTTAAAATGAAAATTAGATAATTGCTATGATTTTGCATTGAGGAATGACAGACTACACACCCAAATGTTTTATGACTTCCATGACAACTAGGAATGAAGGTGTCCATTTTATTTTTCCAACTCACGGCACCAACATTATTCATCATTTGTGATTTACTTTTCCGCCATAAACACCTCTTCATGTCACATGTTGCATCTTATAACACACAACGCCTCGGTCCTTATTTCTTCCACTTCCAATGATTCACGAAATGAGAATGTATTTGACTTAAAGTGTGTCATTGCAAATGAGGAGAAAGAGACGGAGGTTAACAGAGAGTACGAGCTCTTTCATTTCAAGTCAGAAAGTCTTTCAAGCAATGTTTGTTTTATTCCAAGGCTGTTTTAAATATAGAAAAACCATCAACGTCCAGTTGAGGACAGGCCTCGGCTATAAATCATGAGATCAAATTTGGCCATTTTCACTTCCATCTCTGCATAATATTATCTTGAAAAACCATCAATTTCACAGGGATACATGTTCTGTATGATAAATCAACTTCATCATCCACTACATTATTGAAAATGTGTTTTATAAAATAACCCAAATAAGTGCAACAACCCCTCTTGTTTTTCGCTCATCGGTAAAATAAACACAAGCTATTGCCTTTCAGACTACATTCAGTGTCATGAGAACAACTGCCAGAACAATATGAACTTTGGGTATCAAAAAACAGGCTTGTGGTTGAGCATTTTTTGGAAATACTGGAAAAGCAAATTCATCTGGCAACCCAAAATAATAAAATCTCCTTCTTTGGGACAGACGGTATGTCTTAGAGGAACAATTAGCTTAATAATGACTATTGGATATATTTTAACTAAAACAAACTGGGGTCGTGCAACCAAACCCAATCAGCAGTTCTATCTTAATATATTTATAATTCCTTACATTACATAACTGTTTTACCCCTGTGACTAATAAACTAACTATGAATTGTTAAGATGGCATCGTCCTAGGATGAACGGATGAAATAATCAATTGCATTGTTGTAGCTGTATGTCTTAAAGAGCCTCTCAGAGTTTTTTTTACACTTGCCATCTGGTGCTACAGTATTACTCAAGAAAGCAACAAGGCATGGAAATCTAATTAGCTGCTGACAGCTCGCGACCATGTTCAGCTATGACCTGCTCTTCGAGCCAACATGCATCCTGACCATCCTCACATCGGCTGAGATTAGCTGCTCGTTCTGCTGTGTAGCGAATGGAAAAACATGGCACTTTAATCATACATTGTGTATTTGACTAACCATATGATTTTGATTGTTCTTTTAAATAAATACACTACCCCAGAGACCACTGGCGCTTTGTTTCTCAAGAGTTTCTGAAAATGTTTTACAGGAAACTGGTCACTGGTAAGCACAAAATAAATATGTACATGCACTAAAGTAACCTGCATTCTGAGAAATCATGATGAATTATTGTCAGGAGTCGTTTCTCTTTTTACATTTTTACATGTTTATGGTTAAAAGGTAGTATTGCAGTTATGTGCAGAATGGAGTCCCCATCCACATAGAAGCATCATGGAGCAAGATGGTAAAGCCCAGCTGCTTTTTATTTTAGGACACTCCAGCGGTTAAACGAGAGGTTTCACACCACGGGCTTTCAGTCAAACTTTGTTTACAGATGAGCAGATGCTGCATGTTCAGATTCATACAAATGAGTGTGTCATTGGGTTTTTCCATCTGCCAAGCCACATCGTGACTGCTGCACTGCAGGTCCAAGTAGGGCCATAACACCCTCAGCAGAAACATGTCAGTGACAGATCTAAGGGAAGACGGGTTTAACCCTATAAAACCATTAGTATCATATTTGCTACACCAGGTTCTGAGACCTCTGGCTAATCAACAAGATCAATACTTTCCTTAAAAACCTGTTGTATACCTGAGCTGATACGTGTTTTCTGCCTCCTAGTGGATTATCATCCTACTGCAGCCGTGGAAAAGCTGTTTTTGTTTTCCCTGTTAAATATAGTCACTAACATTAAATCATTCAACACATATTTTGTAGGAAAGTCTTTGGTAATTTTCAGAAAGTTATGTTACAAAGAACATTTATATTGTTATTCGGTTAAAAATGGAAAAATATTGAAAAATATTGAAATTATGGTGCCATTCAAAAGAGATAAAAAGGCTGCAAAAAATTTCAAAAAAATTCTAAAAAAAATTAATTGTTAAAAATGTTACTGGTAAAAATTATTTTATGTTGTTATTTTTTTTATTATGTTATTTTGAGCACAAAGTTGTCAAAAATGCCCAATGTATTGAATGTGATACAAAACAAATATCATAAACAAAATGATATGACAACATTTTAATTAATTAATTGAAATTAATAGTAAAAAAATAATAATAAAGGTTATGCTTGAATTTAGTCAAAGAATTTAAGTAGAAGTACTGGTTTATTCCCTCACACTGATATATTAGAATATCTGATGCCATTATTGATTGATTATTAAGAGTGAATCTTTGGTAAATGCTGTTGTTTCTGCAGGAGGTGAAGCTAGTTTCAACTATTGTTTTAGTAGGGGGGATGCTCTGTGCACAGATCTGGTTTCAGTCTTTGGACCTTCTCTCTGGTCTTGATTAGGAGTTTGTGGATCATTTGAGCATTTTATGATACAAAACAATGTGAGAACCGTAAAGGAAAAAATCACTATTTGATAGAGCTATTGACAACTCATACCTGAAATGTGAATACTGCTTTTTGTGACATGCCAGGTAGAAAAAGGTTGGGGGGGTTGTCATCTGAAAAGTAACTAAAGTGTTAGTGTTAAGTATTTCTTAGAAGGTCTTGTGTCTTAAATTGTCAATTAACAATAGAGAGGAGACAAAGGGAGAGAGAGGAGTGAAAGGGAGGTAACAATGGTCGTCTGATGATACATACATCAGCCTCAGTGAGTTAAATGCTTTGGTTATCTGTTTTTTCCTTGATCAATATTTTTTCCATGAATAACTTTTTGAACTCCATTGAATTAAACTTCTCTCTTACCATTAGAATTTCTGTCACCTTCCCTTTTTAAAGCAGTATTGATATTCTAAACTCTCAACATCAGGGAGAAACAAAAGTACCAACAAATCAACATTATGTGTCCACATCTATCACTCACTGAATAAAGTATAAAGTTCATTGTTTATACATATCTGTATTATGGTATCACCAAGTTTTCTTCTTCAAACTAAAACTCATAGCCACATATTTTGACAGTCGGTCAAATTAACACTGTCTTATAACTTCACGTGCTGCATCAGCTGATAGTTTACATTATAGCTCTGTTAGCTTAGCTCTGTTTTTAGACAGAAAACAGCCACAGTAAAACTGCAAATCACCTCTGTTTTTTATACAGTTTGTGTTGTCAGTAGCTGAACTAAAGTCTGTTTGGAATCAAACAAACAAGGTCAGAACTGTCACAGTTTAGTCTGAACCATGGATCAACAAACGGCAACTTAGCAAAGATAATAACATCCCATAATAACCTTATACCTTCATAAGACTCATAATCAAACTCACCCGTGTAGAAGAAACGCTGCCATTTCAGCATCAAACTCTATTCTTTTAATTTAGAGCTGTGTCCAATGGAGAAAACTCATCTTATTAACACTACTATGCACCGGTACCATTGAGGATATTAATCACATCACTTATGAAATCAACAAAACATCTTTATGGATTTCTATGGTCTTTGATAGGTGAAGACAACATGAGCTGGAGACACAGCTGATTACTTACTTTTTAAGAACTAAATCCAAATAAGAATCATACGCCCAATGTGGGGCTCGAACCCACGACCCTGAGATTAAGAGTCTCATGCTCTACCGACTGAGCTAACCGGGCTGTATAGAAGGATAATGAACTGAAAATTCCAGAAAATTCAGGACTCTTAGAATTTAGAAAAATGCATTTATTTACTCATTCATTTCTCACCAGACCGGAGGCGGCAAAGTTAGCAAGAACGGATTCCCAATGTCAGTATAAATTGTCAGGTTGGAACGGATGGAACTGAGTCGACTAACGTTACTTTCTTTGTAGCTTGGACATTTCCCACATTTAAACACAATACATCAAACAAGTTTATGACAACATAACTTAAGACCTACCATATGAAATATAATGCCTTTTAAAGACTTTTTAAAGGTATTAAATGCAGATTTGTAAATTCAAGACTTTTAAGACTTTTTAAGACCCCGTGGGAACCCTGTATAACAATAACAGAGAATATATTTTAGTTCCAGATCGGACTAAACCATGTAGGCCTCTGCAGGACAGACAAAGACATTACTTTAGAGATGCTTCTTCTGCAGCCTTTAAGTTACTCACATTACTAAGAAATTGATATTTTTGATTTGAAAATTATGGAAAAAATAAAACTTCCTGGTCAATTTGTTTAATTTCTAAGAGTCTTCTCCCAGTATCTGGACCGTAGGTATTTTGTTCCACATTTCTCGCCGCTGACTCTGACCTGCTGATGACCAATCAACTACAGGATCCGCCCCCCTGTTAACTTTAAAGGAGAGTGACAGGAGAACTTTATCAGAAGAACTCTGATGATGACAAATGTCATAAATCCGAGTGATTTACGTCCCAAGAATTTCGTTCCTGGAAGTAATACACGTGTGCTGAAGTCTGGAGCCAATCACTCATGATGTACTGTTGCAATTATGTTTTTCCATGACAAAGCCTCTCTCAACATGCTCATGGAAAGTCAAAGCAAGTACACATCCCTTTATCATTAAGTATGTTTCAAGAGAAAACACATTTAGAGCAGCCAGCCATCTATTCCTGTACAAAATGATGCCATGCAGAATATGAACAGAGCCCATTTGACGAAATAACTGAGTTGTGTAAACTCCGCTCTATACACATGGTGTTACCTGACAAAAAACAGGTGTGTTTGTTATTCCTATATCTTAAAATACAGGACTCGTTTCTCTGCTTGTTGCTTATAGCAGAGATTTTTGGCTTACAGCATCCTTCACATGCGTACACCTACTAAACACTGTCAGCCGACTTAGTACTGGAGCAGCTCCAGTGTTTAGCCAACACATGCTGACGACAGATGCTTAATGACATACATGTTGGTTCTACCAAGACCAAAATGTCCTTTCATGGCAATACACATGGATACAGGCCAGGTTGTGACTCTAAACACTGGTATATATAGATGGATAGCCAGTCTTTGGGAAACTCCAATCTTCCAGGGGGCTGAAAGTCCAAATATTTAGTCTCTCTATTGTTACTTACACTCTGTTAAAACACAAAGTTTGGAAAGTGAATGTGGTAGCGATAACAATGACATCCAGGCCTAATGTTCATATATCTGTGTTTGTTTGCTTTGTTTTTTGTCATTTCTTTGGACTGTACAACACACAAACCAAACGCCGACCTCTCAGTTAGATGCATTTCTTTGTCTCGTTGAGGTTTTTGGCTTCTTGCTGTGCCGCTGGTGGTTTTTAGCAAGCCTATCACTCCTGACACTAGGCCTCCTTCCATTTGAGCAAAGTCAGGTCTAGTCTGGAAGAAAGAAAAAGAAAAAAAAAAAAAAACCTCCTGTCTCCTAAATTTTTAGTTTGCTTTAGCAACCGTCTGAGTACAAGCTGTTATTGGATGCCATCATCCTATTAAACAGGCTGTCTACTAGTGCCACAAACACAACAACCTTATTAAACCATCACCGTTCATTTGAAATGCTAACCGAGGTGTCATCCCCAAAGCACTTTGGAGAATCATTTGGCGTTCTTTTCAGCACACATCACATCTCTGGCATGTAGAATACTGCACAGAGTTCTTTGTTAATGATCATTCAACTGATGAA
This sequence comes from Apogon talboti, assembly GCA_037367365.1. Taxonomy (NCBI): domain Eukaryota; kingdom Metazoa; phylum Chordata; class Actinopteri; order Kurtiformes; family Apogonidae; genus Apogon; species Apogon talboti. The sequence goes on along the minus strand of JAPQRQ010000028.1, from coordinate 12,790,554 downwards.
GCTTAAAAGGCATTCTGATGTTGCATTTTTTTTTTTTCACATTTCACGTCGCTCTGTTTTGATTTGATTATAGCTCCAAAGTGATTTACAGCAATATTCTGACATTTTTATTTTACGCTTCAACTTTTGCACTCAGCAAATTACAGTCAATTTTTGATTATGGTGCCATCTGTCACCATCCATCCATACGGCATAATGTATTTAACATTCTGCAAGCTATTTCCGTATGTTTTCTCCTGGCTGCAGTTCAAGCAGAGAATGTCTAGGTGAGTGCCGTCCTCTGTGGTGGAGACAGCTGTAAAATGCATTGATTTGATAAATAAGTTCAACAAAGCTTTCGCTCTAAAAGGTCTCTGTTTGCTACATCCACACTTAAAATCAAATTAAGGGCTTTGTTTTTGCTGTTTCCCTGCGAGAGCTGTTAACAACACAATGGAATGTAAATTGGACTACATTTAAATAGAAGGATTTCACACCTTCGGCCTTATCACACAACAGGCCCAAGCCTTGAGGAGATGGACACTTGGGGTTCAGCAAATTGACTTGAGCTTGTGTTGTGTAATTAGGCTGAATAAAGAAGTACTTCCCAAAGTTTGCATGTCCACCAACCACAAACAGAGCTGCATTAGATTATCAAACTCAGAGTGATAAGATAATGTTTCCAAGGAGTCATCTTGAGGCAATTATTTATTGTCAGATATGGCTTTTCTTTGTTCATTGGGGTATTATTTTGACAGTCGGAGCTGTGATTAACGCAGGCTTTTACATTCTCCTGCAGGAATAATTAAATTCAAAGAAAACTGTATTTCCTCAGTCATTTGGAGTTATCTTTTATCACCATGTGAAACCTTTCCCTTTTAGGAAATAGAGTAAAAGCAGGCTTTAAAATACTAGACTTTTACTCTTTAACATATGTTGGATCCACACGCAGATATGATCAGATAGGTGTGTCTACAAATGCCGTTGAATGATTTATTTTTTAATTTGGTATTTTGTTTTGACAAAGGAAGTACAAGTAGGGGAGTGAAAGGAGGGGCAGGGAGGCTCCTGGAGAGTTTTACACACTGGGTAATTAAGCGCTTTGACTGACAGCAGAGTGCCAAAAGGCGCAGACGCGCTCCGATTGGCCGGTGCGCACTTTACAATCTCCTCTTGTTTCCAAGCTCCGCACAAGCAGAGCGCTTTACCTCCCAAACTCTCACAGGAGACACACACACCAGAGCGGAGCGCGACCGGGCTGCAGCCAGACAGGACCGCCTGTGTGGACTTTACCCAAAAACCCAAACGCGACCCATTTTTACGCGCGTTGATCCGTAGCGCACGGCTTGTATTTCAGTTGGTTTCGGCCTGTTATTGTACATTTTGCGCGTTGAAGTGAGGTGTTTGGTTCGTGTATCTGAGCGGCACTGCGAGTTGCCTTTTTTTTTGTTGCACAAAGAAAGCATGCGGTCTACTTCTGGACACTTGTGGAGGATGATCCGCCTGGCTGTGACAGTGGCGCTGGTGTCAGTGTGCAGAGCGTCAGAGTACGAGTATCTGAGCTGGAGGTCGGACATGTACAACGGAGGGCGCAGCTACGGCAAACCTCCCCAGTGCGTGGACATCCCCGACGACCTGCGGCTCTGTCACAACGTGGGCTATACCCAGATGTTGCTGCCCAACCTGCTGGAGCACGAGACCATGGCGGAGGTGAAGCAGCAGGCCAGCAGCTGGGTGCCCCTGGTGCACAAAAACTGCCACCCGGGAACGCAGGTCTTACTCTGCTCCCTCTTTGCCCCCGTGTGCCTGGAGAGGCCCATTTACCCGTGCCGCTGGCTGTGCGAGGCCGTGCGTGACGGCTGCACCCCCATCATGGAGGCTTTCGGCTTCCCGTGGCCGGAGATGCTCACCTGCGACAAGTTTCCACAGGACGACGTGTGCATTGCCATGACGCAGCCCAATGCCACCGAGTCCACCAGACCCACAGGTAAAGTCAGCTCCCACACTCAGATAAAAAAAAAGACTGATAACTGAAGTAGACTGTTCATCATTATGTGGTCACTGATGTCTTGGCGTTTTCATCCGTGTGCGTCATGTTTTAAAGCGTTATATTCTACATGTTATACTTTTGTGCGGACTGTCCGGTTAAACCCGTGTTTTTGTGGTCACTGCTGATCCACGGGGAGCTCTGTGGGTGCGGACAGTTGGTCAAGACCACCTTTATAGAGAGGGAGATCTTTTCTTGTTAAAAACCTGTGACCTGAAAGTAGTAACAGCCTGACAAACGCTGAGTTTTTGTCTTTGGCAAAAAAAAAGAAAAAGATTTTTCATCTTGATCCACTGATTCAATTATTATTTTAGCATATTTAATTATTATTTTTGGGCTGTGAAACTTATAAGGCAACAAATTTACTGAACCAAGACATTCTCAGAAGTCGTCGTAGTTATTTAAATAAATAATATTTTGTCTAGTTATTTTTTCCCCCAAAGTACAGGTTTAATTATGGTTTCAGATGCTTTTACTGTACCTGAACACATTTCTGGGTGATGTTTTTTCTGCAAGTTGTTCATTATACAATAGAAGCTCCTCCTGTGTCGCTCAAACCCAGAGGCTTCCAGAGAAATATAAACTCCATGACCCCAGTATCCATTAACAATAACCACAGTCCAGTCAGTAAAGATGTGACATCTTTATGTTGCCCAAACCCCCCTAAAAAGTAAATACTTTCTCATGTAAAACAGTAAAAATGTCCGATTCTCTTCTCGGAGAAGTTTTAACGTGACAGATGTTTACGTTTTTGCTTGGAAATATCCCAAATGGTAAATCACTTTTTATATTTGTCAGCCATTATTGTTCCATCATTTGGTTATATATAGATTTTCTTAACATTACCGAAGATTAATTAACCCGAAGTAACCCTCGCTGAGAAAACAAACAGCCTCCACTTTTAACACAGTGTCAAAACTGACACCTGTGAAGTTAAATGGGTTTGAGAATGTTGTTTCAGGGTTGAAGGTGCATTTGCAGATGCAAAGCCCAAGACAAACAGGCCAAACACAGCCTTTTGGGAGGAAATTAAGCCGTGAAACCCTGGATTTGATGTTAACCCCCCTCTGCTTCGTTCTCCCTAAAAGAAAAAAAAGAAAAGACAGATTTACATGCTTCTATTTTCTTTTCAGTATATAATCTACTGTATAAACTCTGGCTTCTCTGTGAATATGAAGTTGCCTTCTGTTGACTTGGAGAAATGTTGTAATATTGAAAAAGCTCTAACAGATGGTAGTAATTTATTTCAAGGTGTTTGTTGAGCTGGAGGACAATGCTGGGAGGAAGTCCAGCAGCAAGACGAAGTGAATACCTGCATCTATTAATTCCAATTTTCTGCCGAGCCGTCGCTGACAAATGCATTAAACGGATGAAAAGTGGAAAGATGAACACATAATTTGAAAAACACACTGTCCAAATATTAAAATACAGTCTGGCGCTGAGCAAAAGCCAGCGGTTGCTAAACAAAACCTCCCAAGGACGCGTTACCCCCCCCCCCCGTCAGACTGTGCGTTAGTGTGTGTATGTGTGTTTACCAGACTATAAATGTCTTCGGTTTGACGTCAGACGCTGGCTGCTGTGGAATGCTGCTCTCTTGCCAAAGGGACGGTTGTACACACACACCGACACACAACAGTGTGTGTGTTGTAGTGGAAGGGGAGACACGTGCGTCACAGTGAAAGGCCAGAGTATTTGCTTAGGTAATTTGGATGTGAGTGGCTGGACACACATGCACAGACACACAGGTTTGTGTATGTCCAACTCCCAGTAGTTTGGCTTCTCACCAACTTTTCATGCTGCAGCCACGGCAACGGACCATGTAAACGGTCATAAAGCAGCCAACTAGAACTAGACTGTCTGTGTGTGTGTGTGTGTGTTTGTGTGGGTGCGTGTGTGTATGTGTGTGCGTGTGCGTGCGTGTGTGTGCGTGCGTGTGTGCGTGTGTGCGTGCGTGTGTGCGTGCGTGTGCGTGTGTGTTTGTGTGTGTGCGTGTGTGTGTGTGTGTGTGTGCGTGTGTGTGTGTGTGTGTGTGTGTGGGTGTGTGTTTGTGTGTGTGTGTGGGTGGGTGTGTGTTTGTGT
>JAPQRQ010000028.1:12710166-12720525 GCA_037367365.1 Apogon talboti | reverse complement strand
TGTGTGTGTGTGTTTGTGTGTGTGTGTGTGTGTGTGTGTGTGTGTGTGTGTGTGTGTGTGTGTGTGTGTGTGTGTGCATGTGTGTGCATGTGTGTGCATGTGTGTGCATGTGTGTGTGTTTGGGTTGCCAGTCTTATTTTGGGCCCAGAGTGCATGTCTGCCAGATAGTGAAGAGCTTGACTCAGACTGACTCAAGATTTGCCAGATTCATCCCTCTGTGTCATTGCAAGATGTTCTAAAATGATGAACACACCACAAGCTGCATTAATTATTGCACGGTGTTTGTTGCATAGATGAATGTAATAAATATTAATAGGGACTAAAGGCTTTGATGTTGTGTCACTGATCTTGTGGCAGGTAATATCAGGAGCATGTGGATGTCACAGCAACGCCACAAAGTAAATAAAAGATTTTGTGGTGGATTTTCAGTAACATGAACAGATGAGATGACATTACAAACTGTCGTCTATTTATAGGCTGTTGGAAAGGTTATAAACTTAAAGTAATCAGCAACTTTATATTAACAGTGGATCAAATGACCCTGAAAGTGTGATGTAGTTGTCTTCAGATCACACAGGCAACATGGCAATAAAGAACATTTACAGCTTAAACCAGGGTTATTAAAGCTAAGACTAAAACTAGCAGTGGAAAACTATTTTTCTAAATAGAAAAAATATAAAAACTACAATGAATGTGGGTACAGAAACTAAAACAGTGAAGAATTCAGATAAAATTAACCTCTTTCATAGTCATTTTGCACTGGGGTGAGTTTGATACTTGAAATAACATTGCTTTCTAATAAACAGTTAGCTGACTGTTTGATGATAATCCTACAATTTTCAGTTTCTACAAATTAAGGCTTTCCTTGTAATAACAGAAATGAATTAAAGTGATTGAAGAATTAAAATTATTTCACAGTCTGCATGTATAGTAAAAAAATGTTCGGGTTTAATTTGATCCAATGAAGTTTCAATATATTTTTCCAGTTTAGGTAGAAGTAAAGAGCTTCTATTCATTCTTGAAGTTTAATTAGGGCCCACAGTAACTCTGCTCTGCTGAAATAATAATGAAAGTACTTATACAATTACAAAAATCTTGTTTTAACACGGAAACTACTATTGAGATTTCTTAAATGAACCTTAGAAATCAACATTATCAACATTAGAATTGGACCAGTTTGGGTTTAATGCATTTCTAGGGTTGATCCAAAGCAGCTTCAACATATTTCCAGCTTAGAATAAACTAAAGGTGTCATTTTTTCCTCTGTATCTCAACCCTGTTGTAAATAATTGTAATTATTGTAATTGATTGAAGTAAAAATGAAAGTACATACGCAATTACAAAACTGTCCCTTTAACACAGAATCTACTATTGAGCCTTAAATAAATCTTAGAAAGCTCTTACTGTGATGCTTTGACTTCACTTTTCCATGAAACGGAGTTGCATCATTCATCTTTATATCCAGTTTATGCTTAGGACAGAGAGGATAGATCTGCAGGAGGGGGGCGTATATTTGCAGATTCTTGCATTTTTTCCGTGATTTATGCCTAGTGAAGCCTTAAGTCGACAGAGTTAACGTACGAAAACATCTCCTCAGTTTGATGACTGTCTAACAGTAGGCACGATACGCTAGTGATGATGCTAAAGCTGCACGTTTTCTCAATTATGAACTCAACATTTCATTTTTAATCGTACATATAAACTCATTCTACATATTCTTGCTGTTAGTTCAGTCACAGACGTTTTGTTTTCAGCTACACTCAGCCGTTTCCCATGATGCTGCAGACACAGTAGTCAATTGCAAGTGACAAATGCCAAAACTTAACAAGCAAACAATGGCAGACCTCCATTATTATCAACAACTAAAAACACGGTGTATTTTGTGCTTGTTTTCTTCTCAACCCTTTGTCCCGTATGCAAACTCATATTGTCTTATAATTGCAGTGTGTGTGAGTAATTGCCTGGTGCGCTGCTGTGATGCACTGAGCAATTTCAATCAAGCTCCCCACAATAGAGCACCAGAGTGTGTCCAGCCATCTATGTCCGCTTACCATATCTGTCCATTTACCACCAGTGCATGTGCAGAATATAAATCAAAGGCCCTGCATTATTTAGCGAGTGGAAGACAGTTGGGAGGGGAAAGACAGCGGGCGACAGGCGAATACAATCAAACTCTCTAGTCAAGTGTGACCCTCAGAGATCAGTGAGATAGTAGGATCCCTTATGTCGAGGGATCTTTTAGGAAAGACCCGACCAATGAGACTATATGTGACCTCTATTATCCTCAAATCCTATCTAAAAAGAACACTGAACTAAAAAGTATCCACACTATCATGTTAGCAGAAGTTACATTTCATTAGCCTCATAGCGTAATTGCCAAAGTCATACACTATGTAGACAAAAGTATTGGGACACGTCGAATTCAGGTGTTTCTTTTCTAACAGGGGTCTGGGATACAAAACAATAATGACAAATGTCATAATATAGTTTTATATTGTGTTAAATTAAATTGTTATCTTTGCTTCCAACATGCCTTAGAGATGGTTTTTACTTGATTGGATGGTTTTCTTTCAACATTGACTTTGTTTTGTTTTTGTTTTTTTATCCATGACTCTGATTTTAAATGTTCTCTAAATTTCTGAAATATTATTCATGCTCTGACTGTAAATAATAATTTTCTACCACAACTAGCCATCTACTTTCTTCATATCTCACTTAGAAAGAAAAATCTCCCATTAAACTTTAAGGAAATATTGAGGTTTATAAACTATATGGACAAAAATATTAGGATACATCATGGCTACAGCCATAAGATGTCCTGTTCATGATGATTTGAGACATAAACATCAATATTAATAATCAATATGATATTTATCAGAATATAAAACTATATTATAACATTTCTCATTATTGTTTCGTAGCCCAGACCCCTGTTAGAAAAGAAACACCTGAATTCTATGTATCCATATAGTGTCAGACTTAGGCAGTTATGCTATGAGGCAAACAATTTACAGTATATAATATTAAATTGAAATGGGAAATAGAAATTAAGAGAAGCAAATACACATAATTGCAGGTAACCATTTGGGAAGCTTGTCTATAATCTCTACTACATCTTGTTTAGAGGGTAGAATTGTCAATAGACTTTGATGGTTTAGTGTTTAAAATGATAGTGGTTTCATAAAAAGTAAGGGAGATTAAATTCCTTGACTCAAATATACAAACAATGGAGGCAACATATTCACAAAAAAAGTGTGTGTGTCTAAGTTGCTGATCTGATATAAAATGCATCTGCATTTTGATGAGGACATACATGAAAAAATGTTTTTACTGTTTATAATTGATGGGGGAAAAAAAAAACCTCTTCCAGATGAGTTGATGATGTCAGTGCTGATTACAGTACTGACATGCCTGGCTCAAGTACTGACAGTGATTACAGTACTGAGTCTCTGTAGCATCTTGACAGAAAAAGCCACATCTCTCCTCTTGTGTGTGTATATTATACTTGTATTATGCTGAGGTAATTATCAAAGAAAGTGGACACTGTTCTATATAGAGGACCTGAAACCAAAAATAATTACTGTGGTTATTTTCTTTGTACCTGGGGTGACATATTGTCTTTCAGATTTTTCAGGTAACGCAACCCCCCCCCCCCAAAAAAAAGTAATCGGAAATTGAGTATTTGATGATTTATGCAAAAAAGTCATTTTTGTCAAAATTATTTTATAAAGGTGACAAAATGGCACTGTAATTAAACATGTCTTTCACTAATATTTATTTAGATTTCATTAGAAAACCTGTATTTCACAATTTTATTTATTTTTTTTACTTTGTCACCAGCAGGACACTGCCATCTTGAAACAAACTAACTTAGTTAGTGAACAAAACACATGATTATTGAGATATCTGTCAGTCATAACTCACATTATATGTCTTTATATCATGCTTAGAATATTATAGTGATGCAATATAATCACAATTATGTGACAGGTCTGAGCAGATCAGGGCCAGAGTATCAAAAAATCATCTAAAGGGACCAGATGACTGTGATCTGCTGTGACAAACTGAAAAATAACCTAGTTTACTATAAATCCAAGCTTTAATGCAGTGCCATGTATTACATATGGTACAAAGAGCATAAGCCACAGTGATACTGTCCACTTTAGGTTCAGGTCCACTTTAAGGGGGACACCTATCCCAGTTTACCCTCTACTTCTGTAGCATTACTATTAGTTGTTCAGTTCAGCAAGGTTCAGGTGACAATAATACAGTATCTAACAAACATTAGGTGGTCATATAGACTCTATTAGTGGAAGGAGGAACCATGAACAACCGTGTTGTTTTTTTCTTAGGCTAGAAATGACCATATTTGGACACAAGGCTACAGAAAACCAAGGGGTTATGGGTGAGCTAATGCTAAGTGCTAGCTTACTGACTCAATAAAATAGTAAAATTCATGAAGCATTGTGTGATGAAGTCATTTATGAACTACAGTCTGTCAGGAAAATGTATTTAAATAAACAGGAACTCAGAAAGTACAACTCAGAAGGATAATTATACAGACCTGTCAAAGCTTCTATTCGCCTTATTAACTAGGCAGTAATTTTAAGATGGAATACCAGATCACGTACCAGAGGTTTCAAAATAAAACTGAAGAAAAAAATTGACTTTTTCTAGTATTTTTGAGAGAAGTTCAGTGTACGTCTATGGCAGACATTAGTTTTACAACTTAAACATACTTCCACAACGTCTTCATTTTTAGCAGCAGTCCTTGTCTTCCAAACCATCAGATAGACCTACACAGTCTCCTCTGCAGAAACCACATGTGGTCACATGATCATCCCTCAGACGAAAAAAACCCCAAAAAAACCAACTAAAATCTCCAGTCACTTCAGACGTTCACTCTCATTCTCTTTGTTAAATTCAGGCTCCAGTTGGGTGTGTGTCCTGTGTGCACATATCATTTAAGACACTCATTACTCATCATGCATAATGTATGGTCTTTCTGATTTAAATGTTTAATACTTTTTGGTCTCTTTTGCAAAGATAACAGCAGATACCCTGTCAATCATAGCCTTCATATAAACTAGTCCATCCCATTATTCGGTCCTTGTTGGGACAGGTGTGTGTGTGTGTGTGTTTATTCTCTATTTATGAGTAAAACATTTTCAATTACCTATAGCTGCTATAGAGTGGTCCGCACAAACACAACCTGCAACCTGATCTGAGGTCATGTGACACCAAACGAAGAGAGTGAACAGGTGACTGATGTGACAGGTGACTTTTGTTTTCAGACAGCGACGGCGAAGGACGAATGACTAAGCATCCCATCCTTGTGCAGCCGTACAGCAACCCAATGTGTACGTCTCCACGGTGATGTATGAGAGCTATGAGTGGAGCAGAGAGATACATTTTTAGGGGAAAGGAAGTATAAGTATATTTGTGTGTGTGTGTGTGTGTGTGTGGGATGTATTTCCATGCTCTCTGCATCAGTGGAACTCATATTTCACCTGTCAGGATCTGTCATCTCGGCTGTCGTCATCCAGGTCCCATGAGCCCTTTGTCTCCTCTGTCCGGCCTCTATGTGTTACTTTGGCATAGGCAGATGATGTGTGTACACAGCTGTAACAGGCTGGATTTGGATGTTTATTAAAGAAACAAACGTTATACAGTAGTTGGCTCCTGTCTCCTATTTAGACATCCAGCTTAAGAAATGTTTCTAGGGACTTAATTAGAAGGTTTTACCCAACCTACAGTAAAACCTAACCCCTGACCATCTACATATGACCCTTTAACATCCCTTTATAGACTGGTGCTCAATTAATCATATCATAGGCTTTCAAGTTCACCAACCTGTTTAATCATCAAGTTTTAATAAAATAGGTCATTGCACTCTGTGATCAGTTTACATCAGAGGTCAGAGAAGTGTCATAGAGCGGCTTAAGCAGCTAATGTGCTGATGCACCAGGTTTAGGGATCTTGAGCATTATAATAAGGCAATGCTGAGGTCTAAGCAGATCCAATGGAGCAGTAACCCCCCCTCACACCATGTGCATGTGGAACCACAATGTAAATATGTAAATAATATTTAACTTTAATCCTATATTTCTATAAATAAATAAATAAATATAAATATTGATATAAAGACCAGTTTTCTTATTTTCTCTTTATATTTCATTTTTCACTCATTTGTAGCTTTTCTACATTTCTTTTTCTCTGCATTTTCTTGTTGAAGGTTGCTGCTGTTAACTGTGATTTTTCCCCAAGGTGGGATACATAAAATCTTATCTTATCTTATCTTATCTTATCTTATCTTACCTTATCTTATCTTAAAAAGCAAGTAATGCTCAGTTTAGCATGACATACATGTTTATGTCTCCTACAGCTTGACACCTTTTAGTTAAGAGATAAGGTAAGATAAGGTGGAAATTGCAGTGTTTACAGCTGAGTGAAACAGAAAATATAAAAGTGTATTATTACATATTATATATCAATTTTCAGATTTCCTCTTCTTGTCCACTGAAACCCATGTTCATCTCCAAATATCTGTGAAAAACTGAGGGATTAAGGGTTCCCTTAGGGGCTGAGAAAATCCGCTTCCTTGAGTCATCAGAAACCTGAAAACAGGCCTGTTTTTCTGAGCTCCTGAAAAGAGGTAACTGTTGCAGATACATGGCTCTCACAGCAAACACTCTGTATGATGATGCTGTAGAATATGATCCACTGTTGAAGGTTAAACTACCCGACAGTATTAAAAGCAGTAAAGTGAAATAAAATACATCAGTAATATGAATCCAGAGGCATCATATATAATGATACAACACTGACCACTTACCCTAAGGTCATTTTGATGCTACGTTCATATTTTTACATAAAGCTGCAGGGAATTAGGAGAAAAAATGGCAGAAATGGAAAACACACACCTCCAAATCAAAGACTAAATATAAATGCACATGAACCCGGTGTTGTTTCATGCTGTTATGGAAAAGCGAGGAAACTTTTCTGTGTGTCCATATGAAGCCATGGAGCCCAGCAGCAGAGCCACGTCTGAGGAAACCTTAACAGTGACCAGTCCTGTATTTGTACATCCTATCTGCCTGGAACAACCTGATTATCCAAAGTCTGTGTAGAGTTTCATAAACCTAGTCTACAGACAGAAGGAAGTTTACTTCTTGTTTCCTCACACGCCACTTGAACTGCAAGATGCTGAAGGGTAATTGTGGAGGTTTTCCTCAATATCACCAAAAAACTATTAAGCACTGCAGCAGCAAGTAAAGTTTTTAAAGCACAACATTTACACAGAGTGGAATATTTCCAAAGGGTGGTATTAGCATTTTCACTTAAAGGCAAAGTATTTAACATTTTCTCTATAGATTCTAAGAATAATAGTCCTCAATCATTATGTATGACCCTCTGTCAGTGTGTGTTGGTGTATTTACTTACATACATACATACATGTACGTAGGGGTACGTGTGGAAGAGTGTATGCGTATGGGTGATTGGCTTTATTACTGTTTTATTACTTGTTTTTTATCGTTTCTATTTATTGTGTCTTTTACTGCACCGATGGACGGCACTTAATTTTGTTGTCAACCTGATAATGACAATAAAGATTTTATTCTACTTGCAGAGATGTTGCCCTCTGCCTATACTTTCTAATTTCTTCTTGGTTTTTGGGTGATAATCTTCAAATAGTGAGGTTGTGTTTCCATTCAGTAACAGCAGTTCATTGTGTGCATGAGTGGAACATTATAAAAACAAAGTCCTGTCTCGCTGAATGAAGATGAGGAGTCATGATTGAACAGTTCTATTTACAATAAACAAATACTTTACCTTTGACTGATCAGAATTCTGTTTTTAACAATGCACAACAGAAAACTACTCATTTGAGCTAGACATAGAATTGTACGTGCATGAAAGTAATGACTAAGACCAGGACTAGGACAAACTCATGACTGAGTGAAAAAGCTTGAAACAATATACCAGGACTGACGGTCACATAAAGATGATAAAAACAGTGGTACTTTATGAATAATGAGGAAAAACCAACTGTACTTTCAGCATCTATTAGCATAAAACCCACCTGTTAGTATCTCTGTGGACTTTTCTTTGTCAGGTTACAGTACAGATGCTGTGGGTTGTGTTTAGAAACTTAAATGCAGATAAGTCTGTTGGAGGACAGATTATAGTACTCTTAAGGCAACTTAATAGAAAGTGAACTGTATTATTGTGCCAAGTCAAATAAAGCTGCCTGATGTCAGAAGGGTGAGGATTAGCCTCCAATGAATCTGTGTTTCACTGTTATTTAATAGGATTCATTTAATACATCCTTGCCAAAAAGAAGCCCCACACTCTAATAACTTATGCAGTTTCACTACATTTATTTCTATCCATAGTTGCATTAATTTTTTGGCCAAGATCTTGTATTGATGGAGAGTTGGACCAAGTCTTCACCATCACGTCCGAAAGATTCTCTCTGGGGTTCAGCTGTGGACTCTGAGGTGGCCAATCTAGTATAAAAATGGTGTCTCATGCTCCCTGAAACACTCTGTCACAATCTGATCCTGATGAATCCTGGTACAGTTCTACCTTGACTTACGAGGGCCTCAACTTATGAGTTTTCCACGTTACAAACCGGTGCTCAGCTGATTTTTTGCTTTAAGTTGCGAGCCAAAATCCCAGTTACGAGCCACCTTCAGATACGCTGCCACTAGTTGGCAAAACATCCGCCCAGCATCCTGCATTCCACTCGTTCACTTGACGTGGTTACCTCCCTGTGGAAGCATCTCCACTGTGTTGTGCTCATGTTTTGCGCTTATTGTGCGGTTATTTTGCCAGATTTCTTTTTCCTAACCATGGGTCCGACCTCTTTTCACCTCTTGCGACATGCGGCAAAGCATTTCAGCACCTCCTCTCTGGACAGCGACCGTACTTTGCTGTGCAGTAGAAGATAATACCTGTAATACCTAATATCACCATAATCTTCACATTCAGAATTACATTTAAAATGCTAACAAACTAAAATAAAATAAAGTTAAATTAAATACTCATTATTAATTTTCCAAAGCCACAGGGAGCCACAGAATACCTACTAGCTCTGCTCCAACATTTCGAATTTTATTTGCTACGACATGGACAACACGCTGAGATTTTGTTGGTAATCTACAAATTAGGTGTGAAATTGGGGTGGTGTTTTGGGGCGGGAATGGATTAGTGCTATTTCAATTCATTTCAATGGGGAAAACTGATTTGACGTACGAGCAAATTGAGTTACGAGCTCAGCAATGGAACGAATTTAACTTGTAAGTCAAGGTACCACTGTATTGTCATCTTGGAATATGTCAGTGTTATCAGCGAAGAAAAACCTCCACTGATGTTCAGATCTAATCATTCAGTATATTCAGGTTCAGCTGACCTCATTTTATGGACACAAAACATTGTGGACCTAGACCTGACCAACTGAACCAACACCAGATCATAACACTGCCCCCACAGACTTATACTGTAGGTACTCGGCATGATGGGTAATCAATTCATCCACCTCTTTTCTCACCCCTTCGCCCATCACTCTGTAACAGGGTCAGTCTGGACTCATCAGACCACATGACCTTTTTCCACTGAAAAACAGTCCAATCTTTACGCTCTCTAGCAAAATTACACCTTTTTTCTAATTAGCCTCCCTGACAAGAGGTTTTCTTAAGGATTTGCAGCTGTTTAATCTAAATTCCTTGAGTTATCTTCACAATATGCATGTGGAAATGCTCTCGATTTCACTATCAAACATGAGTTCAGCTGTTGAATTTCACCAAATGTTTAAGTTAGTGATTCTCAACTGGTGGGTTGCGAACCAAAAATGGGTCGCAAACCCATTTTCTGTGGATCACAGGCCTTTGTCTGCACAAAAAATAATGTAAAAAAAACAATCCTTGCTTTCTGTTTTATGGAGCTGAGCGCTGTCCATTCACACTCCCCAACAGTAGGTGGCGGTAATTCATTGTAATGCTAATTAACACCAGACATTTGAGAGCATAAAAGAAGACCTGAAAGTATCTATTTATATCATGGAGAAACACAGGTATGACAACGACTACATCAGATATGTTTTTACCTACAATGAGGACAAAACAAAAACCTCAGTGTGTTTAATGCTTGAATAAGTGACTGAATGCACTTTAAATTTTTAACTGAGTACACATTTTTGGTTTAGGTTAAAACGTACTTAATTTAGTGTTTAAGGGGATATTTCCTTATTTAGCGTCACCACCTGCTGGACAGTTTAGTACAGGGGTTCTCAACCTTTTTGACCTCGGGGCCCAATTTTCCAATTCCAAAGTGGCCCGGGGCCCATTTAAATACACT
>JAPQRQ010000028.1:12611034-12628907 GCA_037367365.1 Apogon talboti | reverse complement strand
TAAAAATACAGAGATATAACTTTTGGTTCTCACCACATGGAAGATTGCAGTTTCTTATTCTTTAATGCAGACCAGCCACCTTGCATTAAACTGCAAATTTAGTCAAAGTATTTGACAAAACTGATCATTACTCTGCCTAATGTGTTTTTGTCCAACGTGTTACACAGTCGTTGCATCATAACAGAATCTGCAGATGTGGAGCAACATCAGAGACTAGTTGGTGTTGTGGTTTTAGTGATTTACTGAATGTCCTTTAAACGAACCTCTGAAAAGATCAATAAGTACAGTATTTACTTTAAAGATGGAAGACCTTGCAAATGGGGCTAAATGGATGTGAAGCACATGATAGGGCTCCTTTCTGGTATTAACCTTTAGCCCCGGTGCTCATTTAAGACCATCAGTAGAGACTGGGTTTTCCATAGGTCCTTTTGGAAGCAGCCAATTAATGGAAATCAATCAGAGGCCAGTGGTGTTACACAGCAGGTAAATGTGCTGCAAGTTGACAGTGTACTTTGCCGCTTTTGTTGTGAAAACCTGCACTGGAACTTTGCGTCACCCTCTGCTGGAAGCGTCAAATCCTTGGAGCTCTCTGTGCGTACACACACACTGTAAACCGCCCTGCAGCCCAGCATGAGTCTGCTGGTTTGATGTAAACGAGTGATGATTCATGAGATAATGCCTGTTAGTGTGTGGACCACAGTGTCGAGTTTTGCCAGAGACCAGAGGGGGTACAACATGCAGTGACAAAAGTAGACCTTTGGGCTAACTGGTAAGCACAGAAACCCTCTGCTTAAATCATCCAGGGACGGCTAAGTAAGACAGCTCTGCAGAGCATGACTGTCTCTAAGCTTACCTGACCTCTGTCACAACTGTTTTGGTCTGGCCTTTCTATAATTAGAGGGCTCGCTGAGGCCGCCTGCACACAGCCGCTGGTCCAAGTCCAAGTCACTAAACACTCAAGGCTGGGTTTGAGTAAAAAGGCTCCAAAAATGACCAGGGAAGGTATCAGGGTGCATCAGGGTGGACAAGTTGTCAACAGGAGTCAACGTGAGGTAGTGAGAGTGGTGGAATGGGTCGGGGTGGTGCTAATAATGGATCTGGGATGGACTTCAGGGCTCAGGATGAATACAACTAAAGTACCCTGTGAAGTGGGCGCTGGTCTCTTCTTTTGACTCATGAAAACTAAGAACCACATTTCTTTATTTTCCTGATGCTCACAGTTGACAGTTGACTAGCACACATATTAATAATACACATTATATGCATAAAAATATGGAAAATATATATACAATGGCAAGGTGTATTTCTTATGATATATATTTTTTAAATGTTATGCAATAAAGTAATAGTAAGGTAAAATAAAAATTAACGCTTTTCTTTTTATTTTATTATTTTTCTGCTTTCATTTACATCTTTTTTCAACTCATATGACACGTAACACTCATACTTTTTTAAAATCTTTATTTAACCAGGAAAAATCTCATTGAGATTAACAATATCAAGAGTGTCCTGGCCAAGACAGCAGCAGCAGCAGAAGTTACCCAAAATAGAAATCACAGCCATACATCCACACTAAAACTATACATAATGCACAATAAGAGTCAGTTCTAAAACCATACATAAAACTAAGAACACACATATAAACACCATCAATAATCTAAAAGGCATTAAAAGTATAACAACAATGTTCCTTAAAATCATTTCAAAGCAGAACCAATCAATAAGAAAAACATCCACATCCACATTTATCCTTTTCCCATTGATTTAGAATAAGTTTGAATGTCTTTAAATAGACCAGTCAATACTCAGTACTATCTTATTTAGATTACTAGTCTTATCCAGGTTACTAGTTTTGTTTTGTTTTGATTAAGTTCTTCTTTCTGGAATTATTAATTTCTTTGTCACAGTCAAATCACATGTCCCTGTGAAACATGCAATATGCAAAACAGCAAAATAAACAATAGAGGATAATACAAAACTTTTTTCCTCTTATAAAACCATTTATACACAGTTATTGTGTGGATTATATTTAGAGGGAATATTTTTTGGGAATGCCTGACATTTTTATCGTCTACAAGAGGTTGTCTGGAGTGCACCACATACAGTTGTCCTCAGAATTATTCATACCCCTGACATTTTTGTTTGTCTGATAAAATGGAGTTTCTTTGTGACTTATATGTGATACCCAAGTGAGAGAAGAACAACAAATGATAATTTAAGAAATACTTTATTTCAGGATAATTTTATTAATGGATTTCCAAAAAACGCTATGTTCAAAATTATTCATATCCTCCCCCACACCCACCCTTTCTCCAAATATCATTTGTTGTTCTTCCCTCACTTGTGTATCACATATAAGTCACAAACAAACTTGACAAAACTCATTCATTTCATCACGAAAACAAAAATGGCAGGGGTATGAATAGTTTTGAGGACAACTGTACAAAGTGCAGGACTTTAACACCAATAGTGTCCCTCAAGTCCCTTAAGTGGCTTCAGGTGAATGCAACAAAAGCACTTTAGTAGAGCTTAGGAAATGTGGTTTGTTTTTTTATATTAATAACAATAATGGGTCTTGTTTTTCAAGGCTGAACTTTCTGTATTTCCCCAAGCTGTGAATCTTTGCCAAGTCTAGAACTGTCTGTGCCTGAAGATAACCATAAAAAGGTGATACTGCTGCAGACACA
The DNA here is from genome assembly GCA_037367365.1 of Apogon talboti. Lineage (NCBI taxonomy): Eukaryota > Metazoa > Chordata > Actinopteri > Kurtiformes > Apogonidae > Apogon > Apogon talboti. Next base: position 12,626,220 of record JAPQRQ010000028.1, on the reverse strand, counting down.
ACCGGCAGATATTACACAAGCTGAAATTTGGGGGAAAATAAGCAGAAACACTTTTTTTTCAATGAGCATTTTACTGATGCATTCAGTAACATTATGATGTATTAATTAATAGAATTTCTCTATTATGCCGATGAAAGGCATAATCATTCCATGCTTTGCCTCCAAAGCTAATGTGCTGTTTTAATTTCCTTCATTACTGGAGAAAGGGTTGCAGGATCAGACACTATATAAGACCTATAATAACCAAATCGTGGGTTTAGACAGTGAAATTAGACAGTGTGTAAAACAATTTTATCACACATCATTTTTCATAGTTGAAATGAAACTACACAGTCAAACATTTTTGCCTCTTTTACCTACTTCGTCATCTTAAAAACCGCCAGTAACATTGACTAATATAAGCATAGGGAGGCTCCTCTTTGAAAAGATGGTAGAAGGAATTGATTTCAAGGGGGCATTGATTTCACTTCTGCTAATCTGTTCATCTATCACACTCTGGTGAGGAGGATTATACCATATCAATCAGACCAGGTCAGCTGCACACCCTGCACGCGTACATGCATGCTTCACATCTATAGGATCCTCCTGAATAACACCACCTTTGGACAATGATACTGATATGATGTTGTCAAAAGCCAAATATATAGCACATCCTAATCATTATACCGTCTTTGTGTTTAACTCATTAAAACTCCCCTCAATATCACTATAAAGTTGTCAAATAGAAATAATGCTCGGCCACAAACTCATTAAAATATTGAAATAATCTTAAAAACTTATAGATGAGATGAGCAGCTTTGAAAAATGATTTATTACCCTCTACTGTGGCATGGTGGGTAATTTGCATACACTGGATCAGCACATAAATTCACCTTGACATGTCACTGTAACACTGTGATTGACAGATTGACATGCCCTCTACTGTGGCAGACTTTACTGCAGCGTCAGTGAATTCATATAGACAAAAAAAAAAAAAAATCACTAAGAGACAGTACACCAGAACTGCACCGACATTGATTCGTACATTATTTTATTACCTAAGGTCTTTGCATTAATTATGAGTAAAAAACAAATGGGGTACTGTTTGTTGCAGTTAATGCTCCGTAAAAAAGGACGAGATTGCCATCAGTACTATTATAATTATTATTATTATGGTCTCATTCACTAAATGTATGGCTCTGGAGAACAGTTGATGCATTCTGAATGGGAGTCATTTGGAGCCAGGATTTCTGGAGTCTGCCAGCGGCTGTCAGAGCCATTGCAGTTTACTTTCATACTGACTAACAGATGTGATGGCTCTGGCCTTGGATTGGATTTGATGCATTGTCCCTGTAGCCTTGCCCCAGGTTCCCCATCATCTCTGGAGAAACGAGTTGTATTGCGACTATAAAGAATTTGCTCATTTGTAATTATCTGTCCCACACTCCCTATTAGGAGACTGGACTGGGGCTGCCATATGTGTTAGCCTGGCACCAGCAGGCCAATCCTCAAATGGGAATGAGACTGGAACCTCTCAGTTCATTTTCAATTTCCAAAGGGTGTTATCAGTGGCCACAGACCAAAATGCCTCTGGATGATATAGAATGGACTTACAACCAATCAGAGCAGCAACATGTGCACCATATGCTGAGTAACCAGTTGGTCCAGTTGGTGACGTAAACTTTTACCAGTCTGTCAGAAGTACAGTATCCACATTTTCCTTTCAATTGTTAGTTCTTCTTTGCAAGAAATTGACCAGTTTGTTAGTTTGTGGAATTAAAAAACTGTCCGACATGAGTGGCAGCCATCTTTGTTGTTTACAAAAATACCACAATGGAGTTCATCTGTCAGTCATTGCAGAGTCCGGCCTGTAGCAGATAAATGGTTGTGATTGGCTCTTCCTGATCTAAACCCCGGTGGAAATTGGAACAGAACATGGGCCAGGAATATCTTCCAGAACAATGAAGCATATGTTCTCAGATTCAACTCCAGGGCAAAACCTGGGCTTCATCAGAGTCGCTTTGTGCAAAATACAAATTAAAACATAATGCAATGATTTTGCAAATCCCATAAACCCATATTTTTTTTCACAAAAGAAACTTACCATTTTAAGAGGAAAAACAAGCTTAAGTTTTCAATTTTAAAGCAAGAATAAGGTTCCAAATTGACAGAACAGTGCAAAAAAAGGGGCTGGAAAATGATATTGGAAAAAGAAACTGCTGGAGGAAAATTTTGCAACCTCCTTAGCAACAGTTCAATGAATTGATTGGTTATAAAGAAAACATTGTAGAGAGGCAGAGTCTCTCAGAAGAAAAAATGGACAGAGGTTCACCAATCTGTGAAAAACTACAAATTACAAATTGTGCAATGTTTTTCATCTTTAAATTCTGAAGACTTTGAACATTTAATCAAAGACTCTCTAATATAATAAATGATTAGAGGAGGAGAATCTGGAGAAATCTCTGTGAGCAAGGGACAAAGGGGTAAGGGTGGGGTGGGGGATCAGTATTGACCTTCAGGACCTCAGGCAGTACTGCATTAAACCAGGCTTGATTCTCTAATGGAAATCTCAACAGAGCTGGAAATTATTGTTTGTGAACACAGCTCAGCATGCCATCCACAAATGCAGAATAAAACTCTCATCATGCAAAGAAGAAGCCAGATGTGAACATGATCCAGAAGCCAGTCGTCCTCCCAGGGTCAAGGTCATTTAAAATGGATTGAGGTAAAGAAGTAAAGAGGATTTATTTTTCAAAACCATTCATGCCACATGCTCTAGACTAAACAGAGGAGGGTCTGTTTAGCTAGTTATCAGGATTCGGTTCAAAAGCCTGTATCTGTGATGGTATGGGGGCGCATTAGCTCCTATGGAATGGGCAGCTTGCACATCTGGAAAGGCATAATAAATGCTGAAAAATTTATACAGGTTTTCGAACATATGCTCCCATCCAGACAATGCTTTTTCAGGTCTTGCATATTTCAGAAAGAAAATTCTTAACCACCTACTACATCTAGTACAACAGCATGTCTTCATAGTAGAAGAGTCCAGGCTCTGAAGTGACCTGCACTAGTCTGCAGTCCAGACCTTGCACCAACTCAAAACATGTGTAAACATCATGAAAAAAAAATGGCAAAGAAAAAACAGGAATGTTGAGCAACTCCAGTCCTAAATCAGACAAAAATGGGACAATATTCCTCTACCAGAACTCCAGCAACTGGTGTCCTGAGTGATAAACCTGGCCCGGTCCCAACTTTTTGGAGATCTATGGCTTCCATCAAATTATATTTACTATATACTATTTTTATTTCTATTGTGAATAAAATATGGGTTTATGAGATTTACATTATACACACTGCCACAACCTTTTTTTGGAAATTGACTTGTATAATAAAGACCATTTCAACAGCTTTCCTGTTGCTGTATGACATTAAGGCTGGTGTTCAAGAGCACCTGGCAGACCAGCTGTTCAGAGGGTAAAGTATGCATCGTCTACTGCACCGCTGCCTCCTCCACATATAATTTAGACCTCTGCAGATCAGTTTCACACACTCCAGCTCCACTAATATGTACAACGGAGCTAATTTGCAGTTAGCCAGCAATGCTGTTCTTGTTAATAGGAGAATTTGTCCCATCTGTTGGCCCACCGTGGCACCAGAGAAGGGAAGACACACCCCCATACAAACGCTGATCAGCTCACTGAGGTGGTAGTAATGCAGTATGGATTTTTCTTTAGTTCTGATTATGTCTGCTGCTACATCCCAGGCCTCTATAGGATCCTATCATGTGAGCGTGTCATTCATTGGCCGGGGTCTCACAGCACATACATCTTCTCGCTCCTCTGTACCTTTTCCCTCCTAACTCCTAGTATCTAGGTCATTTTTTGATTGTTGTTGGCGATTTACTGCAAATCATGTGTACTTTACTGTCCTTTAGGTAACATTTATTTAATTACACTATGGAAATCAACCTGATGTAAAACAGTATCAAATCGACATCCAGTCAGTTTTGTATTGTTCTTGTCATTACTTAAGGGTCTATATGTAGTATTTCTAATCTAAAATATCTGACAATTATTTAAATGATCATTAAAATGTTTATAAAAATATTTATGAATTTATGTCAAACACTCCAATGTATTGGATTGGAGCAATATGAGCGGAATATATTTATACTGACAGGCTGGTGGACTTTTGTGACCACTAGAGGGAGAAGTGAATCACTCCCTTGGTGATGAAAGCTAACACCATGGAGCATTCGATCAAAGTATCAGAAAGTGACTAGATGGAATGGGAACCATTAAGGAATAGCTTTTAGAGTCAAAGAAAGTGACAAAGTGATAAAATCTAGAAGCACTCTTGTTGTTTTCTCCACTGGACAAAGCTCTAAATGAAAATAATGGAGTGTGACGCTGAAATTGCAGTGTTCACTTTTGTTCCTTTGTTGATCCAGAGCCTAAACCGTGACAGTTCTGACCTTGTTTGTTCAATTCCAAACAGATCTTTAGTGCAGATATTCGGTGGATGAAAACTTGTAATATAGTACATATACATTGATCTAAGTAGGCATATTTACACGATTTAAATGTACAGTAAAACATATTCTGGCAGTTGGAGCTATTGAAGGTTTGACAAATCTGTTTTATACACAGTATGTCTAAATAAAGTTTTTTTTTGCCCTTTTGAATGTCAGTTTTACCAAATATGCGCACTTTTCTATGAACAAATTCATTTACAAGCAAATGAGTGTAGAGTAAAAATATTCAGAAGACAATGACTTGGATGTAAATAATGACCCTGCAGGTGATTGGTTTTACTGTTGTTGTTTTCTGTCTAAAAACAGAGATAAGCTAACAGAGATATCATGTAAACTATCAGCCAATGCAGCAATTGTTAATGTAATTTTTCTCACTTTCAAAATAACCAGCTATGAGTTTAAGTTTGAAGAAGAAAACATGATGATATGATAATACAGATGTGCGTAGACAATGAGTTTTGTACTTTCTTCAGTCAGTGATACAGTCTGTGGATACATCGTGATGATTCATTGGTAGTTTTGGTAGTTTTGGTAGTTTTTAAACTCGGTCACACAACTCCCCCGCTGGTGAGAGTTTGTAATATCAATACTACATAGAACCCCTTTACAAGCTTCCAATGACATAAATAAATCAAGTCAGTCTACACATTTATGGACACGTTACCATGTGACGTCACGAGCTTGTGATTTTTTGCTCCGCCTCCAACTGGAGGGCAAAAAGACTCTGCTCCTCCAGTATCCTACATTGGTTTTAGCCGTGAAGTTGTCAAAAGACCACGCTAAATTTAAATAAAGCCATGACATATTAACAATTGAATAATCTATCAATATTTTTAACACTTGTAGTGCTGTAGGATGAACTAACAGACCAAAGAAGGACAGCAATGTTAAATTTCATAGGGATACCCTTAAAACGAATGACACCAAAGAGGAATGACAGTAGTGGTCTGGTATGTGTACGCCGAATAATGAATGACGGTAGTTGTTCTGGTAGGTAAAATAACCTCTCCCTCCAGTTTATACTTCTGTCATTCAGTATACATATACATTATCTACCAGAACAACTACTGTCATTCATCATTTGTGTCATTCGTTTTAGGGTATACCAATTTCACAGGTTTCCAGCTGATGAAAATCAGTCAAAGCTTTGGTTAACAGCCATGAGAATGAGAACACACGGTGGTCATGTGTTCATGTCAGTGGTCCATTATCTGTCCCACATGTCCTGACACAAAGAAGTTTTATCCATTCAGTGACTTCTATGCCTTCATGTCCTCTGCTGTGGAAACCCCTAGTGTGTTGATGAGGTGTCCATACTGAACTGGAGGACATTTCTGCGGACCCGTCAACCCACAGTTTGTCAGTTATTTCAAACGGGTCGGGAAGCTTATTGCTAAATACTGTTAGCTTTGCGCTATACCGTTTGCGATCATCAGCACAAAAGTGATCTAAAGTAGTCATACTTACCTCTTTGATTCTGCCTTTTTGAGCAGATGTTTCTAAAACGATAGCGGCACTGGTTGTTTTGCTATGTTTTGTTATTAGCTGGAGTGGCGCTTTTGCCCTCCAGCCTACTGCGCGTGTGCGGGATTATTGGACGTAAACAATAACATGCAACGTGTCCATAACTTAATTTATTTATCAGGGTTTAATGTTTGTGTTGCTACATGAAGTTTTACATTTAAATTTAAAGATTTATCTGTTTATTTTGCAGTTTTGAAAGATGCATATAAAGCGCTACAAGCTTCTCTGTCAAAGTCTGAGTGGGAGGAGGTAACATGGGACCTGCTGGCAAAAACTAAAGCCAAGACAGAAACTCCCACATGAATGACATCAGCTCTCCAAATGTGCGCTTTCATCAAATTTTCAAATGAACCAATCTGTCACAAATTTCTTTCCAGTTTTTAAATATAAAAAAACCTAGACTTACACCAGTTACATGTTTTCCGAGATAAACCTCACTGTTGTTGCACAGAGTAATGCTCTACAAGGACTTTGCAGTTTCATTACACTGAAACAAACATCCCAAACACAGCATAGTGAAGCCACTGGGGGACCACATAAGGATGGATGTGTAAAGCTGCAGTCCACCTCTAGCTCAGCCATGTTAACTGACTGCTGGACCAGCTGAAGGGACTGAAATGGAATTTATATCAAACCAGAAAAACAATCAGCATATGTCCATAATATTAAATGGTCCATGCTAATGACTGGCCTTAAATGAACAAAGTGCAAAAATGCAAAAAAAAAGAACACAATAGTAAAATAATAGCATAAAAAATAACAGCCAATATGCTCACTAGCTTAAAAGCTCTCGTCGGGCGAGTTGCCACAATGAAACGCTGAAGTGGAAAATGTGTGTTTGCTCTCTGCTGCGTGGAGGAGGTCTTACTTGAGTGTGTAAAAAGGTACTTTGTGGTAACAGAACTAATAATGTGACTGGGCATTCAAAGTGCAAGCAGTTTTCTTTTTCATTGTGTTTTATTGCACTGCAACTGAGGGCTAGTAATCACATTTTTAGTCAAGAAGCAAAAAGTTGAATGAACAAAAGCCTCTGAACAAAGGAGCATTGTTAGTCTGATTATTTAGCAGCAAGGGAAAACACTTTGGAAACTTTGGATTTTTAAAATGTGTTGTACTGAGCTTCAAATATCTCTCCTGCTGCAACATGAATAGAACTACTTCACTTTCACAGTAAAAACTAAAACCGGTGCTTTGTAAATTCATTCAGCTGTTATTAGCTGACAAAAGCACAAAGAGATGCTTGCAATGTTTTCAATGATTCTTTGACTACTAATAAATCTAGATTTTTTCAACTATGTCCCAAGTTTTCTGGATCTGAGATTTACACATAAGCAAAAAAATAAAAACAGGTGTTTTTTTTGTTTTGTTTTGTTTTGTTTTTTATGAAATGGGAGAATATGCTCAGTATATTTATTATTGTTCATTTGAGATAAAATGTAATTTCTTGTGAATATGGTAGATTTTGCATTTAAAAGGAGATGGAAATAGTGACAGGCTATATGGTTAGCCTCATAGCATAATTACCTAAGTCATGCACTATATAGACAAAAGTATTGGGACACTGCGAATTCAGGTGTTTCTTTTCTAACAGGGGTCCAAAGAAATTATGTCAAATATCATCATATAGTTTTATATTGGGAAAAATATCATTGCATTGGTGAGTTTGGTTTAAACTATTATCTTTGCTTCCAAAATGCATTAGAGATGGTTTTTATTCGGTTAGATGATTTTCTCTCAACATTGACTTTGGTTTTGTTTTGTTTTGTTTTTAAAGCCATGACTATGATTTTAAGTGCTCTCCCTCTAAATTTATAAATATTTTTGGGTTTTTTTGTGCTCTGACTGTAAATAATAATTTTCTACCACAACTAACCATCTACTTTCTTCACATCGCACTTAGGAAGAAAAATTTCCCATTAAACTTTAAGGAAATATTGACATTTATAAACTACATGGACAAAAATATTGGGACACATCATGGCTACAGCTCATATGATGTCCTGTTCATGCTGATTTGAGATATAAACATCAATATTGATATCCAATATGATATTTATCCCAAAATAAAACTAGATTATGAAATTTCATTGCTGTTTTGTATTCCAGACCCCTGTTAGGAAAGAAACACCTGAAATCAACATGTCCCAATACTTTCGTCCATATAGTGTATGGATTAGGCAATTATATAGATATAGATGTACATATTGATATAGATATACATATACATATAGATATATAGGCTTATCATTCTTTGCCCTAAAGAAGTGGCCAAGCTCAGGTTCCTGTGTTCCTGCCAGGAAACCAAACAGTCAAGATAAATAGATTCCTGCAGCCCCGCTCCCACCCCCTGTCCAGGCGGAATGAGTTTGTCTGTCATGTCCTTGTGCAGAGAAGCCGGTGGCTGTCCTTCTGCCTGACAGAATGATGCACTGGGCACCTGTCCACGCTGCAACATGCTTCACTAGACGCTATCTTGTAACTATAAACTCTCCCTCAGCTGTGGTTTTCCCTGCAGATACAATGACAATCTCTCCGAATGCATTCCCTCCTCTTCTGGCGCATCCTCCTCTCCCTCTTTCTTCTGTATCAAATCTCTTGCATCTGCCTTGTAAAGCAGAATCATTTTCGGATAAAATCATCTGTCCTTCCAAATCCCTTCTTTCCCCTGCTGTGGCTGTGCTATCAGATCCTGGGGGATCGATGGGCTTCTGGTAAGAAGACTCCTGCTTCACCCTCAGTGAACCGAGAGCTAATTATCAATTCAATCCAGTGTCAGTGTGCACTCTATTTGACAGTCCTCTCTTTTTTTCTTTAAATGGGACCTCTTTCTGGCAAACTTCCACAGAGGTACTGTAAACCGGTCGTCTGTAACAGGAGTGTGTGTTGGAAAGTGAAGTGTCATGTCCAGGTCTTCGGAAATAATGTCCAGCTTTTTAAAATAAATAAATTCTACCAAAGACTGATGTAAAAGCTGATTAATTCAGCCTGGTTCAATATCCCATGACCTTTTTCTGTAAAAGCATTTTTAACTGCCAGATAACTGAATTGTGAAAGTGGGCACTTAGTGTGGCAATTTTTCATCACAGTATCATTAGTACATGACAGTGATTACACTGAGTGTTTATACTCCGGAGCTACAGAACCATCCCCCAGCATTATCCCCCACTCTGTGGACCTCAGTGACACCACAGACTGTGAATCCATCACAATATTAATATTGTCACAGCTGACTTTGGTATTTAAATAACTAAATAGCTGCAGTTCAGGCCTATTTACATTCTATACAATAGATGGATGGATGGATGGATGGATGGATGGATGGATGGATGGATGGATGGATGTGTAGTGTATTTTTAATGGATTCTTTGTGTGATAAAAATTACATTGCATCAACACTAATGTTCGTTTTGTGCTTACTGATGTACTGACTGATGAAATGAATATTAATGCAATACACAATAGAGAATATGCCATGGTTTGCATCCTCTCTCCTTGAAATTAATCCCTGAACTCATCAGACACTGGTTAAATGTAAAATAGAATAGAATAGAATAGAATAGAATAGAATAGAATAGAATAGAATAGAATATTTCATCCATCCAAAAGCATACCTATTCAAGTTATTTGTCAATTAACATCTTTCAAACTTATATAATACTTGAATTGTTCTTCAACGCTCTTTTATTTTCTCAGAACCATTTCTCTGAGACAGGTGATATGAAAACAACACAGGATGTTTTTTTTTCTTTTTTTTCCCCAGATATTTATTTCACGTCAATGCTTCAATTTTTTTTCTCTAAGAAATCATGTTTCCTCTGTTATTTCCAATCTATGGACTCACTGCCAATTCCAATACTAAACTACTGAAAGAAAGAACAGTCACAGCAAAATATTTACTAATTTTGAGACTATTTCAGTTAAATTGTATATTCTATTAAATGGAATATATATACATGGTTGTCAGACCACACAAGGAAACCTTTATCTACTGCATGTGTCCTTTAAAAGTCCTTCAAATTGTCTCACATAGCCACACTCATCCCCACATTTTGCTCACACTGTGCCAAAATAGGAAATAGGTCTGGCAATGTGCACTGTGTCTCCAGAATAGAAGTTCTCTAGGTTGTTTGGCCACCTCTTTAAATAAACCACATTTATCTTGGGTGGACACAGAGTCTGTCCTTTTACCAAATACTGTTGGGAGAGAAGTCGTTTTTCTGGAAGTGCGTCATGATATTAAAATGACTAAATCCCTACAAAACTGGTTTTTTTTGTCACAATTTGCCATTTTCAGTGTGTATTTGCAGCTTGGAGGTTGTTGTTTTTTGCCGTATTGAGGCAGAATTTGGAAGATAGCAGATGAAATGCCAATCCTGCCACTTATTCCAGCAGAGTAAAACCTGGGAGCCAGACTAGTTTGTGCCCAGATAAACCAGGACCCATACCTAACATGACCTCCATTAACAGTCCATTAAAACTGCATGACTGAAATCAGGTGATTCTAATTAAAACAGAAATGGAAAACAATGATATGAAGTACAGTGGTACCTGGGCGTACCAGCTTAATCTGTTCCGTGGCTGAGCACATAACTCAATTTGCACGTATATGTAATCAATTTTCCCCATTGAAATTGACTGAAATGCCATTCATCACGTTCCAGCCCCCCAAAAACTGCCCCAATTTCACACCTAACTTATACATAACGTATACCAACAAAAGCTCAGCGTGTTGTCCATGTAGCAGCCTGAATTCAACGTGTCCCAATACTTTTGTCTACATACTGTATATTCTGTTTTTACCATAAAAAAGACCAATGTGTGAACTACAGCCCATAATAAGTAATCACCTCTGATGTTTTCACCTTTTACTGCTTTTAAAAATGGAATCATGGCCGTTTTGATAAGAATTCAGGAGGACAAAACCTCTTAATTTCTAAAAAAAAAAAGTATTTACAATTAATGCAAAATATAATATATAGTACATGGATAATTAATTGACCACCTCCATTTATAAAAGCAATAAAAGGGGAACACGTACTAGGGGGTGAATACTTTTTATAGGCACTGTATGGACAATACACTACCCTATATTGACAAAAATATTGGGCCACATTATATCTACAACTTGTAGGATTTCCCATTGTCATTGATTTTTTAATATTATGATAAAAATGTTCATGTCAGTGGTTGTCAATAATTATCACAATAAATGTCAAATCAATATTTCTTTAAGGGTTTAAGGGCTGATTTTTCTTCCTGAGTGAAAATCGAAGAAACCAGACAGATACTTGTGGTTTCTAATGATTATTTATGGTCAGAATGTGACAAGTATTTCAGTAATCTAGAGGTGGAGCATGTAAAACCAAGTCAGTGTGGAGTAAAATGAAGCAAAAGCAAAGTCTGATGCATTTTATAAGGATTTTAGGTGACAGTGTAAACAAAATTAACCCTAAAGATCTAGTTAAAACATTTGTTACAGCAATATTTGTCACGTTTTTATACATACACTGCAAGTTTGTCATGTATTTCTACAGTATCTCTGTGTCTCTTCATCATCTTGGATCACGCATAAAGTGTAGGATGTTATTCATGTATGATTCATTTTCATGACAGATGAAAGACAAGTGCTCTATTATAAATCAATTTTCATCAGTCTTTACCCTGTTTTGAGAAACACAAAACAAAGAAAAGAGGTTTTTTTTTTTTACATATAGCATTCATAAAGGATGTTATTATCTTGGGGGAAACAGAAAATATTTCAATTAACATATATTTCAAGAGCAAAAAAGTGTGCTTCCACTATTATTATTCTTAATATCACTGTGCTGTAACTTTCAGATGGCTATTATTAGCATTTAAATGGTTTCTTTTATCGACCTGAGAGTGAAATAACCAATAGGAATTCAATATACAATCATGTAAAGAAAACAAATGCAGCATTTTTCAGTCAATCACCAAATGAGCTGGGATGATTGTTTTAACAATATTTCTTTTTCCGCTAAAGTAATTGTTATTTTACTGAAAAGACAGAACTCAACTTAACCATATGTAGTAAATGAAACACCGTGAGAAACTACTACTATTATTATTACTGAAATAAACAACATTTCTCAGTTTCTGTTCACGCCTCCATGGTGTTGAAAGCATGCAGAACTGGTATTTATTATATTTTCTTATTATTCTTATCTAACTAAATTAAGCACTCATTCTTAAATCTGTTGTTTCTAACCTTAAAAAAACACTTAGATTAACCCTCATAGACCTAAACAGCCACTGGTGAACAAAAAGCACCAACTGAAATAAAATGTTGAATAACTTTTAACCCAGAGATCCTATGAACACATTGAAATAATTCAGGTAAAAATGCAGTGTATTGGCTTTCATTGTCATCAGATATCCAACACTGATTAAAAACCCTAAAGCTCATGTAGTTTGATAAATGACAGTGGTCAGTGACGCTTGTTTTGACATTCAGTTAATTATACATTTTACTGAAAAAGTTACTTATTCTTCTTATTCTTCACTTGTCTGTTGTGATATAATTACAATTGAATTCACTCTGAGCTCATACCATCATCTACATGGTCAGTAAAAATAAATATTAGAAAAATATTTGCTTTTCACTGAACAGTGTAGAGGATAAAATAATGACTATTAATAAATTACTTAGGAAAGATTAGATAAAAGAGCAAAATTCATTGGATGTCACCACAAAAATGTTCTAGGTCTTTTGGGTTAATTGTACTAAACTATAAATGACATTTTTAGAGGTACCATAAAGTACTTCTGATTCACATGTAGTTTGACAAATAACTGTGGTTTCGGATGATTATTTTTTAAGTTCAGTTAATGATATATTTGGCATTTTGCTGCTCAGTTTTCTCTGTTTTTCGAACAATACCATAATATAGTCAGATATAAAGTTGAATAAACTTGTACATATCAGTCAATTAAATATATGAAAATACACTGTTGCCCTTAAAGTTGGAATAAAATATTTTTTATTTTTTCTCATGAAATAATCTTGACAACATGATTTATTCTTGATGGATAATGTGCACTCAATGTGGGACTCAGTGTGTAATAATTACACCAGGTCAAAGGTGATTATTGATGTATAATAATAATAGAAATACAACTAGGAATGTATCAGAAAACCAAATTATTCCAACTTTATGGGTAAGAGTGTACCTGATTTTCATTGAAATATGCAAAATACAGAGGATAATATGATAATAAATGGGGATAAATCACTTAGGAAAGGTTAAATGCAGAGGAAAATTACCCCATAAAGACCCAAACAGCCAGAGACAACCAAAACCATCTACTGATGTAAACTGTTTAATAGCTGTTGATCCACTAATCCTATTAATAATTGGTGTCAAATGCAGGTTGTCATCTTTTCATGGTCAACAGATGTGACCCATTTGGACATTCAGAGACCTCATGGTTACCATGGAAACACTGTCATCTTCTACAACATTGATTCACTAGTAAAACCCATGGAGATCAATGACAGTGGATGGAAACACTGGGTTTGTGTTCAGTTATTGATATATTTTTGCTGAAAAAGTCACTTTTTCTTCAGTTTTCTTTGTTTTTGATATAATAACCCTTAACTTTAATTTGAGTTTTAATGAACATCTACATAATCAGTAAATTGAATATAGTAAAATGACTGGTTTTCACTGAGAAAATGCAAAATACAGAGAATAATATTTGAATAAATGGTGATAAATCACTTAAGAAAGGTTAAAATAGTGAGAAAAATACATTTGGGAACTGCCACAACAGTAGCACTGGGTCGTTATGGGTTAATTTAGAAGTTGGCATAGGTGTTTAGGGTTAATTGTACTAAACTATAAGTTATATTTTTAGGGGAAACGTAAAGCACTTCTGATGTTCACTTCTTTTTTCACTTGTCGACACAAACACAGTTCCAGGTCTTTAACCTGTGGTATACTGTAGTTCACATCATGACCTTCCCTGTTTGACTGACAGCTGATGAGAAACTCCAGAAGACGAATACATCATTAAACTTCTCTTATAGTGACATGTTTTTCCTCTTTCTCTTCTTCCAGAGTCGGAAACACGCCAATAAAGTGCGTCTGTATTACATGCTACATCCTGTGGATGGAGGCTGCCCTGCTAAGAAGCTCAGAACAGACAATGTGAGTCCAGTGGGATTGACCTGCACATGCCTCCTGACCCACACAGTAATCACACACAAACATGCACACACACACATACAAACCCGTATTGTTGATGGATTTCCTTCTTTTCTACCAACCGTGTGTCTTCATGACCCCTCACCCCCCCCGCGCTGTCAGATAAACGCCACTGCCGCATTTCTAGACCAGTGAACAATGCGACAGTGACGCCGGTGCGGTGGGATGCCAGGGGCTGCCAATCCCTTATCAAACACAAAGACCCAGTGTGAGGCGCCCGCTCCTCCCCGTTGTGGAAATTGGATGTGTGTGTATGACGTGTTTGACAGATGCTATTATGCGGCCTGTCATTTCTTGTTCCTTAAGCATGTAGGTAGTGATGTGTTTGCTTAGTTTGAAGCGACTTCTGTTCCGCTTTGTGTCCATTTAATAAATGTTTTTACAACGATTGTACAGCTTTAACCACTAGATTTATTACAGGCGTGTCATCAGTTTTTATTTCAGTTTCGCTTCAGATAGATTTTTTTTTTAATATGGGATGATCAATGGATGGATGCTTTTACATTTACAGGTGTTATGACTAGTGGTTCATAAAAAAGGTATGATTCTTCTTCTCCTCCATACTATACTTTATTTTCCATTTTCTTTCTCTTTCTATCTATTCCCTCCATTACTTTGTTTTTCATTCTTTCCTCAAATTCTGTCTAAAGGTGTTTTAGTTGGAAAAAGCACAGTAGTATTAATAATAATAATAATAATAATAATTATTATTATTATTAGTAGTAGTAGTAGTGGTAGTAGTAGTAGTAGTAGTGGTAGTAGTAGTAGTAGTAGTAGTAGTAGTAGTAGTAGTAGTAGTAGTAGTAGTAGTAGTGGCAGTAGTAGTAGTGGTGGTAGTAGTATTGTAGTGGTAGTAGTAGTAGTGGTAGTAGTAGTAGTAGTGGTAGTAGTGGTAATAGTAGTAGTGGTAGTAGTAGTGGT
>JAPQRQ010000028.1:12559964-12577093 GCA_037367365.1 Apogon talboti | reverse complement strand
GGACTTCCTGTTGGTCTGACGTCATCGGCCCAATGACATTTTGGTAGATCTCATTGAGATACATATGTATACCAAATGTCATTCCGATCGGAGCATGTTGCTGGAGGGGCTGGAGGGCGTTGAGTTTGGGGGCGCCCTACGGCCATTTTTGAGGGTTCGGTCACGAAACCTCGAAAATATCAAATTTTTCGCCGACACTCGTGATTTTGCCAAAAAAAAATTTGTTTTTGCGCATGTTCAGGCCCCCAAAAATGAGATGAAAGAGCATAATAATAATAATAATAATAATAATAATAAATATTACAATTACAATAGGGCCTTCGCGGCCATTGCATGGCCACTGCTCGGGCCCTAAATAAAGTAGGAAAAAGTAGAGGATGATAACGCAGTTTTGCATTTTCAACCCTTTAGACAGTGACGCGAGAGTGGAGCGTTTTTAAGGTTTCCGCTTTGGAAGGTGGGTTCGACTTTGCGTTTCAACCTACAAAAACACCGTCTGCCATCTAAATGAAAGGCACATTTGACAAAATATTTTGTCGTTTTCACCCGAGAGTTTTGTCATGTAAACTGGCCCTCATAAGTGATGCACAAAGGACAGTTAATGCCGTAAACATGACCAGTAGTGGTACACTTAAATGTGATGTAAAAGTCGCATTAATTCTGACCTGACTGACACATAGAGGACACTCTGAAGGAGATCAGATCTCTATCTGATTTAGGACCATATATGGAAGTGGGTCAGATCAGACTTGAAAAAAACAAAGTCCATGTAATTTGCGCTGTTCACACTGTCATGAAAACAGAGATCCGAGTCACATACAAACAAAAAGATCAGATTTAGGTCACTTTTGGTGACAGTGTGAACAGTGTCCGATTACCATTAGAAGTCAGTCCGTCAGTCAGTCACCTTCTGAACCACTTTATCCTCACTAGGGTCATGGGGTGTGCTAAAGCCTATCCCAACCACCTATGGGTGAAGTCAAATGCTTAATTCTGTTTGTGTCTAAATCAACAACGCATCTCAAACAACAGACTTGGGATATGAATTTATTATTTGGTATTCTTTGGTTTTCATGTAAACAGTACATCCAAAGTGGATACCCAACCACTTGTTGACATTATCAAAACATTTCATTACCTTCTAGGTTGAATTAACATCTCAGACACTAATTGAGACTTTTACTTAACTTTTATTCCTATGAACATTTTGCATCTCATTATTTTAGAAGCCAATTAATCCAACAGCTGCCCACAGGCAGGTGTTGTTGGCTGTTTTTTCTTCTGTCTGTGTGTATTCTATACACTTAATCACCAACTGTTCTTCAGCTTGAGGTGATTGAAGTCTGCTGCTGCTGTATTCCGCTGACAGCTGCTCACCTTCCATCTACTTACAAATTGCCGGTTGTGAGAATAATTAGTAAAGGTCGTGAAGGGAACAGTGAGTGAGAAATATTGCAAACATTATATTTTGTTCTGGAGCCCAACACCTGAGTCCAGCCTTGAGCTTTGTTTGTTTCCTGTGGTTTGTTGGAGCTGCAGTTGTACAAGTCATTCAGATGCACTTGACAGCTTTGTGTATTTTCTGACCGCTCACCACTGCTTTTCTTTTAATTTATTTGAACTTTTGTGTTGACCGATAAGGCGGTGTGTTTTTATACTGGTATTATCTTGTGCTTCCAGTGTTGGTCAGTCCTGAACATATCCAGCATTAGCACCGGCTCAGCCACTGCAGACCTTTTACCCGTCTACAGTGGTCAGATTGAATCATAAGATGTACACACAAACCCCTTGTATTTTGAGTTAATGTTTGCTTGACTGATGCTTAAGTATTTTAGCTGAAATAAGTAAGAACAGAATAATTTATTTTAGCAAAGCAGCACCAGAATAGCATTTAAGTACAGAAAAGTGGGACAGAAGTGAAGTGTGCAGAGCTAATGCAGACCTAAGTACAGAGAAGCACTGTGCCTGGCACTATTATAGCCAACAGTTTTAAATTATTAAAATCAGATGTAAATCGGCTTCTTTGCGATAGCATTGCTGTACTCTGGGTCACCTAATGGGTCAGCTGACTTTGCAATATTCTTATTACTGAATATGCACCAGCTGGGTTGCATCAGTCTCTTGCTATTTTACCTTTTGCTGGTTGAAATAATCATATTTTTTGACTGGTCTGAGCTGGACTCCAGATGAGCACAGGTTTTTTTATTAAGTACAACATGATTAAAAAGCAAATTCATTTTTGTATTCAATCCCAAACATTGCTTATCTGCATTATAGTTTGTGTCTCCTTTGAAAGATGAATTCTCTGAAAAGCATATCCAGCTTCAGTCTATTTTTTGCCCTGTTTACTTTTTAATTTGATGTTGTTCTTGAGATTTAATGCAGTCCAATTTGGGGCAGTTCAGCACAGGTTGTAGCGAAACAATATGAGTCTATTTTGACTCACCACTTCAGGTGGCTGCTGCTTTTTGTTGTTTTAAATATTTTATTAAAGGGGCTTGCAGCTTACCAAAATGATAAGGGAAAAAAATGGCCTTGTACAGTTTTTTCTGCAGTTCCAAAGGCAACCTCACACTGTCCAGTTACATAGAAGATCATGGACACAGCTCCAAATAAAAACAATGGAGTTTGATGATGAAATGGCAGCATTTTTTCTATACAGGTGAGTTTGATTCTGACGCTTATGAAGGTATAAAGTATTATGGGATGTTATCATCTTTGCTAAGTTGCTGTTTGTTGATCCACAGTTCAGACTAAACTGTGACAGTTCTGACCTTGTTTGGACAATTTCTTTTTTTAAATTTTATTTTGGATTTTTCATGTTTGGACGATTTCAATCATATCTTTAGTTCAGATATTGACAACAAAACAGAGGTGATTTGTGGTTTTACTGTGGGTGTTTTCTGTCTAAAAACAGAACTAATCTAACAGAGCTATAATGTAAACTATCAGCTGATGCAGCACATGAAGATTGTAAGACACTGTTATTATTATTATTATTATTATTGTCAAAATAATGGGCTATGAGTTATAGTCTGAAGAATTAAACTTGATGATGAGTTTGGAATATCAATACTACATAGAACCACTTTAAGTGTAAATATTGTGTGCATTCTTCAGATATCAGAACATTCGTAATATTTATTGAACACTGTACTGTCAAACACTATCAGCCTGTAGGTATTCTAAATGATAAAGTTTTTTTTAAAATTTTATTTCAGATTTAAAAAAACAAAAAAGAACAAAAGTCATTTCATTGTGCCAGTACTTAAGTGGTGTGACAGTGACAGACACAGCCATTAACCATGCCATCTGTGGCCAATGGTTCAGAACAGAGGCAGCTCAGATTTAGCCAAAAGAGAGGGCGACACAGCCATCAATCGTATTGACACCCTGCGAACTAATGGGACACGGAGGACCCCCCACCCATCCACCCACCTTGCGTGTAGATACAAACTCAGAAATACACTTTAAGGTGAAAGGGAGATTCAGAAAAAACATTATGTGACTATTTTTTTTATTATTAAAAGTTTACAAGTTAAACTTTTCTGTGCTCTTGGATTCTTTTAAGAGTGAAAAAGTCTCTAACAGCAGACTTCTTTATCAAACTTTACCATTAATATTCATGGATATGATCGGTGTATTACCCTCAGGCGCTGCACCCTTTTAAGTTTTTACTATCAGTGCACACTAGTAGTTGCAATAATATCAACATATTCATAAAAGGAATATACATAAGTCTGCAGCTCTTGTCCAAGTGATCTATATCCCAGTCAAAATAAAAGAACTGGACTGAGCCTGTTTTATCCTCTGAAACAGTAATCTAAAGCACCTCTATTGTACAAGCACCAGATCTGTCACAAATAGAAAATGTCAGGAAGATAAATCCAGGGCACCAGGAGGCTCGGACTATTGATTTCTACATAAGTAACGTCACCAGCCTGGCTGAGCTCCTCTGTTGATCCGTTTGCCTCTCGGGACACTCTGTTATTTCTACTCGCTGTCAGCCAGGTTACTGTAACAAACACTCGCTTGCTAAGCATTTCTTTTCCGTAGACTGTACACACACCAAACAGAAGGCAGGTGTTTAAAAAAAGACTCAATTAACACATATGAGAATACTCTGCATCTCATAAACTTCCTTTGAGCAGGTGTAGGTGATCCTTTTGGGTCCATAACCCCCATTTAAAACCCATGATACGGATTGAAAAAAATGCACCGTCATCAATCTGAAATCATTACAAAGCCCGCTGAAGTGTTGAAAAGCACCGCGTAAGCTGTTGTTGTGAATTTCACATTAACTCCCTGAAGATGGAGGAATTTCTTCTGACAGTTGGAATGAATGTTTAATGTTTTTTTTTCCTCAGGCTGTGTCCTCAGCTACTGTAACACAACGACTCGATAAGCGAACACATAACCCTTCTGTGCCCTTTTAACTCAGGCATGTGAGTGTTTTCACTGACCCAAATAGCACATGCTCATTTGCATGTGTTTTCAGTGAAATATTAACCGCAAGTATTGCAATATGTTGCATTTCCATTTCAGTTTGTATTGTATAGCTCAGGCAGGCTGAATGAATGTTAATTTGTCAGTATTTTTACATAATAGAACCACATGTATTTTTATATTCCTCCACATGGATAATCAGGTTTCTCTAAGCACTACTTTCACATTCTGGCCTGTTTCCAATTGTCTATGCCGTCAGCACAATAGCTGCCATGCATGTCACTTCCTTTAACATCTGCAGCTTAATGTGGGATGTGTTTTTTTTTTTCTTTTTCCCTGCACTGATTTGCGCTGTGGTGATTTGGAGACCGTGCATTCTGGAGTTGCAGTGTTCCTCTATTACGTAGCCGTGGATCTACTCTCTTACATCTAAATGCGACTATTATCCGATGACTCTAAAAGCCTCAACCTGTTAAACGGCAGTTAAAGTGTACGGATCGTAGCTGTAACATTTAAAGGTCGCCTGCAGTTTTAAATTGCTCCCGTACTCTTCCCCATTCTACTGAAAGTAGAAAGTACTCCTGCAGCAGTTGGTCCAATTTAAATTTTCACACATTATTATTTCATAGATTTGTGCTAACATTCTCCTATTTGTGGTGCTTGACTTTCAGTCATGTTGCCCTTTTACCAGCATTTTCATCATTTAGTCATATTTTTAGTTATAGGCCCAATCCCATTATACACCTTGGCCCTACCCCTCTATTTTGTGCGTTCATGTGAAGGGGTAGGGGTGTCTCGATTCTCAAAGAGTTGGAGGGGAAGGGCTAAAGGGGACGGCCGTTTGGCCCTCTGAACAGTACCACACTACAAACAGAGGGGTATCAGAAATTTCCCATAATTCTGTTCAAATCATCGGCAAGATGGAGGCAAACATTGTGTTATAAACCACATTTCTGCGGTTTGCGGTTGATAGCCGCAAAAAGATGCACAAAGCCCATGCAACAGAGACGGTTACAGCTGCTGACGACATGGTGAATTATTTCACAATCAAAGTTTTCGCATTTGTTTATAGCGCCATCGACGACTGCTGATGATGTAACAGGTCTCGAAGGGTTGCCTCTATTTCACAGAGGAATATTTCAACCCCCGCCGTACTAGTGCAAGGGGTAGGGCTGAAAATGAGAATTGAGATTGGGACTGAGACTATTTCAGAAGGTGTTGCCACATCCAAACCAGAATGCCAAAAAAACAAACAAAAAAAAAAAACATAAAATACTAAAAAGACTTTCACATTCATATTGTGTTTCCAAAAGTTTAGAAAACTTAATATGGTCTAAAAGGCCTCGGAGAACCAAAACAATTGCTTTAATAATTTACAAGATAATGAGGGCAGTGTAATAAATGTATTTTCTTGCAGCCTTTTTCTTTGTTTCATAAAAATGGATCGTAAACTTGTCCTCCTTGTTTGTTTTTTCCAACCTTTTAAACGCTCAGAAACGTATAGAAGGCGGACGAATGACGTACCATCGGCTTTGCAGGACCTATGACAGACAGTAATAATTCTCAGACATGGAGGTGTTTTGTTTGTTTGCTTTCCGTGGCTTACACAGCTTTGCAATTCCTCCTTAGAGACAAAGTAAAAATATGAGAAAATGTTTAGTTCCCGGAGTCGTACACAGGCGGGGTTTGCAAGCGGAGGATGGAGGGGAGTAGAAAGCCCAAAAGGGAGCGGCATTGTAGGAAGAGATAACTGCATGGATTCAGAGCACTTTGATCCCCTCTCCTCACAGATGCCGAATCTCCTCAGATTTATAAGGCTGTTCCCACTAAATAGGTCTACTTTGTACTGCGCCTCTGTCTGCATACAAATGCCATGCAAGGAGGGGATTTGGATTTTAAACACAACTGTTAAACTAGTGCAACTGAAATGACATGTTCTACTTCACTCAGACAGAGAATGTCGCATTAATGTAGCACACAGAACAGAGCGTGGCATGCTTTAATTCTACCAAAGAGCAGATAAAAGCTGTGTGTCCGCTTTGCCCCGCTCTATATTTGATTTATGTGGGTTTTTAGTTTTATTTCATCACGCTAACTCGTCAATATTAAACAAAGTCTGCACGCAAATCGCCGCCCCCATGCTCAAAACACAGCACAAACAAATATGAAATTAATGCATCTTCAAGTGACAGCTGACAAAACTAACCCAGTATTCCAACAGAAAGCAATCTCCAGGAAACTCAGATATTCTTTAACTCTTTGCCCATGAAAACCGAAAGACATGCTGCTTTCTAGTTTATGAAATGCATTTGCATGAATGTGTTTATGTAAAGCTGCCTTTTGAAATGTAAGCTTTTCATCTAACAAGACTGTTTGCATCCCCCTGAGGACAAACAGTAAGTGATGAGACTATGACTAATTATGGGCAGAGAAAACGGTTTTCTGAAGGACAGGAAAAACCGCTGTCCCATCCAGACACAACTTTAATATAAAACATATATTAAAATATAACAGATATCCATGTAGCCTAAATTATATGACTCCACTTGCATAGTTCAGTCAGACTGAGGGATGAATACATTAATATGCATGTAAGAAATGATCCAAAATAGAAAGAATACCAGATTACACATCTTTTATTCTAAACTATACCAAAAGCGTTGGAACAAAGCTAATGTCTGCAGGTCATACACTGATTTATATGCCTGGTTTTGATGTTTCAGGTGCAGCTTCAATACACAAAGCAATAGTAGATGTATACAAAACTGGAGTGCGATGCCATCATTTTCCTTATGTCTCCATCATCCCTGTCCACATGGATAAAAATCTCTGTTTTTGCAACCTAAAATGCAGTTTATGTGTGGACAACAGGCCCAAACAGAGAGAAAAGTATTCATCATATACATTTTACCTTGTTATTCAGTATATCTCTACATTGCACATATTTCTATTGCACACTATCTTTTTTTTTATTTTACATTCATTAACCCATAAAGACCCAATGCTACTTTTGTGGCAATTACAAAAATGAATTGTTCTCTCTACTTGACCTTTCTTAAGTGTTTTATCATTTCCATTCCATCATTTACCATTTATTATTATACAATCCTCTGCATTTTGCATTTTTTAAGTGAAAATCAGGTATTTTCCTATATTTCATTTACTAATCATGTAGATGTTTATAAAACCTGAGATTAAAGTTAAGGGTTATTATGTCAGAAACAGAGCAAAAGTGACTTTATCAGCAAATACCTGTATATCATGAACTGAACATAAACCGAGTGTCTCCATCCACTGTCATTGATCCAAGTCCATGGGTTTTACTGGTGAATAAGTGTTGTAGAAGATGACAGTGTTTCCACGGTAACTATGGAGCCTCTGAACGTCCAAATGAGTCATATCTGGTGACCATGAAAAGATGATAAACTGTATTTTACACCAATTATTTACATGTATTGATAGGATTGGATGGATCAGAAATTATTAAACATTTTACATTAACAGATATTTTGGTTTCCAGTAGCTGCATTTTCTTTGGGTCTTCATGGGTTAAAATACGTCTGCATTTCATTGTGTTGTCATTAGTTGTAAGTGCACTGTTGCTGGCAGAGACCAGTAGCAATATTGTTGCACAACCTATGTAATGACAATAGACAATACACAGTAGGACTGTTCTATTCTATTGTATTCTATTGTATTCTATTGTATTCTATTCTATTCTATTCTATTCTATTCTATTCTATTCTATTCTATTCTATTCTATTCTGCAGAGTATTCACATTGGTGTGGACAGGGCATAAAACTCTGTAACTTAATCCCACTCACTTTACCTCATTCACAGATAAATTTGTCACATGACTGAAAATAAAGGCATAAACCAAAATCTCAAGCGAGTGCACCAAACGCAGAACCTCCATTAACGTCACATCCCAACACGGTTTTCACAAAATTAAAATAGAACGTGGAGGCTGCTTCATGCCCACAATGCATCTTTTTATGGCTTATTATAATGATTTATTAGCTCTTCTGCACCTCCTCAGTCCTCTGTCAGAGCGTTGACAGTACTGTTTGCCTTTTAAAATTTCAGGTTTGGATTAAATTCTAAGTCGTTCATGAAGTCAGACAGAGAATTCATTAGAGATAATTGGCCTTGTCTTGAGATTTGCAGGTCTGAGTACATATTTTCTGAACAAAGACATCTGATGGTGTTTATAGTTATGACACTGTCTTTGTAAAAATCCTCTTCTGGTCAAAATACTGAAGAGTGAATATTGAATAGTCTGACTGTATTACTGCGGCTGTTTACATGACCATAAAGGTCTGATAAGTGGGAGTAATCAGATTACTGTAATCTAACACATTTACACTTAAGAAATGCGATAATTGAAAAACCCTGGTTTAGACGCTCCCGTCCATTATTGGATTTCTTTTGGAGTACGTACGTATGTAGTGATGGTAGACTCAAACTTCCTGTTGTCTTCCACTCACCTTTGACTACATAACTTCAGTTTTCTATGATTTAAATTGTTTTTATACATGCACAGATATAAAAGAATGAAATAAATCAGATTAACCTGTATACATGCAGGACAGTGGTGGCTGCTGGTCTTTAAAACAGGGGAAGCTCATCTTACGGCTCCATCATAAAACTTGTCGTTATAGCAAAGCAATTAAAAATAAAAGGAATGCTTAATTGTGGCTATGTGTCATCTATACCATAAAACCACAGCAACACACACTTGCAGGTGTATAACCTGACCCTTTTTCTCTTCAGCTGATGTAGAGCATATTGTTTCACCAAAGTAAAGCTGAGGCATTGTACTGTCTATATACACAGTGTGAAATAATGGAGTTTGGACCGCGCTTTGGCACTGATATCCACATGGGACTGAGCTCCAACGTGCTCCGATGTATGTTTCAACATCGCTGTCAGTCAAAACAGGTTCAGCCTTTCGGACCAGTACCTACTCTTTCCAACTGTTCATCCAATCCAGCGTCCAAAGTCCAGCGTCCTGGCCCCGCCCACTGACCCATTTCACTCCCAGATACACTGAACGGCCGTGGGAGGGTTTTGGGTAGGATGGTTTCATGCATTTAGCCAATGATCACCATGCTTCCCTGCAGTGAAAAAAAACAGCTCGGTGCTGCCTCATAGACAACCCATTGACGCTCGACGTCAATGGGGAATTCAACAGTGTAGGCTACTGATATGAGTGTATCAGGGAATTAACGTCAGAAAACAAAAGATAAACAGCTGACCAGAATGACATAGCCATAAAATTAAGTGCATGCTTATGCGATTTTAATGTAAATGTAATTTGTGTCTTTATTGTAAATTCAACAGTACAATTCTGCCCATTCATGTCCTGAAATGTTAGGGGAAGTTCAGCTTCCCCTGTTGTCTCAGGGCAATTGCCCCAGCGCAGACGTAAAACTACAAAAGAAATCAGATGAACCTGTATACATGCAGCAAGACATGGGAGTATTGTTATCAGTTGTTACATTCTTGGTGTGTGTAGGAAGATACATTTATTTATTATTTATTATTTTTTGTGTCTTGTTAGCGTTGGCTGTTTCATTTGTGTGCTGTTGATGTGTTCTCTTTTTGTATATCTTGTTATATACAGTTATATGCAAAAGTCCTAGTCCAACATTAGGTTTGTTGGTTTAGTAAAGTTCTATTGACCACACATATGCATTTCTCAGTCTCTGTATTTAGATCCAATCTCATATATGTGAAATATGTACAACAGTAAAAACAAAAGTTGCAGAGAAAAAATCGCTTCTATAAACCAAAGTGGTTGTATTTACTGTGACCTCCCTTTGAATTTAACATGCCTTTAACCCTTTTGTTAAAACAATATGAGATTTATTGCATTAATTTCCTGATGTTTTATACCAGGTTGCATTCAACACATGTCAGGTGTTTCTAACTGTTTGTGCTGCTTCTCGTCATGGGGTCAGAGGTCACAGTAAATCGGGACTTTAACCTTTACAACTCATTTAGTTGAGTTTTTGATGTGTCTTTTAAGGCTGTGCACATATGTCCTATATATATTCTTGTTGCATCTAAAAAAAAGAGAAGGGGAAATTTGAACACTGCAAAAACAACAAAGATAGACATGTGGCTGAAGTTTCCCTCTAAATTTAAAAGCACATCTTATACATTAACACTGATTTTGATTGGTAGAAGTGCGGCATTGCAAGCCTGTGTGCTGGATTGCTTCAGTCTCTTGTTCTTTTTAAAGACCCACACAACAAGCGGAAGCCTTCACCCTTACATTTGCTCAGACAGCAGTGTGCCTATCAGGCCAATAAAGCTCTGCAGTGTGTGTGTCCTCTGACTAACCAGCTACAAGGCTGCCATTATGAAATGTGGCATGTGTACTGTCTCCTTGACTTGATGATGATAAATCAAGACCATCAGGCTTGGATGATTCATACCCTGGTGTACCGATGATTCTCCCCAAAAAATGTTTTCTTCAGACATCAATGTCAAACAGATTCTAAGGCTTCTGGGAAAAAAAGTAGCAGCTCTTGGGGTGGTTCAGTGTGTCCTCAGTGCTTAGTGTTGTAGTCATGCTGTATGTCCAAACCTCATGAATTTATCTCTGTGCAGCACATTTTTATCTTGCTGACTCTTAAACCTATGGAGAATCAGAGGCCTTTTCATGGCGTTTACAGCAGTGGTTCTCAACTGGTCTGGCTTCAGGACCCACTATCACCCTCAATGACAAGACAAGAACCAAATGATAAAAGTTAAACTTCTAAAATGTATTTAATAAAAAGATGTGTTTTGAACCTGAGATAATACAGAATATCATAGTATGCCAACACAGAAGACAGATTAATGATAAACCAAACTGATGATATAGAAACATTCCATTTAACACTGAATTCGGTACATTTTAACCAAAATCAAAGATGTGAACTCAGTTAAAAGTTATAAGTGCATTCAGTCACTTATTCAAGCATTAAACACACAGAGGGTTTTGTCCTCATTGTAGGTAAAACCATATCTGATGTAGTCGTTATCATACCTGAGTTTCTCCATGACGTAAATAAAAACTTTTAGGTCTTCTTTTATGCTTTGAAATGTCTGGTGTTAATTAGCATTACCACCACCTACTGTTGGCGAGTGTGATTGTGAATAGACGGCGCTCAGATCCATAACAAATACAGCACAGGATTGGTTTCTTAACATTATTTTTGGCCCCACCAAAAGGCCGCGACCCACTGAAAATGGATTTGCAATGCGCTTTTAGGTCGTGACCCACCAGTTGAGAATTGCTGGTGTAACCCTTTAACCCCTGACGTGTCTGTGGTGAGCGTTCTGAATTTATTATTTATTCAAAATATTCCTAAAAATTCAACCCTTTGCTCAATAGTTCAAATTTTGAAAATGTGCTCATGTTCAACATCCTAAATCTCTTATTGATGTACATTCTGAGTGCCTTATTTAGTCGAAACCTGTCAAACTTCAATTCCTCTCTTTGTCTTTTTCTTTTTCCACCCTGTTTTGACCTAAAACACACAGTAAAACAAAACCACTGAAGAAAAGGAACACAAACACATACTCACAGCAGCTTTTATGACACTGAAACAGACGACAATTCACAGCAGCACGTTTACCTGGAGTCATGATTCAGGGGTTAAAGGGTTAAAGTGTCCTTTACACAGCAGGTGCCGCACCGATTCTACACCATCTGCCTTTCGGTGACGCCGCCGAGCCCCGCCTTCTGAACTGAGCCGAACTCTCCATCAAAGCACAGAGGGGTGTTGAACAGTACGGCTCTAATGATGCACTAAATGGGACGAAAGGGTTTCATTCCTTTATGTGCCTGCTGGGTTATCTAGGAGAGCACAGAGACATCCCACAATAATGCAACCTTTTACAAATTCACCTTGAACCGAATGTAAAGACTTTAGGTAAAAACAAGTGGGCTGTTAGACAGATGGCCCAGACACCCTGTTGTAAAAGCGGTAAAAATATTCAATCAGAGTGTGATTACACTTTGCTGGAGGAGGATGCTGTATGGAGAGGTTGCACTGATGATGATAAATGATCTTTGCTTAGGTCTTGTAATCACACTCGCTTTAATTCCGGTGTGTCTTCTCTCGGCTTCTCGTTCCTTTGTGGTCACTCGTAGCGCGACACATTCACCCATAACTCCTCTGGTAATGTACGATATTTTCGTAATTTGTAATAAATGCAAATTTAAACCTAAGAGCAAGGTACACTTAGAAGTGAACACATCGGTCCTTTCAGCTACTGCCAGGACTCATTATAATGTACAACCCTGTGTCCTACAAATCTCATTACTTCTTAATGGTTTTTGCCTAATGTATTTTGGAAGAATTCATATAATAGCAGGTTGTGATTTATTTATTATTTTTTTTTTTTTCAGTTCTTTACCAAACCAGAATTGGACATTTAAGCTACAAAACATTTTAGTTAAAGCTGCACTGAAAAATGCATCACTTTATAATAAATATATGGTTGAAACTGCTTTTAATGATAATGGTTATTTACAGTACAGGTGATGGGACAGAATTATTCCTGTACGTGTGAATTATTTACTTACAGTGTTCATTTTGGGTCATTTCATGCCTTAGTGTTCTGCTGTATGCAAAATTAAATTATCTTCACATTTTACTGAAAAGTATAGTTTCCTTAAAACTTCAGACCAAATTCCAAAAACAAGTCAAAGATAAGCATAAGTGACTGAAATAACAACAAACAGTCACGATCAGTAGGAACATAAGTGTTCATGGGATGAACATCTGTGGTTGAAGCCGCCTTTGTCATGTAAGGCTCCACTGAAAGTGTGCTAAATTGTCATAGACTGGTTTTAGTGATTTAAAGAGAAAAAAACATTGTGTTTAACAAACTACATGAGGAAGCTGTGGTGTAAATCTGAGTTACAGAAATTAGGTATTTCTCACCATTACATCAATAACATACATGTAGCAACATAAAAAGTACTGGTATATTCACAAAACCCACCACTGCCAACAGTTCAAAGTAAATAAATGTAATTATCGCTAACAAATTAAAGCTTTGGTTGAATAATTATCCACTTACAGTGATTATTGTATAGTATCATAACACTGTGGTGTCTTAGCTTATAGTTTAATTTAGAATAGCGCATATTTATATCATATTATATTGAATCATATTTAATACTTGACTATACTGTATTACCAATTTTTCTCCACATCTAACCTTTCCTAAATGATTATCAGTTACTGTATTAATATCGTCCCCATTTTTCAATGAAAACGAGGTCTTATCCTATATTTAACTGTCCAGTAAAGGTTATTATATAAGAGTAGAAAATGCTGAAGTAAAAGTGACTTTTTCTACTAAATATATCATTAACTGAAGAGAAAACAAGCATCTACAACCACTGTAGTTTATCAGACTAATTATATTTTTTTAATGAATCAATTTTGTAGAACATGACGGCGTTTCCATATTCACTACTGAGACTCCGAACGTACAAAGAAGACACATACGATGCTGCTGAAAAGATGAGAAACTGCATTTTACTTGAATTATTTATACATCGTGATAAAATGTGTGGTTTAAAAGTTATCAAACCTTTCGGGCATATAGAATGGCAGCTGTTTAGGTCTTTGAAACTTAATTTAAATAATGAACAGATTTTTTAATGTGGTGTCTGTAGATTACAGTTTCCATTACAGGCTTTTGCAAACAGTATGAAAATATCTGTTTGGATATAAAGTTGAACTAACAAGTGAAAGGTATGAAGGGACTTTGTTGTGTAGAATTAATAATTGCCTCCTCTCTCATGCGCGGACTCCTTTGTCATCTCCACAAACTGTAAATATTTCACCCTCTGAGTTTTTCAAAGCTTTTAAATCCTCCGTTTCTATATTCTGTCATCTCTGTCTGCGCGGTGGAAGGTAATTGCCTGAATGTTGTTGCTCAAATCAAGAGCTTTAC
The DNA here is from genome assembly GCA_037367365.1 of Apogon talboti. Lineage (NCBI taxonomy): Eukaryota > Metazoa > Chordata > Actinopteri > Kurtiformes > Apogonidae > Apogon > Apogon talboti. The sequence goes on along the minus strand of JAPQRQ010000028.1, from coordinate 12,562,677 downwards.
TTCCCATTTTGTCCCATAGCCGCGCAAAATAAGTTCTTTTCATGTCTGAATCTAATTAATATAGCTTTTCTACTGCTTGTTAAATGCACACACCTGATCACATGGTGCCCGGGGGCTGCTCTGATATGAAAATTAGTCAGAATGCGTGGCCACTGCTTTTACACTAGTTATGATGGATTTCTTTATGCGAGGCATTAGAAGTGTCACATCTCCAAGGCTTTTATTTCCTAGCTGATCTTTGCCCTCCTTACAAAGAGTTAAATGAAATCTGACATTTTACATTGGCCTATTTGTTAGAGGGGTCGCCCTATAACCACATAGCCACTGCTTTAAATCCTACATAATAGCCAGCTGATGTGGGTGCTGAATGTAAAGTACAATGCAAATGAAAAGTCTGCTCTGAGTCCGTCTCAGCTGTGACTCACTCAAGGCTGGAGACGGAGAGCTCCAAACACAACAAAATGCTGACAGCTCAGCTTCTGTATGGTCCCTTATTCACTGGAGTTGCCAGTTTGAAATGTTGACTGGTGTAATGGAACGTAATGGGACAACACTAAATGTTGACTTAGGGTGGGCCAAGCACTGGAGTGTTAAAACTGATTAAGCTGATGGTGCTGTTTTGCGTTGGGGGGCGCTCAGTGCAACGCAGCGCTCGTTTGGGGTTAATGCCGTCATCCATGCATGAAGGCACAAGTGGGCAGCCGCTAGAAGAGCAGGCTCTTTATTCCGTTTGCCAAGTAGAATTGAGGTTTTCCTCTTCAGGCATTTAATGGAGATAACAGCTTGTTATTCAGAGGGCTGCACTAGCAGGGCTGCATCCATTGTTACATCAGTGCTGATCAGAGCTCATTAAACCCCTCGCATTGTTCTCTGTCTGCTGGCTGCAAATCTCCGCTTTAAAGAGACAAAATGCGCAACGAATGCCCCTAGCAGTGGGCATTAAAATAATTAGTAATTTTTAAAAATAAACATGTTTTTAAAGTAGTAAGCATTAAAAATAACTGTGTTTGAGAAGTTTAAGATGGCTATTTTCTTAAAATTGTGTGTATTTTTTTCCCCCGAAATGTGACTTCGAAGACAGTAACTGCACAATAATAAATGTATAATGTGAAAGAAAAGTTGTTCTGAGATAGTTCTCAACAGAAATACTTTTTATAGAAGCATTAAGCATTAAAACTGCAGCATTTTTCTTGTATAGACAGGTTTAAGATGCCATCTTGCAAAAATGTATTGTTGTTCCTCCCAAAGTTTGACTTGGAAGACAAATAATGCACAAAGTAAATGTATAATGTAGATGAAAACTACTTCTGAGGTAGTTCTCAGCAAAAATATATCGTATAGAAGCATCACATATTAAAATAGTTGCATATTTGTCCTGTATAGAGAAGTTAAAAATGGAAATCTTGCTAAAATGTTGTATCATTGTACCCACATTTTCACTCAGAAGACAAAGAATACACAAGTATAAGTCTATGATGTAAATACTTCTAGTTCCGAGGTGGATTTCAGCAATTCAACATTGTATAGAAGCAGCAAGCATTAAAATACAAGCATGATTTTCCCATAGAGGGAAGTTTCAGATGGCCATTTTGCTAAAATGATAAACAGAAGTGTGAAAAAAGCAACATTTTTCCTGTATACAGGAATTAAAAATGGCCATACTACTTAAATTGTGTATGATTGTTCTCAAAATGTAATAAATATTGTAGAAAGATAAACGTATTAAGCAAAAGACAACTAGTTCTGAGGTGATGTTCAGCAAAAAGACATTGTATAGAACCAGGAAGCATTAAAATAACTTTTTTTTTTCTTTTCCTGTATAGAAAAGTTGAAGATAACATATTGGTAAAAGTATGCACAATTTTTTCCCCCCCATAATTGGACTTGGAAGTCAGCAAACGCACAAAAATAAATGTATAATGTAAAGACTAGTTCTGAGGTCATTCTCAGCAAAAAAAGACATTGTATAGAAGCAGGATCCCGTGACATATAATGAGCTGTGGTCATTAAAAGCATAATTCACAAGACTTTGAGTAACAGTAGATGAATCATGATGAGGACGTGCTGGAAAAAACCAGTAACGATGGAGGGAAAAGCCACAGAACCAGCCTTCTAATGGCTTCTTTCTTGAACCTGTGGCTCAGCTGCGAATGATTTAATCGTCTCTGTATGTCTAAAAATAGCCTGTAAATGTCGTAGCTTTGCACTTTCGGTATCAGACTTAATACACATGCATACCTCCGAGACCACATCATGTTACATAAAATGGTCTGACCTGGCCCCTCGACGCAAAGCTCTAACTTTTTAATATTTTGCTGGAGGTAGAGGAAACAAATATTGAAGTTTATAAAGTATACGGACGGAAATATTGGGACACATCATGGCTACAGTTACCGTAAGATGTCCTGTTCATGCTGATTTGAAATAAAAGCATTTTAATGAGAAAGTTTTCTTCCTAAGTGAGATGTGATGAAAGTAGATGGGTAGTTGTTGTAGAAAATTATTATTTACAGTCAGAGCATGAAACATATTTGAGACATTTAGAAGTAGACCAGTTAAAATCATAGTCATGGATTAAAAAAAAAAAAAAACTAAAATGTTTACAGAATAAAACCATCTCAGAGACAATTTTAGACACAAAGATAACAATTTAAACCAAACTAACCAATGCAATGATATTTATCCCAATATAAAACTATATTATGACATTTGT
>JAPQRQ010000028.1:12549136-12559864 GCA_037367365.1 Apogon talboti | reverse complement strand
ACTATATTATGACATTTGTCATTATTATTTTGTATTCCAGACCCCTGTTAGAAAAGAAACACCTGAATTCAACGTGTCCCAATACTTCTGTCCATATAAATGTGTAATAAAACTTGGACTGGCAGCAGAATCAGATCAGAATCATCTTTACTTGCCAACGGGGACAGACTTAGAAACAGACTGCAGTGTTTCAGATGTAATACTGTCTTTACCAATCAATAATACATACATGTTGTCTCAATAGTAAATTTTTAATATAAGATGTAATCCAAACTGTAAGAAAAGTCAATTAAGAAAAATACACATATTACCATATACATAAGAACACAGTATCTACTTGTGGTCAGTTATAGTGCAATTTTTTGAGCAACTGTGGGTATCAATCAATGTAAGCAGCAGTTGTACAGTTCAATAGCTGCACTTTTCCCTCCATCTTCCTAAAACTCCTATTGTCTTCTTCAGGATTCATGAAAGTGTATTTTGTTGTTTTCCAGAGGCATCCCCCAGTCCTGTAAAGAGCTCCCCAGAAACATCCCCCATGACGTCCCCACGACAGCGCCGGGACTCGGACCGCTACTGCCAGCTATGCAACGCCTGGTTCAACAACCCCGGCATGGCCCAGCAACATTATGATGGCAAAAAGCACAAGAAGAACGCGGCCAGAGCAGATCTGCTGGAGCAGCTGGGGAAGACCCTGGACATGGGGGAGATGAAAGGTACAGAGGCCGGGTCTCCTCTTAACTACATCATTCCACTACACTTTAGAATATCATTAGGCCCATTTGTTACACTAACATATTATTCTGATTATTTGACTTGTGATAAAATAAAAATACAAGTTAAAAATGTCTCAACTACCATTTTTTTAAAGTTTAAAAATATTTAAACTTTAAAATCCTTGTCTAAGTTAGCAAATTCTGTCCACTTAACCCTGTACAACCTGACCCATCAAAAACTAGCCACGAAATTCAACTTTTTGGGAATTGAGATGTTTATTGGACCTTTTAACAAAATCCAATCAAAACATTTGCCATATCATTTTGTTCAAGATATATTTTTGTATCACATTTGATACATTGGGTGTTTTTATAAAGCACCTCATTTACCTGCAGTATTAAATTTGGTACACGTGTTTTCAGTACTATTTAACTAATATAAATACCAAAATTATTAAGAAATTATATGTTGTTTCAATACATCATTTACTCATTTTTGTAAAAAATCAATACCAAAGACTTTCCTGCAAAAAGTGTGTGGAAGATTTAACGATAATGGCCATATTAGAAAGGGGAAAAAAAGGCCCTTCCACAGGACTCATATACAAAAGGTATTTAAGGAAAGTATAGATCTTGTCGATTAGACAGAGGTCTCAGAACCTGACGTAGGAAACATGATACAAATGGTTTTATAGGGTTAACTTCAGTGACAGTTCAAGTGGGCGGAGTAAAAGCCCTGCGTCATCATGTATTGGTGACATATCGTTGAAATGCATTATGGGCAATTCGGCAGGGGCCTTTTCCGGTCATGAACCTATCATTGCTATTTCACGCCTCCATTCCAAGTTGGGAATACATTTTATAATGCACATTACACATTTATTTTGTTTAAGAAATTGCCTCAACTGTATGCACTTCCATTATTTGAAATTTATGGAAGTAAAAAAGATTTTCATGATGGAAAGAAATATCATGGTGCTTTTCTTTAACGGAAATTGCTGCAGCTGAACTGTTATCATTAGTGTTGTCAAATTATTAAAATTTTCAATTAGATTAATCACAGAGTTGCTGTGGATTAATTTCAATTAATCATAGCTAAATATCATTCAGTTTGAATGATTATTTAATTATTATATATTATAATATAATTAATATATAATGTTATAATATTTTTAATTATTACATTATTATTCATCACGTTTCATTTTGCATGAGCAAACAGACTCAAGGAAGAAGGGAATATATATGCACTTAACGTATTTATTAAACACCTTCAACAGTTTTAACAAAACAACTTGAAACAGCTCTTCCATCTTAGGTTTTTTTGTACTCAAATTTCCCATGGAGAGGGCCAATGTGCGGTTTTGCATCTTCCATCTTTAACAGTTGGTTCTGCTGCCTATCACTACCGGATCAACTGACCATTTGTGCATGTGTGACAGTAACTCTACTGACGAAATGCGTTGGCAGAGACCTTCAGAGTGACTCTGCACTGCAGATGGGTTAATTGGGTTAAAATTTTTAATCAGATTAATAATGATGATGGATTAATCCACATTAACATGTAAATTTTGACAGCCCTACATATTATTATTATTATTATTATTATTATTATTATTATTATTATTATTATTATAACATTTTCAATTATGTCTCATCACCTTTTAAATTATTAGGTGAGATAGCCTAAATAAATAAAAACAAATTAAACAGCTAAAAATAAAGCTAGCAGATTTTGCAGTTACAGTTAATAGCACAGTCCCCTCACAGCGTAGAGGGTCCTGGGCTCGATTCCAACACCAGTCATAACTGGTGAGGTGAAATAACAGATCTATATCCACTAAACTAGAAAACTGGTGTGTACATCAATTTCATTGAGACAACATGATGATGATTTTTCAATTGACGTAAACACTGAAGGCACCCCTTTCACTCATATTTTTAAGTTGAAACAACACGTTATATTTTACAGTGTATAGATGACATATGTTAGCATAACAATTGTTATTTGTCCTTGAGCAAACACACTTTTTGTTAACAGAATACATATTTACTTTCCTTATTGTGTAAATTAAACTGGCCGTAAGCCCTTCGGACTACACTTTAATGTACTTGAGTGGACGGAGGGCCCTGGTGGTAGAGGAGAATAGATTGATCTTCATGGTTCAAGCCCTTTTTCATCAGATATAATCAAGCTGAAGTGTCCGTAAGCAACACCCTGACTGCATAATGGTTTCTGGGCAGTGCTTACCCTTGACTTCTGATCTGCCTCTTAGGAAAGTGAAACTGATTTCCCTAAAGTGATCAATGAAATATGACACTATTATTTATTAATAAACTCTACTGTTGCCTTTCCTGACAGTGAATTAAGAAATGTATCTAATGAGGACTGGGGGGTAAATGAGTGATAGTGGAGCACCTTACAGTTACTGTTCAATACAGTGCATTGAACATTTCTGTACACAAACCATAAATCTTTCCTTTATTTTCTGTTTATACTTTACTTGTGTATGATTTTGGGAATATGTAAAGTGACTCAGTCACCACAGCATTGCACATTTCTACAAAGATATACAGTTAAATCATTACTGAACCTTGTATATAGGTCTCTCTTAAAGGGGTTCTATGTAGTATTAATATTCCACAACAGTGGGGGGAGTCACATACCAGAACACACTTAGCACCAAAACCACCAACAAATCAACCCTATGCATCCACAGACTGTATCACTCACTTAATAAAGTATAAAACACCACTGTTTAAACACATCTGTATTATGGTTTCATCAAGTTTTCAAACTAAAACTCACAGCCTCTTATTTTTATAGTCACTCAAAATAACATTGTCTCTTATAATCTTCATGTGCTGTGTCAGCTGATAGTTTACATTACAGCTCTGTTAGGTTAGCTGTGTTTTTCAACAGAAAACAGCCACAGTAAAACCACAAATCACCTGTCAGTAGCTGAACTAAAGATCTGTTTGGAATCGAACAATCGAGGTCAGAACTGTCAGTTTAGTCTGAACTGTGGAGCAATAAACTTAGCAAAGGTAATAACATCACATAATAATTTTATACCTTCATAAGCCTCATAATCAAACTGACCCGTGTAGAAGAAAGGCAGTGATTTCATCATCAAATTCCATTCTTTTCATTTACAGCTGTGTCCAGTGGAGAAAACAACAACAATGCTTCTAGTTTTTATCACTTCTTTTCTTCGACTCTAAAAGTTGTTCCTTCATGGTTCTCATCCCATCTGGTCACTTTCTGATGCTTTGGTCAAAGGCCCTGTGGTGTTAGTTTTCCTCACCATGAGTGACTCACTACTCCCTCTAATGGTCACATCAATCCAACAGACTGTTGGTGTAGATGGATGCATTTCATGTCTCTTTAATCCAGTACATTGGCATCTTTGACAGAACTTCAGAGCTCTTGCTGTGATTTCCGCATCAAAGGCCATTCTTTTCATTTAGATCTTTTACATTTTAAACGAGAATCCAAATAATAAGAAAATGGTAAAAATGGCGGATTAATCTGTGATCGTTTTGATGGTGCATTCTCATGTTAATGAGGAAATAAATGGAAAAGATTCTTTAAAATCATGAACACTAACTTATTCATTCATTCAGTTTCCACTTAATCCATGAGAGGGTTGTGGGAAAGTCCAGAGCTTATCCCAGCGACCAACAGGTGAAGGCCGGGTTCACCCTGGACATGTGACCAGTTCATTACAGGGCTGACATATACAAATTAACAGCAATTGACTCTCACATTTACACCTACTGGTGGCTTTAGATTGACCAAATAAATTAAATAACTATTAAATAACCACAAACTTGTTATATTTACATGCATTTTATCTAGTATTAAGTTTTTGGGTAGGTGTATTGCTTAAAAGTTATACTTGGAAGGCTTCAACATTTCTGCTTATTTTTGCAAAAAGCTGCATTTTGATTGCGTATTTTATAAATGATTGACTGGCAGTAACAGAAGGTCTCAACAGATGGTAGTTACTTAAAAGAAACATGCAAAATCATGGTGTCATCCTAGAAGTGTCTTTATTTAGAAATAGTTTTCCCATTCTATATCCTCCTGAGAACCAGCAATGCATCTTTGTCCTCTGTGGGGGAAAAGAGTTTCACATTTTTACTTAAAAAAAATAAAATTAAAAATGATGCCCAGTGCAAAGGACATTCCATAGAAAGAAAATTAAAAAATGCATCTGAAAAAAAACCCCCAAAAAACTGTTGCATCATCATCAATAAAGGAAAGTATTTAATGTAAAAAAAAGCCAAAAATGTTACTTTCCTGGGTCTCAGGAGGATATTGATGTCTTTATGGGAAAGTAATAGTCCAGACTCTGTAGGCGGTAATGTATGTTGTATTAAAATACACAGATGAGCTTGTATTATTGATTGGTAAAGACAGGGTTACATCTGAAACACTGCGGACTCTTTCCAAGTCTGCTCCCGTTGAAGTGAACTTAACACTTTTGACTGCAGCTGTCAGTTCGTCTCTCTGTGGAGTCCACCAGCGATGTCACAAGCTGTTAATTTTACAGGAGGAGGAAAAGGAGGAGATCTGATGCTTATCGTCTCCCAGACACAATATGTCGATAACAATTACACAATATTATTCCAGCCGGTGGAGGGCCGGCTGCCAGAAGAGCAGAAGGAGCCCAGAGGTGTTGTAAAGGGCATCTGAGCGTGACCGCGCCAAATGGGAGAAACAGCTGATTGGACACGGACCTTTAACTTCAGGCCTGATTGGTTCTTTATGCCTGTAGGTGTGTGCTGTGGCTGGTGGAGGGCAAATCAAGTACCGCAGTTCAGTCCAAATTACACTTGTCGTTTGTGAGATTTAGTTTGAAAAAGTCATCGCAGGTTATGCTTCGGTACCAAAAAACTCAACTCTGCTTAGGAAAAGATGATCTGTGACTTAAATGCACAGTAATTTCCACCTGAGAGTATTCTCTCGACCCAAACTATAAAATGCACTAGTAGTAGAGGATTCATGGAGTTGCATAAGGTCATGGGAGTTGTTGCTCTCACCATATTAGATTAAGATTATTTATTTGTCAGTATATAGTTCAAACACGTAGACATGAGAATTCAACCTACTTACTTTACCAACATCTTGCTGGTGAAGCTAAACAGTGAAAAAAAATCAGTTGCAAACTAAAGGACTAATTATAAATATATATTCCCTGACGTCATTTAAATAATTAACTATTATTAATCTCTTTTTTGTCAGTATGTACTTCACACACATAGACCACACACCCAAATTGACCTTCTGCATTTAACCCATCACTAGCTCATGCAGGAACACACCACACACTGCAGAATAGGAGCAGTGGGTTTGCTACTGTATATGAAGCACTCAGGGAGCAAATGGGGGGTTAAGTGCCTTGCTCAAGGGCACATCAGCCAACCACTTTCTGCTAGTCCGGGGAATCGAACCAACGACCCTTCGGTCACAAGCCGATTCTCCAGCCTTTTAACCCGGGTAGAAATCATATTTACAGACACTGAAATTTGGAAAGCATAAAATAGAACACATATGCTCTTCAGTCTGAACTGCGATGGTGTGTTTATAGCTTCTCACATTTGTTTTTACTGAATTACACATCCACCCGTTTTAACTAAATGACAAGACTGAACTTAAATTCATGAAATAAAACAGCGTAGAGAACTACAGATTACATCTAGTGTCACATATTCATGTTATATCTCTCTAATGAAAAGTGTAGTGAAGTTTGAATCTGTTCCCTGTTGGAAGCTGATTATTTCTTGATGCTATCTAACTCCAACTCTATTTCTAAGCTAACATCTGCCTTTGGTGCCTGCGTCCTTTGCATGTTTCTGAAAAATGCGTACATTTGAAGCAATCTTTTAAAAAGGCCCAAAATGAAAATGTGAAATATGAATGTTTTGAATAAACTAGTGTGGTGTCAGTAGTGGAGGTGGTGTTGTGTCATCAACGGGTGGCGCTGTAGGATACATTATTACATGGCTCTAATAAGCAGAGGAGAAGAAGTAGAAGTAGTACTGCTACTGTTTTTCATCTAAAGTGAGTGTGGTGTCATTTTTCACAGAGGAGACAGAGGAATAATCTGGTCTCATCAGTCCACAGACCTGTTGTATCAGACAGGGTTTCACACTGTAATGAGTTAAATGTTAGGTATTTCAGAATTTGCTAAAAAAAAAAAAAAAGAAAAAAAAAAAAAGAAGCATTTCCATTTTGACAATTTGGCAAAACACATGAAAAATTACCAAAAACTTTTTTGCTAAATTCAGGGAGTTTTTTTTTTTTTCATTTTTGTTGTTTCCCTAAAAAATTCCAGTGTGAAACTCAAATTTTGCATTAAAATGTTTATGTAAATGCATTTTATAATAACAGCCACCAGGATTTCTATGTGGAAGACAGTACTCACTCCTGAGTTTGTCAGTGTTTCTCTTCTGTTACTACTGAGCAATAATGTGCAACACCAGCTACTGGTGGATTAGAATCTGAATTGGCCAACATCAACAAATGACAATTGCAAAACAAACTGTATGATAATGTTATAAAATTAACCTTAAACATTAGTCAAAGGGATATGACACTACTTACAGTTGATCAGGGCTGGTAGGGTGTTACATATTTGTCTGAATTTCAGAACTGAAGATATAGAATATTTGATATAAATACATAAGTTCAAAAAACCTGTTACATACTTTGTATTTTTAGAAATGAAAATGATGTTTTATAGAAATGTTCCATATCACACTCTATAGTATCTCTATCTTCAGTATCATCTGTTTTACACACTACTTCTCTCGCTGTGGTAGGAAGTAATGCACACGCCAACATCAACACAGTCATTACGACGAGGCTGAAAATGTCAGCGTGCTGGCTGCACTATTCAGCACTTGGGCTAATGAGCGTTTCTCTCTGGCGATTATCAATTAGTAATGAAGTGGCAAATCATCCAATCAGGGAAAACCAGCTCTGTGAGCCTGTGGATAGGAGAATGGGACCACAGGAGGCGAATTGGGAGGGGAAGGCATGGATGGATGCAGGCAGGCAGAGGGATGCAGATGCTTCTTCACTTCCTCTTTGCAGATCTCGTCTCTTTTCCGCCTTTCCCTTTCTCTGACCTCCAGCGCACTCCTCACACACCTCTCGGCTCGCGGAGAAAATGTGCAGTCTGACTCTGAAGATTGCCATGTGATGAAATATTCAACAGCCCCTGTAAAGGAGGAGGTGCCATCATCCCGGGGCTGCAAATTGTTGTCTATGCAGAGCTGAGGAGTCGAGGAAAAGTTGATAGCCAACAAATGATGAGGAAAAAGAGAAAGCGAGGAGAGGCATGAGAGGCCAGGCCATTAGCACTTGACTGCCCCTGTGTTTGGATTCTAGACACACACACACACACCCTTCAGGGGTCATCTGAACCCACTGCCCAGTCAGCTCCTCCAACAGACTTTGACCAGATGATAGAAAAACACACTCCCTTTTATAAAAAGAGTACTTTAAATGTTTTATAGCCGTCTGTATATACAGAGAGTGGAGAGTACTATGTGTTCTCTGTACTGGATGAGAAAATATAGCCTCACTTTGCAGCATGTTGTAAAATTGATGGCACTTGTTCACCTGCGCTCTTTCACATGGCTTTCAATCTTTTCAAACTTTAACATTTTAGTGCATCTAATAAATTTGGTGCAATATCTAAGAGTCAGAGGCTGATTTTGTCGGATGCTCATTCAGTTTATAGAGCATAGTAGAGATGAGAGGTCTTATTCACTGATACAGAACTCTAATGTTTGCAGAAATTGAAAATGAATTTGCAGTGGATAGTCCATTAAGACTCTAATGCAGATGGATTATGTAAGCCTCTCCCTGCTATTACTGCAGTGGAGTTAAACAAAGGTGACTCTGTTTTTATCCAAAGTTAATTTTATTCGTTTTTCCTGACATTAAGACAAATACGAATAACTGTAACATGACATTTCAGCTCCTTTCCTGCCTAAAATTGCAACATTATTAGTCGTATTTATTATAGTTATTCAGTGACTGGACATTGAATTACTATTCGTACATTTAAGGGAGCAATTCATCACCCAAACCGAGGCCTGGCAGTATTGAACTCGACTGTTGGTCCCGTGTGTGTTCAATACATACTCTATGTTTCATTTTCTAGTCATAAATCAACACTGTCACATAGAATCTCATGGAGGCAACAATGAGTGAGTAACAACAAATTGTTGATAATTAATTTTTGGGGCTTGCTATGGCTCAAGATAAACCATATGAGGTAAAAACTCAGACTTCATTGTGATGTGTGAACTTTCCAGTATGTTTACTTTATTTTTTCAGTCTCATATGGATGTCCACATGAAAGTAATCCCTTCCGATCCCTTGTGCTCACGAGGGCTAATATGAGATAAATATGTAATCAATGAAAACCATGCAAAACTATTTTACTACAGTCTCAGAATTTAAAAGGGATTCTACGCAGTATTGATATTGTAAACCCTCAACAGCAGGGGGAAGTCACATACCAGAACCACCAACAGATGAATGCTATGTATCCACAGAGTGTATTATTCACTGAATAAAGTATAAAGCTTCTTGTTTACACACATCTGTATTATGGTATCAACAAGTTTTCGTCTTCAAACTTAAACTCACAGACTATTACTTTGACAGTCGGTTAGAATAACACTGTGTCTTATAACCTTCACATGTTGCATCAGCTGATAGTTTACATTATAGCTTTGTTAGCTTAGCTCTGTTTTTAGACCGAAAAAGACCAACAGTAAAACCACAAATCACCTCTGTTTTCTGTACGGTTTGTGTTGTCAACATCTAAACAAAAGATCTGTTTGGAATTGAACAAACAAGGTCAGAACTGTCACAGTTTAGTCTGAACTGTGATCAACAAACTGCAACTTAGCAAAAATAATAACATCACATACTAACTTTATACCTTCATAAATCTCATAATCAAACTCATCCGTGTAGAAGAAACGCTGACATTTCATCATCAAACTCCATTCTTTACATTTACAGCTGTGTCCAGTGGAGAAAACAGAAAACAATAACAGTGCTTCTAGTTTTTATCACTGTGTCATTTTCTTTGACTCTAAAAGTTGTTCCTTCATGGTTCTCATCTCATCAGGTCACTTTCTGATGCTTCGGTCAAATGTGACATAGCATTTTCTGCACCCCTTTGAATTTGGGGTTTAAAATATGCAAAAAAGTTGCACCTCATAGAAGACAAACCAAAGATTGGTATTTGATGCTACTCTTAAACTGACTTGGAGTTAAATGCGATGAGGACTATGCAACAACTAAATCTAGTCATTTTATCTAATAAACTATGTCTTTACATTTCAAATATTTGCAGATAAAGCAAAAAGATGTTTATATAAGTTTGTTATACATTATTTTGCAGTGAAAGTCATAATTTTTTCCATGATACTAACTTATAAAAGTTCATCTATGGTGTTGATGATCAGATAACATCATATACAGTGTCAGTTCTCCCAATACGTGCACTACGCACATTGCATAGGGCCCTGCAAAGTAATGGGGGCCCTCTCCTTCACCTCTCTAAGCATGTAAAATCATCTAGTTGATCATATCCAGCTCTAATCAAGATCTAATCAAGAAGATACCCTCTGTAATTTCATTTTTCTGCCGGTGATACTGGTAACAATTGACAGACTAACGTGTTACTGTTTGATTGACACCCAGCTTGGCCAACCTAAAGCTTCCCAGGGATTACTGACAGGAGGGATATCCAACCAGGTGTCAGAGACATGTAAATGGTCATGCCCAGCTCACACTGCTGCTGTTCCAACAAATTACATTACGTGCTGAATCTGTTGTCATGGGCGGATAGCCAATGAGCTGCTGAACACGGGGATGTATAATGTGGGGTCTACGATTTAAAGGCAGAGAGTTGACGTAAGTACATGTTCACTGCTGCTTGTTTTGGGACGTAAATTGTGTGCCCTCATATAT
>JAPQRQ010000028.1:12372506-12385692 GCA_037367365.1 Apogon talboti | reverse complement strand
AACTAAACTAAACTAAACTAAACTAAACTAACTAAACAAATATGAGAATGTGAGAATCGCATTTTTAGGAAAATGTTACGTTTTCTATTTGAACACCAAAAGAAAGAAATGTCAAATCATTCCATGACAGACTCAGGTGGTCTCACATTTAGTCACATTGAACTTGTTCTCAGGTGCACGTGTATGTAATTTCCGTGTTGGCTTTAAACATACTACCAAATATTGTCATGTTATAACAATAGCAGACTTGTTATTGACACTTATGGGAAAAGGTATTTGTATTTGCCAGAAGGAGGCAAAATCCCCGCTGTTTTGTCACCTCTGTTTACGGCGCCAACAGGAAGTGACATATCTGACTCTCTTGTTTGTTGCTAAGTGTTTACACCAAGTTGCTAAGTGCTTCTGTCTGCTGTATGTATTGTTGGCTGCAGCAGGTTTATCGTAGATGTTGGCTGCCTACTGCTGCAGCAGACGAGGCTTGATAAGAAATGAGAGAGCTGTGGGTGAGAGAATTGAAGGGGAAACTGATAGCTTACATTTTACCTGTTTAGTGTAGCAGCCTTAACCTCCTAAGACCTGGAAGCCCCACAGGTTTTTGAGTTTTGGCTTTTTTTAATTAAATAATTGCTTATATTGGAAACATCATGATGCAACAGTTTTTTCAGATGCATTCTTAAAAATGTTTACGGAATGTCATTTGCGGTGGACAGTTGTTTCTTTTTTTTTGTGTATTAAGCTGTGAATTTCTTGTCCTCATACGTGGACAGTGGGTCCTAGGGGGTTAAATCCAAAAACACTGCCTTAAAAACTCTGGAGCCTCCTGAGCTTATGGTGGGTGGCTGACAGTAACCTCCTCATGTGTTTAAAAAGCCTCTTAAAATAAGCAATGTGAGTATTAATAAAAAAAAAAGTCAGTAGAGATGTCTGATAAATGTGAATATAATCATTTTTGTCACTGACTGTCCAATTATGGATGTCTCTCTGATGCCTTTTTCAGGAAATGTCCAACAGCCCTGCTTTGTTTCTGATAAAATAAGCTAAATTTAGTATTAAACGGAGGCTTTTGTTAATGTGACTGCAGCCAAGTGTCACAGCAAACACCATTTCGTCAAACAAGACGCTGACTTATGTCGAGGGCAGCTGATTTTACGGCAGGGATCTTCCAGTCCAACGCTGACTAATCCTAAGCCTTTGTACAGCTCATGCTTAGTTCCTCATCACAGACTTCGGTTTGAACCGGTCTGCGCTGGAATCGGTGACTGACTGCCACTCCCTGCGCTGTAATCACTAATCTAGCAGCTCTCCCTCCCTCCCTCCCTCCCTCCCTCCCCTGGGTCCCTTCTTTCTCTTTCTTTATCTACCACTGGCTGCATTTATAAGAAAGAGAAGTAATTTTCAAGCTGAACCTGAGCAGGATGAATCTGGCTGAAGCTGCTCAAACAGGGTTCAATCACTCAATAGCAGATTGTCTTTGCTTTACAGGGTATTTTCTTTGTCTCTTTGTTGCAATGTGGTGTTGTATTTGATCATAAATACATGTTTATAAGAAAAAAATGGGAGCATCTTTAAATAACTAATAGTGGGAGTCTTATGTAACCTTTATGTAAGTTCCTATGAGCCCCCTTAGATAAAACAAAACATACATTTGATTAATTTGTATTCATTGTATACTGTTGATTACTGCAGCTTTCAAACCATGCTTATTTATCCTCTATACTGGCATACAACTCAACGTTAGCTTCATGATTTATTGATCTGTGTGTAGTTTTCAGTCATACATGGATGAAACTTGCGTAAAGCATCAGCGCTATTAGCTTTGTTCTGTTCTCTTTTATGTCATTTTATTGCCTCCGCGGCTGCAGTCGTTGCACATCTCCACCCTCCAGGTCCCCCTGTATGTTCCTCTCTCTGCGGTTACTATCCTCCAGCCTCCAAGCCTGTCTGCCACAGTGTCTGCTGACTTCAAAGCCTTCGCCGGGGCCGATGAAAGGCAGGAAGAGGGTGGGAGAGGACAGGCCCGGGTCCAACAGTGCACACCGCTGCCAACACAGCAAAGGCGGCCAAGACAATTGCCTTTACCTTGCTTTCTTTTTTCTTAACAATTGGATAAAGCCTAAAAGGGAAAGGGGCAATAAAAAAAAAGCTGCCTGGTGTGAGATACACGAGCCAAACAAAGGGAGGACAGCTGATAAAAGATAGAAGAGCAAAAATAGACGACACTTTTGTCAAATAAGATAAGGAGGTGAATTAAAGGGGGTGAAATGTGAACTTAAGGCTAAAATATGGTGTAAAAAAAAAAAGGGTATTTAGATTCATCGTTCAAGATTGAAGTTGAATAGGGGTAATCTGAAACACTGTAGGTAATTAGTTTCTGGCGTCAGCACAAAGACACTCTTACCAGTCACAAGTGATTATACACCTGAGAGTTCCCCCACCCCAGGGCGTCTGATATCTAGGCATGTCGTATCTGTCAGCACATGCAGGAGGTGCATCCAGTCAGATGTCGTCATACACAACAACCCAGTTAACCGGTTTGAGCCGGTAGAGGGACTATCAAAGCAAGCAGATTAGCAGGCATCCACCGAAGTCATCTGTGTCTGCAGTAAGCTTTTGTAAACACCCAACTCTTGATGAAGAGCTGAAAAACACACCAAAAGCCTGGGGTTATCAGAGGGGTATAAATGTACAAGATGCTAGCAGTGATGGAAGGGTCAACACGCTGCCTTTGAGAGGAATGAATCAGAGGATGAGGAAAGCAGCATCTCAAAGGTCTAACCCTTGTAATGCTACTTAGACAGGCTCTTATCTAGACAGCAAGGATGATTAAATAGACTCCAATGCAAACACGCTGTGTGGAGAGAGTCATCGGCTCCCCCCACCCCCACTCTGTCAGCCCAACCCGAGCTAAACTGGTTCACGCCGGTCTGGTGAGGCATACAATGAGGGAAACCCGATGAAGGTTAACCGCATCCTCACATGAGTAACTCTGCTCCTTCAAATGCCCTTTGTGCCTCAGAATAAGGAAAACACAAAGAAACGTATGAAGACAGGAATTTTATATTAATCCACATCACATGAATCATCATGAGATGCTGTATTATGCTGTTAGTGAAAGTGTGAGTTAAATTCAGACCCGTCAGTTTCCCATTTCCATGGTGATTTACATTGTTGGACTTGAGGGCTTTCCCTGTTAATGACCCACACACAGGTCACAGCTGCTGCACAGCAGATGGCTTAAATCTGTCACATGTACCTTCACAATATTATACTCAACAACTACTATATAGTCCTTAAAATCATCTCTGAGGCTACACATCACTCCACCTTTGCATCCTAACTGTGAAATTATTTATACTTTATATTATATCAAAAAATGAGTCTTTTATTACTTTTTCATCAGTTCATCCTCCTAATTCGACCCTTAAACTAATCCTATTATCCTCTGCTGATAAAAGTCTACTTCTACAGGTAAACAAGATCATTGTTTTACTTATGGCCTGACTGATGGCAGTTGATGCCCTTAACACCACACTACAACAACAACAAAGGTGACTGAGTGTATGGTGTAAATGAGAAGCACAAACACTGATTGAATTTGTATATAATGCAATAATTTATTATAAAATAACAAAGGAACATTTCATAAATGCAATAAATGCAAATCATTGTATCATAACAACATTTTTGTGACAAACACATTAGTGGCCACTAATGATTATTCGTCATATAACAAAGTGAAGTAAGAGACAAGGCATGTGTTCAGGACAGGCGTTCATATAGGCAGGTTCTTCGGCACTATGAGTCTCTTATTGCAGCTGTTGTTCATCAGCATCACCATAGTGATGGACACCTGGACAAGGTGTCTTCACAGTCAAGCATCCACAGGAATGCATTCATGAATTCAAGTGTCAGGGAAGACATATATTCCCAGTCATGTTCTCCTGCTCTCCGTGTTGACGGCAGGTTCTCCTCTTTCACCTCCGTCCACAGAGCGGCTCCAGCCGCAGGTTGCGCCCCGGAGGGGGGGGGTTCACCGGGTTCACCTCCGCACCTGACGCTCCTCTCCAGAAGACAGGTGTAGCAGCACCTAAGGCGGTGACCCAGTCATATTGGGAGTATTTTCACATTCAGCTCACACACGAGCCGAGTGACAGACGTGGCCGACCACTGACCGGAGGACAGTCAGCGCAGTTGGAGCAGCTGTCGGACCATCCCCGCGATCTGCAGGAACTTGTCCTTCTTCCGCTGCTTCAGAGCCATCAGGGCCCGGGCCGTCTCCTCCGGGTCCTGGGTGTAGGAGAAGATGCTCCTCACCCTCTCCTCCGCCTTCATGTCGCCCGTTTTCTGGAACAGCCTCATCAGCGCGTCCTGGTTGACGTTCTCGAAGATGTTGGCCACGGCCTTTTTGCGGTGCGCCGTGTCGAACTTGTTGCCGCGGACTGAAGGGGTAACCCGGCGGCATTCGTAGGACGCGTAGGTCGACATGTTTCCTGGTCGATTCTTCGGTGGATGTTGTTTCGCTGCTCCAAGTGGCTCCCAACTCAGTGAGGATGAGTTGCTGTGCGCACTGTGCTTTGCCGGAGCGGCTGGACTTTACGCGTTAGAGCGGGTGAGTGAGTGCGCAGAGCTGAGGCTGAGGTATTTATAGAGCTGATGTGGGAGGTTGACTGAGCCTGGACACACTGAGGGTGACATCAGCAGGAGAGAGGCAGGCCCCGCCCCCACCACACTGTGAATCCATCTGAATGATGAAACCACTGAGTAAAATATCAGCCCAGATCTCTGAAGCTCTGCAGACTCCTACAAAGTGAATGTACTGCATTTAGCAAAATATAAGATCCAAAAATAAGTCAATTTCACAATGAAATTCACTGGGATAACACATCTAGTGACCACTTTCACTCTTTTTTAACATTCATCCTTGATATTATTATAAAAATTGCCCCATGGTCTATACTATGATGCGTTTAAAGGCAAGGCAAATGTATTTGTATAGTACAGTTCATACACAGGGCAATTCACAGTGCTTTACAAGAATGGAAAAGAGACTATTTAAAAACACACAATTAAAATTAATACATAATCAATAAAACATAAATAATGATCAATTAAAATAAAAACAGACAATTTAAAAGACACTATTACAATTAAAACATAAAACATAAATAATGCTCAATTAAAATAAAGTAAAAGAGTAAAGTGCAGAGCCATTTTCAGCCTGGACTTAAACACTGTTAGAGCAGAGGCCTGTCTGTTAAAGACCTGTCTGCAGTGTTGGATCAATTTCCCAACATCACAGCCTCAGGAGAATTAAACAAAAGGGGAAAATAAGCTTAATGTATATCTCAAGATTAAAATCACTAGTAACAGGACATGCGTGTAACAGCTGAGACTCGATTCCTCGGCTCCTTTGTGTGCTTCACTCATGATGAAATGTATAAACTTGGAATAAACTAAATCAAGTTGTTTATTCTGTAATAGAGTTGTGTTTACTGAATCTGTTCTTTTCCATTTCCCATCCTTTTATTCACTCGCTGGGAGTCAAACTCCACTATCACTGCGCTAATTGTTTCCATTAGTTTTTGTTAATTTGAGTAATTTGTGGCTTTCATTATTTTTGTACCTTCAAGCACCATCTATTCGTGTTCATGACCAAAACTGCAATTTTACCATTCCCATAACCACTCCAGATGATTACTTTTCCCGTTAGCATTGCTGAAGTATTTGTCTTGTATGTTTGCCCTCAGGTGGGAGGGTTAATAGCTTGTGTTTACAACTCGACTTGACCTGCAGCCGATGCAGCCCATCTGATCTGTGCTGATAAGGCTGTGAGGCGTTCCCCCATAAGAAGAGACTTTCCACATAAACAGCACTGGAGCTGTCAATCAACTTCTGAAAAAAAAAACACGTCATTTGCCCAAAAATGTCCTTTCAGCAAGTGTGACCACAACTCTCTGCCTTATATGGAAAAAGAAAGTCATGAGCAATGGCCTTAAGTACCACAGGAAGTGTTTTTTTTTCTCTTCAGATCCCTGTTGAATGAAGCTCATACTGGGAATGCCTGGCATGTGGCATTGACTTTGTGTGCCGACTTGAACAATAAGCCAAAGACCCTTGCAGAAGTGTAACAATACCCAGATACTCACTGACAGCTTTGTTTTCCAGGTCTGTGTGAACAATGTGTCGCCACAGGATACTTTTCTGTCTCAAGCTGGCATGACAGCGGAGAATGTCACTGCTGTTCCGGTCGGTGGAAATGACATATTTACGACCTCAAAGCTGTCCCGAGACACCAGGGACAAGCAATGCACAATGAGATTTCAGCGTTCAGACGGAAACTGGAGCCTTGAGCTGCTGACCCTATTCTCCTGTCCACACCAAGCATTCATACTTTATCAAAACAAGAGACACTAAATTTAACCAGGGTTAAAGGCTCTGTCATTTTTCCCCGTTGGGAAGGATCCTCTGGAGACAGTAGGTTTACTCCCTTGTGTAATCCTTAAGCGATAAGGTTCCTTAAACAGATGCTGAACTTCCCACTTTGGCTCAAATTGCATAAGTTCAGGCCTGAATGGTCCTAAAATAGAGTCTAGGTCACAGATAAGATCATGTAAAGTAAAATAAAGCCAACATGTTGAAGCTTGCATAATGTTATTAGTTTGATTAGCATTATCTATCTGGACCGGCCCGACTGTGTTTCTCTCCGTGTTGAATTTCTTTATGGTTGTACTGTTCTTAAGGTGATAAAATGTGATACTAACTGACTCTCATATCAACTACCAGACTAATTCATCAATTTAAGCTTGGCACAACATCTACTGCACTTAGCTACTATAAGTAGTTACTCATCCTCCGTTATAAGGATTTACAGCTTTAATAAAAAAATAAAATAAAAGACTTTTATTGGAGGTTTTGAAATCCTCCAAACTTACGTCATGACCCACAGTTTGGGACGCAACAGGGATTTTACCTAACTCCCGTCTTTTTTTTTTTTTTTTTTTTTTACAGCCTTTGTAATGAGCACAGCATTTATCTCTGAGCTGATATTCATTATCTGAAGTGAAGTGAGACTAGACGATAACAGTGACACTACTCCTCAAATTTCAAGACTGAAATATCCTCAATCCTCCTTTTGATGACAAGAGAGTCAGGTTAATAGTCAAATGTAAACCTGATCCATGATTCTTCCTTGTAAACAGCTGTTTGTATTTCAAAACATAAGACAAATTGAATTGGAGAGGTCAAGAACCAGCTGGAAAACATAATGTTAACCCAGTTTTCCTGCTGTAAAACTTCAATTTTAAACAAGACAGAAGTAAAATTGTACGGTTTGTTTGAAGTATTCTGTGCTAGTTTTGTGTTAGTTTTTCAACTTTCTTTCCAAGTGCAAGACTGTAAAGACAGATCCTCTCCCAAATCAGTACTGTTACACTGTAAAAACAAACCTATCAAATCTATTCAATAAAAGTGAGGTAACAATTTGCACTCATTTTGGTTGAGTAGATTTTAACCCATATTTTGAGTAAAATGGAACTAAATTTAACAGCTATAACAGACTAAAAGAAATTAGGTAAAATCCACCTAACATATCCCAATACACAACAAATTACACAATATTAACTCTTAATTGTTAATAGGAATATGTTCATCTATTTAATTTATTATTATTATTATTATTATTAACAACTAATCAGTATAACTACTTAACCATTACTTATTCTAAGAAGGTTAGTTTTACTTGAAATGTCAGTCACACATTTCATCAACTTTGAGCCGAGCTTTTACGAACATCTACATGATCAATTATAAATGATAATTATTCATCATTAATCCTCCTAAACCCAACCATCAAATATGTGAAGAATCAGAAATGAAGACTTCAATCTTGTAATTAATGTTTAACCATCCCCATATTGAACGCCATTACAGAGGGTCATGAAACAAAGGAGCAAGAATAGGCAACTCAATAGAAATATTAATTCCACGAAAAAAAAAAAAACTAACAGAAACTCTGCTATGTAAAAAGAACAACACTTCTTATCAACTCTGAACACTGCAAAACACATAAAAACTGTCCCAACTTGTTTGTCCCAATGCATGCTGGGAAACTCCCCCCAGCTGCTCCTCCAACACATCACAATATTATGGGGTAGATTTTATTATATTATTTTAAGTAGCAATTTGGTACCGTTAACAAATAGGTAGTGTATGTAGAATTTAACCAGTCCTAATAGATTTCACTGGCGAACCATTACTGTTGATTAAAATGGAACTGATTTCCATAGTTTGTATTTACCAACCCCCCGAATCCTTTTTTACCGTGTAACGTGAATTGTGTCACTGTGAACTTTTAAACACTTAGTGAGAGTCTAAGATAAGATAACATGTCTTGACTGTAGCTTATTTACTGTCAGGTATCGATTGTCAGGTGTCAACATTTCCAACATGTCAAACTCCTATTTACAGGCTCTAAATGTATAATTTCTACTTTCAAATACTATAATTATCATGAGAGTGTTGAGAATAAAGAACTATGATGTTATGTCAAAGAAAACTGTATTGGATTGTGGAGATGTGACCTGAACATGTTCATATTCAGGGTCCAACAGATTTATGTGGCCACTAGAGGGAGTAGTGAGTCACCCTGTCGGTCTACCATGGTGAGGAAAACTACCACCATAGGGCCTTTGACCAAAGCATCAGGAAGTGACCAGATGGGATGAGAACCATTAAGAAACAACTGTTAGAGTCAAAGAAAGTGACAATGTGAGAAAAAGTAGAAGCACTGTTGTTGTTGTTGTTGTTGTTGTTGTTGCAGAGGTGTGGTTGGTAGATATTAGTGGTGTTAAATAAAAATCTGTTTTTCAGGCTGGAAATTTCAGTTGATTTCTGATTTCTGATTTAAATCTCTGTTAGCTCAATTGCTAGAGCATGAGATTCTTCATCACAGGGTTGTGGGTTTGAGTCACACATTGGACATAAGATTCTTCTTTGGATCTACTTCCTTAACCCATAAAGATCCAAACATCCACCAGCAACCAAAACCATCTACTGATCTAAACTGTTTAATACATGTTTATACACTAATCCTATCAATCCATGTAAATAATTGGTGTAAAATGCAGTTTGTCATCTTTTCATTGTCATCACATATGACCCATTTGGACGTTCAGAGGCTCCATAGTTACCGTGGAAACACTGTCATCTTCTTCAACATTAATTCACCAGTAAAACCCATGGAGTTGGATCAATGACAGTGGATGGAGACACTTGTTTTATGTTCAGTTATTGATATCTTTACTGAAAAAGTCACTTTTTCATCATTTTTCTCTGTTTGTGATGTAATAACCCTCAACTTTGATCTGAGCTTTTACAAACATCTACATGATCAATAAATTAAATGTAGGAAAATACCTGATTTTGACTGAAAAAACACACAATACAGATGATATTATGGTGATAAATCACATAAGGATGGTTAAATATAGATAGAAAATTATTTGGGAACTGTCACAAAAGTTGCACTTGGTCCTTATGAGTTTAAAAAAGTGAGTAATTAAATTTACTATTTAAGTCTTTTTAGTCTCATGTTGCACAGTGTGTTGTAAAATGTCAAAACTGAGCCATTTCCATGAAAGACGTAGGATGACAACCTTTGACCAAACCCTGATGCCTTTCAGAGCGCAGTACACGGACAACTAACCATTAATACTGAATGACAGACGTCAGCTGAAATACGGAGGATGTTTGCTCTTCGCCTAAAATGGACATACAGTGTTTCAGAAAAGCCTGGTTTGCTGTTTGCTCTTGTCTGTGTGTAATCTGCTCATGTCACAGATATCTGAGACAGTTTCAATGTTCAATACATGAGGTAACTCCGACACATTCCCACAGTTCACACTGTTCAGTTTTCATTTGACTCCACCAAAAGGGATTTGAATATGTCTTAGTCAGAGATGGGAGGATAGCAATACCGATTAAATTCACAAAAAAAGAAATCTAGGGCGTATTCAGCCTTGGTATAAGGATATAAATGTGGATTAAATTCAAAAGACAGGAATCTACCTTTGTTTGGAACACCGTTGATGGATATAAATACTACTGAAGTCCTGAGAAGGAAATCTACCGCGAAACAAGATGTAAATACCCAGGTCGTAAAATACTTCCTGTCCAACGCTGCAGGTACAACATGGAAACAAACTAACAGCTGTTGGGGACGATAGAAAGGCAGCGGTATACGAAGGTAAACACAAGTGAAGTGGCTCATAGTACCCTGTGAGTAAAAGCTGATAAAATGCCAAGGGGATAATAATGGATAATGAATCCCCAGAGGCTTTGTCAGAGTGAATTTCTGAATAAAGGCCTGTGTTTACATCTGACTGCACGGCCTTACTGGAATCAGGCCTTGGCCGCAAACGCCCGGCCAAAACGTCTGTTTAGTGAGTTACGTAACATCGGAGCAGGAGGCGCAGGACATTTTGGGGAAGTCTAATACTGCCTTCTATCGGGAAGAGTAACCTTTCCACTTGTGAATTTGAAATTAATAATGATAAATAATAATAATGGATTAGATTTCTATAGCACTTTACATTACCAATGTGTTGTGTTCAAGTGCTTTTGTTGTCGTAGCGAAATGAAAAATGGCGGACACGCAATTTATGGTGACCTGCTACTTAGGTAAAACAGTTTTGTACGTGTTAATCAGTGTTGTGCCAGTTACTTCCAAACTGTAACCCATTACAGATTACTTATTACTGTTATTTAAAAGTAATTACTTACCTTATAATATTACTGCCTCAGACTTGTAATGTGCTCCATGACTCCTGTATTACTTTTGAGTTACATACAGACTCTTGTCATAAATGGTGCGTGCACAGTAGAACCAGAACCCCCCAAAGTCAAACAGTAACCCCTCCCCAATACAAGAGACAGGAGAGCCTTAGGACGCATAAATTTACACCCCGAAGTACATGTGGACGGATAGCTCAGTAAGTAACGCTATGGTCTACGATGTTCGAATCCCAGCAGGAACACTTGCATTTTTTCAACATTTTACATGTTTAAACAGGGGCGGGGCTGAGGACGCTGGTGGATAAATCCATAATTGATAATAAATTCCAACTAGTCATAGAAACGTTAGCTTACCATGTCATTGTTGATCACACAGATCATGCTAACTATCTTCTGTAAATCAAGGTTGCTGTTTTTTTGTTTTGTTTTGTTTTTTATTTTGTTGTGTTTTTTTTTATTTGAGGAAATAAATTATGGGCAAAAAGTGTGTTGTAACGTAAGCACTACTGAACATGTACCAGGTAAAATATTACTGAGAATTGGTTAGTAATGCCTTACACTACTGCGTTACAGCAAAGAGTAATCAGTTACTGTAATGCATTACTTTTATAACATGTTACTCCCAACACTGGTGTTAATTCATCTGCTACAGCATTTTCTTTCTTTCATTCATTCATTCATCCTCTGAACTTCATGCTTGAGAAAGTCGTGGGGACATGTATACAATGACATGTATAGAGACGAACAACCAATCACTCTCACATTCACACTTATGGGCAATTTAGCTTAAACCAATTAACCTATTAATGCATGTCTTTAGAGGCCGGAGTACTTGGAGAGAACCCACACACACACGGGGAGAACATGTAAACTCCACTTTTTTTCTTTTTTTTTTAAAATTGTTTTTTGCTGATTGTATATAAAATCATCATCTAACAGCAGCAGAACGTTAATAAAAGCAGTGGTTATCATTTGCGATTCATCCCTTGTTGCTCTCCATCATGTGGAAAAGTTTAAACGTTATTTCCCAGTTCCCCAGTGGAAAATGTAACATGAGGGGGCGTTCATGTGCAATTTTTGAGTTTATAAGCAGAATTTCCCGTAAGTCCCATAGCACATGAAGGCAGCATAAGTCCCAAGGGGTTCCTGGAGGTTAGGTGGATATTAGACGGACAGTCTACACTTCCTCTCCAATAGGTAGAGGCTAACAATGCAAAAAAATATTAGTCAAATCAAACGGGCGCTGTGGGAGTGGTGTGTGACTGTCTGAACTCTGACTCACTTGAAAACCATCACTGGTAATAAAAAAAAACTAAAGGCATTGCTCAGACAGGGGGCCCAGTGGATGCAATAAAACTGGGAGCCAATAACGAAACAAAATGAGTTACAAGTAAGAGTTGCAATGTGCTAATCAGTGTCGGATTCCCATAAAAGGATCAAATGGGTAACATTTGAGTCAAGTACATCATGATACATCGAAGGAGGCTATAAACCCAGCATGGATCCGACCCTAAAATCAGACAAAATATAACAACGCTTCAACATCAGTGCATGAGCTGAACAGCTGCGTCCAGGAACAAACATCTGATTTTATCTTCATATGTTGTTCAGTTCATTACTCATGATGCAGTCAAAGCTGAACTTAATGACCAGGAATAGTCAGTGGAAAACAAGTAATTTCAACAAACAGACCTAACATCCACCGCCAACCAAAAGCATGTACTAATATAAAAAGTTTAATACCTGTTGATCCACTAATCCTATCAGTTCCTGTAAATAACTGGCGTAAAATACAGTTTCACAGCTTTTCTGCAGCATCAGATATGACCCATTTGGACGTTCAGAGGCTCCGTAGTGAACATGGAAACACTATCACATTCTGTTTTTGCGTTTAGATACTCATATCTGTGAGACTGTCAAGGAAAAACATTCCTGTTTTTTTGCCAGATGAAGCAACACACTGTGTCTCTGTTAGAGTTCACATACAGTCAATGAATCCTGGGTTCAGTTTGATTTATGGGCAGGTGTTGTTTAAGCCTGAAAGACCTAGAGCCATTTTCTATACATTTAATATTTTCTAAGTGATTTATGACCACTTATTGCAATATTATTTTCTCCATTTTCAATGAAAATGTGTAGGCTTTTTTTTTAACTTAAGGACCACGCAGATGTTTGTAAAAGCTCAGAGTGAATTTACAGTTATCAAAACAGAGACTGAAGAAACTGACTTTTTCAACAAAATATACAATTAAATAAACACAAAAAAAAGCATCTTTGTCAAACAACATGGGTTTTACTGGTGAATCAATGTTGTAGAGGATGACAGTGTTTCCACGGTAACTACGGAGCCTCTGAATGTCCAAATGGGTCATATCTGATGACCATGAAAAGATGA
>JAPQRQ010000028.1:12338067-12348278 GCA_037367365.1 Apogon talboti | reverse complement strand
AACCCATGGAGTTGGATCAATGACAGTGGATGGACACACTGGGTTTATGTTCAGTTAATGACAGATTTTGCTAAAAAAAAAAGTCAAGTTTTCTTCATTTTTCTCTGTTTTTGATATAATAACCCTCAACTTTAATCTGAGCTCTAATGAACATCTACATGATCATGAACATGAAAAGTCCCGATTTTTACTGAAAAGTCCAAAACACAGAGGTTAATATTATAATAAATGCTGATAAATCACTTAAGAAAGGTTAAATATAGAGATACATTTATTTAGGAACTGACATAAAGGTAACACTGGGTCTTTATGGGTTAAGAAAACAGGGCTACAATGTAATTTCTGCGTCAAGGACAAAGACGATAAACATTAGCTGGTTGTTCACACGCTTAATACAGTCCATGTTTACCTAAACTGGCAGCTGAAGTAACCTCAGCAGAAGTTAAGTCAGAAAACTACATGATTTCTGCATACATGAGATAGTGGATATTCCTCCTAGTTTAATCACCATATCTTATCTTTTAAAAAAACAGCACTTCTAAAATCCAAACTCCAATCTTTTAGAGGCAATCTTATAGAAGTACAGGCTAGATTTGTTCTGTAGCAGCTGTAGACACATGCAGAACATGTTTTATCTGATGTAGAAAAACCGTGAGAATCCATCAACACTAATGTTAAACTGACTGTTCCATCACATCTCCACAGTGAGCCATGGTCCTGAGTTTGATGAGGGGAAAGACTATGAGGTGGTTCGACCTGTGAGACTTCACACAGTTCGAAAACGAGACGCAGAGGTATGTTGCATTAACGTTGATGTAATAATAATTGAAGACAGCTGCAGCAGAAATGCTATATAGGATATGCATGAAGTTTGTCTCAATAAACAGGTTACGGTTAACATACGTCGCGGCAAGAATGTCAAATATTTCTCTTTTTGACAGAACCTCAGGCCGAAGACTGTTAAGTATGCGATGAGACTGGGAGGACAAGATATTGAAATGCATCTAGAAAAAAACAAGTGAGCTCCTGTTTGCTTCTCTTTTAATTTAAAAGGTCATTTTTCAAGCGTTACTAAAAGAGTGAACAGAATATAGATTATGAGAGAGGGTTTGAAACTTTGCAGAGTGCACCATGTAAACCTTGATACTTTTAGACGCTTTTCTGATGTGACATAACACAACCAAGGTCGTAGTCGGCTGTGAGATTGTGCACCTGCTTATCTTCAAGGATGTTCAGAACATGGAGGACACGCTGCTCTTTTTCTCTCACAGAAAAACTATTAAATCAAAAACACTGTCATTGGAGTTACACTGCTTCAGTTACTCCGACACATGCATTTCCTCAACATGACAGGACGTATGTAAAACTCTTTCAGTCCAACTTCCTACTTTCACTTCATTTTTTCATCACAAAATCTGTTTTCATATTTTACTTTTTTTTCACCTCTGCTCAAGGACATTTTGCAGCCGTCCATGTCTTTTTCTTTTAGATCAAACAAATGGCCAAAGAGACACCACTACAATTTGGAGCAGATCCATAAATAAATTGCAGATTTTTTTGGCCATTTTTTAACAGTTAATTAATTATATTAATAATTATGGGACTGTGGGGCCTTTGCAGAGGTATTAGTGCCCTTCCAGTTTGACTTTCTATGTGGTAGTCAAGAGGACATACAGTAGGAAATAAGGGAAGATAAAGAAAAGAATGACATGCAATAAACAAAAACATGCACAAAACTGCCAATGTTGCAGTTTGTCACCTTTGACTGCTCAGCTCCAGGCCATGATGTAAAGTCATTGTTTTTTGTTTACGGTGCATTAAATGTCTGATGATCTAATGACCTAATGACTGACTTATATATTTAGGACTTAAATACTGTAAAAGTATGAATGTGTTTGGAAATGATGTGATAATGATTCATCCTCTCATTGAGAAATACAGTAAGTCAAAAATTACTAACTCGAAATAATCAACCAGACGAATTATCATGTGACATGGCACGTCAGCTTATTCTTGCCTTTTGATCATCAGTGAATTACTCACCAAGGACTACACCGAGACACATTACCTACAGGACGGAACCCGAGTCACCACAACTCCGGATGATATTGTGAGTAACGTGCTTTTATAAGCTAAACTCAGTTCCTCGTTTATATCAAATTCCATGAAAATGTCATTCAGATTTGACCAATCAGAGGCTTGTGAACGCATCCATCCCCATCATCCGTCTTATTCCTCAACAGGATCACTGCTACTACCAGGGGAAGATTGTAAACGACAATGCGTCGTCAGTCAGCATCAGTACGTGTGATGGACTCAGGTGAGATTTCTGCTTTTTTTTTTTTTTTTTTTTACACTCCCCTAACCTTCCAGAGATGAAACTAGAGAAGTGATTTTCTAAGAATTGGTGAAAACAGGAATCAAGACATAGAAGAGCTCACACTATTACCCAGTACTTCCATAAGTCAGAGTATAAGAGAGTATGAACAGAGCAGTTATGGGTTTATACACAGGATCAAACTTTTAATGATTCAGTCAGCTGATAATACTTGTCATAGTGTTTATTTTTCCTTTGGGGAAAAAGAACATAGTGTTCCTCATAAGAACTCAAACACACATATCTCATGTATCTCATGTAACACATACACTTGACTTCAGGTATTAAGGTGAGGTTCTATATTACCATCATAGCTGCTAAGTATTTGGCCTCTTATTCAATAAATTAAAGTCTACGTCTAAAACCTGGAGGTGGAGGAGGCTGAACAGAAGTGTAATGGGCTGAAAGGGGCTGTGTTTTGTTACCTGTGACATCTGGAGCAGGTACATTATCTGATTCACATTCGTCCTGAAGTGCTCCATGTGTCTGTATGTCACTACTTGGAGACACAGTAAAAATCATCCAATCACAGGACAAGGAAATTAAACCATCCTGATTAGCTACAGGCATCATGAAACTATGTCCTGGAGGGAATCTTTAATCCGCCATGATCACATGATCCACAAAAGTTTTAGAAGCCACACACACTCATTTAAACGGCACCCAGCAACCAGGAAGTGAATATATTTACACAGAAATGAACTAAATACAGTTAAAAACAACTTCAATAAATGATGACATGAACTACAAGGATGAGTATCATATGTATATAAAAAACCACATTTTTATGTACTATATATAAATGAATATGTTTAAAAAGCTCTTTAATTTTAAATAGACTATGGACTATCGATCGCCGACTTCAATTAGCAATTGATTACAGAAAGTTAATCAGCAACTATTTTCCTTGTTATTATTGAAAAAAAAATTATATAAGTTATGATGTTTATTTTTCAACATATGCTCCATCAAGGTCAATGCAATTCTCCAAGCGTTGATACTAGCCTTTAAGTCCATCTGTGTAAAACTGAGGTCCATGCAATTTACACCATGTTAAAACTATATTCTTTTTCCACAAACTTTTTGAATCCCGTCATACTAGTTCAGTTCCTGTACAGTAATATATGAAATAATGACTTGAAAAAATAATCAGCAGGAAATGTAATACCATGTAGTTGTGTACTGTGTTGTTGTTATGTATGCTTGAAATGCATCAATTCAAAGACCTGAATAAAGTGTCCAAGCTGTCTTTTTTTAAATAAACATAAGATTAATAAAGAATTTATTGCATTCATGGTTATATTTCATTTCATATCATGTGCTTCATGTTCAGTATGTAGCCTCTTTCAGCTCTGCTCAGTGACATGCGTACAGTAATCAAAGCCTCACATGTAGAAATAGAAGTGTAAGTTTTATCCTCTTGGTTTTAGGGGGTATTTCAGAACGTCTGCCCAGAGGTACCTGATTGAGCCGCTGTCTGGAGACGACGAGGGGGAACATGCAGTGTCGCCGTTTAATGAAAAGAATTACAAACCTGCAGTGTGCGGCGTCACCAACACCAGCTGGAGCACCGACTTTGAGCCGCCCACAAGTCGCAGCCGTTCACGATCAGCGGTAACACCATCCCTGTGTTGACGCATGAAAAAGCAAAACATAAGTCATGTATGTGTAGTCATGGATGATCAATGTGCATGTGTTATTGTTCATCCTCCAGGGGCTCTCTATTGTCCAACAGCAGAAGTACCTTGAGCTCTTTCTTGTTGCTGATAACCGGGTGGTAAGTTTGGAACATGGAAAACTACTCTGGAAAACAGAAAAAAAAAACATGATTACAGTATTTGGCCTTTTTTGCCATCTGTGACAAACACTGTGCAATAAGTAACGTGGTTAAAATATGATGACACAGCTGCTGAAACAGGATATGGCTGTTTCTTTTAGTACCAGAAGATGAAGCAAGATCAGACAGAGCTGAGAAAGAGGATATTTGAAATTGTCAACTTTGTCAACATGGTGAGTGTGTTCTCTTGCTAATTCTGGCAAATTCCTATGCACTGATCACATGCATTCACTCGATGGTGATTATACACATATTCATCATGTTTAGTTGTTACAAAATTATTAGTCTAAATGTTTGATGTTTTCAACCAAAAACCAAAATCAAGACCAAATTTTTTTCTAGGAAACAAGTAAATTCAATAACTAAAAATAGGACTAAAGACCCTGTATCTCACTGGCATGTTCTATCAGTAATCAATAATACGTTGAATTTGCGAGGTTGTCAGGTTCTGTTCTATGTTAGAGTCCTGTGGTGTTGATGCAGGAGATCAGCCTCCCAATAGAAGTGGGTGGTACTTTCACTGGAAGAGAACTCAACTAATTCAATCAAAGTCCATATATGACTTCTAACAGTGCTCAATAGTAACTATATTAGTAACTAACCATTTCCATTTTATAAGCCATCAAAATATGGCCCACTATAAGTAAAGGTACATTTTTAATGTTTGAAAAATTCGTAAGAAATCCAGAAATCAAAGTCTCTCATAACTGTGACCAATCTTTCTAGACATTGTCCCAAGGAAGATACATATAAAATTTGAAATGAATACGACCAGTAGTTTTGGAGTAGAAGATTGTTAAAATCTAGACATTGGTGACCTTGAGTTTGACCCTTCAAGGTCACCAAAGGTCAAAGGTCACGGACCCAAATGAAAGTCCATACATGACTTCCTATCAGTGCCCAATAGTAAATATATTTGGAGAAATTTGTCAAATATTTACATAATTCACAGTTGGTTGACTAAAAATTTGCCTCATTGTTTGTATTTTCTGTATTATGGATGATGACTGAATAACCATAAACCTGAAACAAGAAAAAATCAACAAACAAAATCTCTCAAAACTGTGAAGATGACGATGAAGACAACGAAGACAACAACAGACACGGCACCTTCACAATAGTTCATGGCCTATTGGTCACTGAGATAAAAACTCAAAGGCACACATGCACAAAAAGGGGCTCACATCCTCCTTCCATCCACTTCAGCTCATAATAATTAATATAATGTAAAGAAAATAATGCAAACAAGACAAAAGGAACGTACAGTGAGTCCACTAAGGGTTCATGTTTAGGTTAATAATAATAATAATAATAAATAAATGGCAACTAAAGCTAATCAAACTGTGACTCTTTCACTATTAAATATATCCCCAAAAATGAGTTTCGGGGATATAATAGTATCACCTCAGCCACCGCCGTCGGATCCACCACCGGATCTCCTTTGGTGTGAAGGCGATAACTGGGACAGATTTGGTTGGATTTCTTCTCCCTTGATAACCAACATAAGGGAGCTCTAGTGGAAGAACCCTATGGATTTCACCTTCTCTATGAGTATTATAAGTCATCCAAATGGGGGCACTTCAGTCGAAAATCATTTTTTTGGACATAAATCAAGCGATAGTAGGCGATAAATTTGGTTCATACTGATGGTCATGTTCTGGCTACCATCCAGAGTTCATATGGGGTCATTTTCATTCACTAGTTGGAGTTTTGTGGGGAAAAATGGGTTCTCTGACCATTATTCTGGTCTATTCTGGTCGATGTAGCTCAAATTGAGTTCATGTTGATTGTCTAACAATTATCATGGGTAGGTTTATATAAAGCAGAGGATTGGGGGGATTTCGGGACTATAATATAAGCCTTGTTTTTTAGCTGTGATCAGACCATAGAAAAGAAGTTATTTATGCACTTTCTTTAACCTAACAGTGGTGTTTAATATTCCAAGTAAGACAGGATCAGGTTTAAATTTTTTTTGTCTAAAATCTCCTCCAGAGGTTGACTGATTTTGCGTCTGTTCTGCTTTCAGGCCTACAAACCTTTGAGGACCTTTGTAGCCCTGGTGGGACTGGAGATCTGGTCCAACCGAGACCTGATCTCCGTCACACCTCCAGCTGGAGCGAACCTGGACGCCTTCATGAAGTGGAGGAACACCGAGCTAGTCAAGAGAAAAAAGCACGACAACGCACATCTCATCAGGTCTGAACAACCTCCATGAATACAGTCTGAAACTATATGCACTGATCTGACTTATGGGAGGAATAATGTTAGCATCGCATCAGCAAAGGCTGTAAAATCCAGCTCTGTGACTCAGCGTTACGTTTCTTGTCTAATTGCAGAAGGTTTCAAAGTTTGGCTTTGCTTAATAAAACGGCTAAAGGCATCTCGGTTCATTTCACAACTTTAAGCGTGTTTCCGAATCTTGCTTGTGTAAATTTTGTGCCATTGTCAGTTCCTACTTGATCAAATAAGCGGCTCATATTCCATCACAGTCAGAGTTCTTTATTCTGGCTCTTTGAATTGGTATTAAGCACCAATGAAAACCTGTTCTGTCACTGATCTTATTACAGCAAGTGCAACGCTCTAACATAATGACAACTTTAAATAATTGTAGATATTCATGTATTTAAAGGCATAGTTATTGCTTAGGGGTTACTAAGATCGAAAATAGACATTTGAGACCAAAAATTAATACAGGATTTCCATAAAATCAACTTTTTTACAGATTTTTTCCTCCATCATAACAATAGATGATTGACTTTTAAGATCAGTTCAGTCAGTTTATTTCATTTTTTTTTAAGAATCAATACCAACATTTATCCACAACCAGATGTTAATTTACATGGAAAAACAAGACAATATTGAATAAAAATATGTAGGCTGAAGCTTTAACTTATTCCACCAACCGTTTCTATGTATTAAAGATGTAGCTCTTTCGGTTAACCCCTAACAAACTACAACTATTTTTGTGGTGACATTTTGTGATTTATCTCCATTTATCATAATATTATCTTCTGCATTTTGCATGTTTCTGTTAAAATCAGGAGTTTTCATATATTTAAGCGTAGATGTTCATGACGGTGTTGCCTAAATTCATAAATTCAGAGGTTATTAAATTAAAGCAGAGAAAACTGAAGAAAAAATGAGTTTTTAGCTAAATATACTGTTAACTGGACATAAAAATAAGTGTCTCCATCCACTGTCATTGATTCAACTCCATGGGTTTTACTGGTGAATCAATGTTGTAGAAGATGACGGTGTTTCCATGGTAACTACAGAGCCTCTAAACGTCCAAATGGGTCATATCTGATGACTGAGAAACTGTATTGTAGTCGTCTTATTCCACCACAGTTTCATGAATGGTTAGTTACTTATCTATAGAAAATAAAAGAAAAGAAACTATAATAGAATGTCCTGACCCTTGTTTTTTCAACATTCCTGAAACAAAGTGAATAGTATTTGGGAGATCCAGGTTTGGGGAAAAAACTAAAAGCAGAGCCTTGTGCAGAAAACAACAGACCAACAGAAAGAACAACCGTCTGCTGTTTTAATGGGAAACTGAATTCACATGTCATTAGCCTCATAGCATAATTACCTAAGTCATATTTTTGGCCAAATTGTAATATCTGCTTAATTTTACTCTCCTAACACTGCTGATTCATTTTGCATTATTGGCTATGACCTGAAAAAAATATGACTTATAGGCGATTATGTTATGAGGTTAACGATATCACAGCCTTGTTAAGTTTTATTCTCCTCTAGTAGTTAGAGATGGATTTAGAGAAGAGGGGATGAAAAAGTGTACGTTGGCAGCTTTAAATTTAGTTTCAGGCAACAACAATAGTCACTTCAGTCTAGATTAGAATAAGCAGTGTGTGAACAAATGTCCGGAAAAGCTGAGTAAATATGTAACTACACAATGACATTTGGCTTAGCAGAACTACCACCTCTAAACAAACCTATTAATACTAGTCTTAAAGAAAGTCCCCACCCAAATAAAACCATAAGTGTGAAATGCACATGCGTGGTTAGGTTTTACGCTGGAAAATCTCCATGTCAGTCTTTGTCTAAGTAAATCTAAACTTTTGTTAAAGTGATAAGGTTACTGACATGGCATGGAAATAAGATAAAATAAAAATCACCATTAACCACATGAAAGCTGCACATATGCACTGTCCTGTAAATGCAGCCACACGTACTGTTTTGTGTACAGAAGTGTATGGTCTGGATAATGTTTATATGTTTGTTTATTCAAAGTGTCTCTCATGTTTCATTTCCTTTTATTTCAGTGGTATTGACTTTGAAGGATCGACAGTGGGACTGGCGTACATCGGGACTCTATGCTCGGGTCATTCTGTGGGAGTAGTGCAGGTAAAGCGTCCACAACACCCGGTCCATCTGTTACTTAAATCAGATTGATCTTGTGCAGTAGAAAAGCAGGCAGTTGAACATTATTGTAGCCACAGTGGACTCATGGCTCGAGTGAACCTGCTGACACTTTATCTAGTGGTAAATGAATGGTTCTGGTTTTTAAATGTCTGCAGAGGAATTAGACCCACTGGCATTTATTTTCATGTAGACATTATGGAGGGAAATGAC
The DNA here is from genome assembly GCA_037367365.1 of Apogon talboti. NCBI lineage: Eukaryota > Metazoa > Chordata > Actinopteri > Kurtiformes > Apogonidae > Apogon > Apogon talboti. Next base: position 12,339,468 of record JAPQRQ010000028.1, on the reverse strand, counting down.
TCTGAGTGATAAGAGGCACCAACTTCTCATTAAATGCAAAAACTGAAGTAGATCTATGTAACTCTACCTGCCTCTGAATGTTTATTTTAGAATTAGACCACATGAAATGTTAAAATGTTTTTTTCTGAAAGATCCATTGTCAACTCAGTTCCTTTCTGTAATAAATACAATACTTCACTTCTTATACTTTTAGAGGAACTCTGTTTTTAATCATTATCAGAACTAAAAATAAAACCATGCAGCCAAAGTAAAGGTTCACTATATGGACTGAAGTACTGGGACACATTGTATTTAGATGTTTCATTACTAACAGGAGTCCGGGCTACAAAACAATAATGATTAATTTCATAATATCAATTTTATATTGTGGAAATATTGTGAATATTTTTTATTTCATCTTTAAGTTTAACTTTGCTTACATTTTCATCTACGCTTACAAAATGTTTCGGTTTGCTTTTTATCATTATAATTGTTTAAAATATCTGTCGTGTTCTGCTTTTAAGCCATGAATAAGTAACCATGTGGCTTCTTCAACTCTCATTTCAGGTGGTAAAACCAGCCTTTAAACTGAAGAGAAATATTGATTAGACATTTAATTGTAAAGGGTTTCTTTTATTTAAGCTTTTCAAAGTCAGTATTTCTTGTTAAACCATGGTGCTGATTAAAGACAGAATGCACAGAACAAATTTAACTAAACTAAGCTAAAATAAAATAAACTTAACTAAACTCAACTAAGCGTAACTAAACTTAGGAGGGGTGTGGATAGGAATTCAGAGAGCCCATGTTTAATGTCTGGATGATGGAAAAGTTTTGTTCAAAAAACATAGGGAGAAATTTCTCAACTCAAGCCCTTGTAGAACATTGTGTATGACACAATAAAGGCCTGTCATACACCTTCTACATTCACAGAGCAGAGCTGATTCATCCGAATTCCAATGAAGCAATCATGGCAGTTGTACCAGAAAGATTAAAGCATTACACACAATAAATACAATATGCACCGTTAAATCCAAAACCCTCAGGAGCTACTTTGGTGGCGTTTGTAGTAAATGTAACAAGTTATGTACTGATTCTATTCACATCGGCTCCACTTCTTATCGCAACAACTTGAGTTTTATGTCAAAAAGAAGCGGCGGACAAAGGACACCCCTGTGTGGTGCCTCCATGAAGGGCAAAATGTTGAGAAATAATGTTATTTGTTCCGACACAAACCTTTGGTGAATCTCAATCCAGAGTCAAACTGAAGCCAAATATATTTAACCTCCTAGGACCCACTGTCTATGAATGTGGACAAGAAATTCACAGCTTTATACAACAACAAAAAAAAGAAACAACTGTCCACCGCGAATGACATTCCATAAAAATTTTTAAGAATGCATCTGAAAAAACTGTTGCATCATG
>JAPQRQ010000028.1:12303313-12318807 GCA_037367365.1 Apogon talboti | reverse complement strand
TTTAGACTACATTGTTCGCTGGATCTACATTTATTCTTCTTCGCTGCATCTACAGTTCTTCTTCTTCTTCTTCTTCTGTTAAAAATACTTGTAGTTTTGTAGTTATTTTTTCGGCGGTTAAAAGCTCATAACTTTATCTAGGCGGGTCAAAATTAAACTAAAGAAAGTTGTGCTCAGTCATAAGATTAACTAGGCTTCGTACAACTTTTTCATTAATTAAAGGCTGAATAAATACGGAGTGATATTGGTTGGTTTGTTGAGTTAGCTTTGACGCTAGTGATGCTAACGCGGATCCAATCATGGATATGGGGTCACATGATTAACCCTTAAAGACCAAGCACACTTTTACGGTGACTTTCAAATTATTTTTTTCAATAAGTAACCTTTCTCAAGTGATATATCACCATTTATTATATTATTATCACTATTTTTCATTGTTCAGTGAAACGCTGCAGAATATGATGGTGTTTTCATGTACACTATGGAGCCTCTGAACATCCAAACAGGTCATATCTATCTAGTCGTATCTGTGTACTGACATGAGTAGGGGTTCAGAAGTTATTAAGCATTTTAGATTACTAGATGCGTTCAGTAGCTGGTGGCTGTTTATGTCTTTGAGGGTTAACTCCATTATTGAGTTTTCCAGAAAATGACAGAAACAGTTGTTTTTCTTTCTGACATTGTCACGTATCCTCATTCTGTTGACATTTGGACCTAAAGTGTTAAGATAGTAGATAATATACTAGTTACTTAGGAAAATTTGTTGAGCATATTACTGTTTTTATATCGACCTGAACATACCTAGTTTTAATTCAATTTTAATACAGAATGTTCTCCAATATTGACTCTCATACACAATTTTAGTTTTCACAAACTGGAGATAAAATGGATCTTTGTTTCTAAATGTTCTGTAATGATCAGGGACCATTAAAACCACACTAATGGATGTCTTCATGTGTTTCAGGCGCTGAGGCCAGTTCCTCCACCTAAGGTCTGATGCTGCCTCCTAGAGGAGACACCACAGGAGGCTCGTCTCCATCTTCTGCTCCTGGTCAGATGCTGCTGAGGCAAGACAAGCCCTTTTTATTAAAGGGTCCCCTCACAACTGTTTGCTCAGCAGTTTTATTCACTGCAGTGCGGTCTGAAGCACCAACGACAGTTCGTACCAGTGATGTGCAAACTGTAGGAAAAGGCAGACTGGATTCCTCATCGGTACTCATAGTCTATCTCCGAGGACCGGCTATTACAGGGATGAACTTTTGAGTTTTTAAATGCACTTTTTTTATACTTTAGGCTTAATATTAGCACAACTGGAAACAGCTCTGGCACCAAATATGAGCCATTGGCTTTTAAATGTTATTTTATTTTGTCACAGGAATTGTACAGAATATTGCACATAACTGATTTCACTGTTGAACAGTATTGAAGATAATTATTGTCTCAGAGTTTAACACCACAAAATATAAATATATTCAATGTAATGGTCTGATATTTCATCAGTCTGGGACACTTGAGGGCTAATTTAGACTTTTTGCTGAAAGTAAGATTTCAAATTAAAACTCAGATGTTGGATAATACAGTTTTTAAGTTAAATATCACCACTATATTTCATCGTACATAAATGTAGGGTGAGAGATGAAAGAAATTGATATAAATAAACTGAGAAATTATGGGAAAAGTGTAAAAGAGCTGTAAAAAAGCTTTTCACTAAGTAAAATAGGCCAATATGTACAGATATAGTTTCTCCGTCCCTTTGAGTATGAGCACTTGAAATGTACACTCATTAAAAGTTCATATTTAGTACTTTATTAAAAACAACAATGTTTACGTTTTACATGTTAAAACTCAAAATAGAGATGAATAAACACTACCCAATTAGCCTTTTTTTAAAGGGCTTTAAATCAAATGTCCTTTTATTTTTTGTTTTCTAATGTCAGACAAGTTACTGAGATTTAACCAAAAACACAAAAATATATTTAAAAGTGCAATTTGTTGCTGTTTCAATAGCACTGTAGACCATGTACATATATTTCTGCTATACATTTTGTCATATTGCTGCTTGATTAATATTCATTTGTTTTGTGTATTTACATGTACATATTGTAAAAAAAAAAAAAAACATCTTTAAAGTTCATATTTTAAGTCTCAGCACGGTAAACAAAGATATGCGATTTTTTTTTTGGCAAAGAAACTGAATGTATCACAGTTAAGCCAATATCTAAAACTGAGCGCTGTTTTTGTCCTGTTTGTTGGAATAAATGAGGCCATAATGACAGTGAGAGCAATGATGTTAGAAGCCATGTGGCTGAGTGTCTCTATTCACTACCTTATCACTGCCCATGAGCAAGGCATTAATCCCAAGGAGTCCAAGTGAGGAAGTGTGGGGGGTGATACTATTACTGGGCAGCTCAATTTCTATGTACTGTCTGTATAAATAAACATTTCTCAAACCTGAAATGCTTTATCTAAAATAAATAGTGGGATGTAAAATTGTTTTGTATCATGTGCTCCAACCACACAGACCCCACACTGCACATACAAGACATGCATCTTAAAACTACGGTACATACTGTAACTGTTGTTCATGTTATTTATATTTTGGCCTCTTGGGGGCAGTTTAATCCAGTATTATGGTGTCACGATTCAGAGGACTGTAACCACTAAAAAGACAAGTCAAATAAAACACTTTAATTGAATTTTATTTGTTTCTTTCAAGTGATACATCTACGTAAAAGATTTCATGGCCTCGCATGACAAATACGGTACAGTTTTTCACCCCTTTTACATCTATAATAAGATTCATGATGAATAATATTTTTTATACATTCTGAAAGATATGTTTAGGACCTAACAGGAGGTCAGTATACTGTACGGCTCACCCAATAAAGCCTTACCTTTAAAACAGTTTTTAACATCACAGTTATGAATGTAAACCCAAATACTTAAGCTTCCCCAGGTGTCTACAGAACGGAACATTTTTGGAAATATTAAGGATATCAAGATGAATACGAGCGATGTTGAATCTCCTGGTCTCACCGTGCACACACATACACACACACACACACACACGCGCGCAGATCTTGAGTTGTGTGGCCGAGGTGGCATGGCACATGAGCGCAAATGCCTGTTTTTTTTTCCTTTAAAAAAAAAAAAAAGGAGAAGAACGGGTGAATCCACAAGAAAATAGCAAGACTTAAAGCATATACCCCCTGCTTTCCTTTCTTGAGTGATAAAATATAAGAGAATTACAGTCAGGTGTGTCAAAGCACCAGTTGAGTTGTATGTCCTAGAAAAAAACCAAGCAGGTCTTTAAAGGGTTGGGAGTGAAGAGGACCGGAGGTGCCGAGACCGGAAGAGAGCCGAAATGTTTAACACTCGAGAGCAGAAAGAGAAGAGAAAAAAGACGTACACAACAGCAATCTCAATAAGTGTCACTGGTCCCCATCTTGGTATGACCACGAGTTAAAAATACCATCCTGTGTATGAGTCAGCCATGGTTGAGATGATTACAGTACTGTTAGGCCTTGATAGACAGCTGTTAGCGTGGCGGCGGTAGCTTTTTTAGTGTCATCCCTGCCGAGGGGAATGACTCAGTCCATTGTATGCGGGCGCAGCATCAATCAAAGCGCTGTCACTTCACTGAACGTCAAATGTTTTCCTTATTCGATATGACAATTCCAAAAAAAAAACAAAAAAAAAAAAACATCTGCGTCCTGTGTAATCAACAGTAGATGGAGACACTGATACAGATTTAGTTGAAACAAAGGAGAGCCCCAAAAGCGCGGGCCGTTTTTTTTTTTTTTTTAGTGTCTGACAAAAAAAAGAAAAAAAACAACAGAAGAACATCAAATCAAACTGCCATAATTCTGTTAAATACACTGAAATTTCCTAAGTAATAATGATCATTAAAGTCAGTTCTGCCAGCAGTTCCTCTGCTTTGTGGCAAATACGTCCTCTTTTGTCCCGACTGGTTTGTGTCGGTTGGTTTCTTGTGCCGTAATCCTCGTGCGCGGTGCTCAGAACCCCAGAGAAGTTGGTTTATACTTCAGTGCATGAGAGGCAATGCTTCCAACAGGGATGTGGGGGTGCTGAAGGGTCTGGTTGTGGTGATAGAATACGACGTGCTGTATATCCCTTTTCCATTTTTTTTCCTCTTTTCCTTTTTTGGTTTAGTGGAGCGAGAACATCCTAGCTGCCATCAAGTGAACACGAGTCATATCAGCACAGGACAGCCAGCGACTGCAACTACAAATGCATACAAAGCTTTAATCCTTCACTTTAACCGTTTCATTCACAACCGATAATACAGGAAGAAGTAGTCGGCAAATTTACAATACTGAACAAAAATCCATTCAGCATCTTTGGAAATCAACAAAGTGGTGAAGAAATTTAAAAAACAAGACTACGAGTCTTCATTAATTTTACGCTTTTAGTATAAAATCTCAATTTGCAATCACTTCTGAGTGTATTTCCCTTATGATCATAGAATTAAACTGACACACATATAAGCAAACACTGCACTGTATGCAGACCCTCATGTGCCTACATATCCAGGCGGCTGAGGCTACAGTATCTGTACTTCAACTTTCCCTTACCAAACACGGAGAACAATAAAAAAAACAAAAAAAAACATTGTGACTAAAACTCCTGTATAACAAGGGCTTCATCTATCTGTATCGTAAAATTTATAAAATTCTCTTTTTTTATAACTTTGACAAGTATAAGTTAACTTCAATGTACGGTATACATTTGCTGCACAACTGCAAAAGTCTTCATACGATGTTTGTTGCTATTACACAATATATCTAATATAATTCATTTAATAAATAAGATTAGACTCTTCCCCAGATAATCAGATGATAAAGTTTGTGTTTTTCTGCAGCTGAAATGTTTTTTTTGTTTTGTTTTTTTTTCCAGCGCTGTGGCCTCCTTTTTATCCGCCATTGTTTCCCTGCCCAGACTGTGGGCGAGCAGGGGACGGACAGGCAGTTTCAGAGGAGACGAACCAACGGGGAGCAAAAGAGAGAGAGAGAGACAAAGAGGGAGACAGAGGGAGACGGTGGGGGTTACGGGTGGTGTGAAGGAGCGAGGCGGCGGTGTTTGTGGTCTATCCGTCAGTGCCGTTCTTGTTGGGGGTGTTGGTGTTGATGGTGCCGTCTGGCTGCTGGCCGTCTTTGCGAGGCGGCATCCTCTCGTTTATCCGGTCCAGGCCGCGGGCCTCCTCGAAGTTACGGATCTTCCTCGTGGGAGAGAAGCCTTGAATGGCTGCAAGGAGGGACAGGAAACACATTCACAATCTGGAAACATTTGTCTAATCACACTACACCTGATGCTCGTTGTAAACAATTTCCTCTTTTTTTTTTTCCCCCTATTGTTAATCTACTCACTAAGCATCAAACACAGTCTTAACCTAACACAGTACAGATGACCACTGAATACAGCACATGCACAGGTTAACAACGACTAGTAGTGATTAAGCACCAGTGGGACAACGAGAAAACACCTCACACTGTGTAGACTTACGGTAATGTCCCGAACAGCCAAGGAAACCAGACAGAAAATGTGGGCAAATGAAAAGCAAACTTGTAAGGGACTGTTCAGACATACTTTGAAGTCATCAACTAAAATATCAGTCTGAGGTTAAGGCTTACAGGTGAATCTACAGCGTTATTAACAAAGTCATCAGGGGTACTCTTGCACAACCAGATATCTGCGACGATGAGGCCATTACACTCCTTTAAATGTGCAGATGAACTACGCTGCCTCAATCCAAGTCAACAGTAATGGCGTAAAATAACGAAATACACTAAGGTAATTTGGCTAACCCTACTTTCCTCTATATTTCCACTACGTTTTTGAATAAAATATTGTACTTTCCCCCCCTTTCTATTTATCTGAAAGGTCACCAAGTTACTTTTCAGATGATATCAAACAATGAGAAGCTTTTAAGCACATTGTTAAACATTAAACCAGTAATTTCTGACCTTTTCTTCTTCTGTTGTCTTACAAAAAGCACTGTATAAAATTGAGCTCGCACTTCTGATGTTCACAGAGTTAACAGCTACATAGAGACGACAGATTATTCATTTTTCCCTCAATAAATATTCAAATCGTCTAATATCTCACCTAAAATCAAATAATACAGAAACAGATTAGTGTGCCAGGAGTCTGTTTTTAATTCTTTCCATTAATCATATGATGGGCCATCAGATTTTTCTGGCATTTCTGGACATAAAACTTGATGTGAAGCACTTCAAAGGAGCTCCACTTCCAAGAGAAATAAGAGGAATATGCTGCGATAATGCTAATGCTTCACAATTAATAATTTAATGATGTCTTATGTAATAGCAGATCAATCAAAGAGACAAAACTATCAGTAATTTAACTACATTTTGATGCTAATACTTATAGTAATTTCACTGTGTTGATACTTTTCCTCAAGTAAAGGATCTTAATAGTTTCTCTAGAGGATAAACTAGTACATTTGATGAAGTAAAGGGACTATTGAACCACTTACTGCCACCATCGACCACGAGGGGCAGACAGTGTAACGAAAGCCAAATGGTGTAACAGGATTAGCTCCTGAAAATATCCTGTGGAGGGATGTCCCTGGTCTTATCTTAGCCAGGTCTTAGCAGGCTTTGCTCTGTGTGGGGAGCCACACTTGGCAACAGAAGCCCATGTGACTTCAGGCCGGAGCTTCTTGTCAACACACCGCATCCTGAACCTGATACACATCCGAACGCAACTACTATTTTGAAGTGGGAGCTTGACTTTTTTGACTGTATTCTTACAAAAAACTGCTGTTTATTATTATATCTTATTGTCGGTAATTCTTTTATCTCTCGACTCCCACCGTGCAAACGTAAAGCGCTACCAAAAACCACCAGACACTGATGATGCAAGAGCAACCAGCAAGTAATATAGAGTAATAGAACAACAACCTGTGATATAAGCACATTGGGGGCACTACAAAACAATAAAAACCAAGACAATAAGTACACATTTTTAAGGGTGGGGCTGTTTTTAAAAGTGAAAGACACACAAAACAAACACAAGAGCCACACAGCCACGCGTACCTTTTGCTTTAGCTGCCTCGACGGTAGCTATGTTAACAGGAGTTAGGGAGGGGGAGGAAAAGACGAAGTCATCAAAGGCAGCCAGAGACAGCAAATACAACATCAAACTCTCTGTCCCAATATGAGAAACAGATGGCAGAATATAGGCCGACACCCATGGCACAGTAATTATGAATGCAAGAGTCACAGCAGCTGTAAAACACGTTTAGTGGGTGGGGAGGTTAGAGGGAAGACGCCTCACGGAGATTTAAGATGGTGCTGGTGTTAAAGGGTCATGAGGACTTAGGTGTGGAGAGCTGAGGGGGGATTTGGCTGAGCACTAAGAGTCTAAGAACGGGGTAGAGATGTGCAATGGCGGCCAGGCAGGACGACGCAGCCTCGACGCTCAGTTACAATACAGGTACAACCGGCTTCCACACAAAAAACGGATATTAAACACACGGCAAGAATACACTGGGCTCCTACGTCTCATCTCAAATGAATGTTACAACTCTTTATTTTAGTGTTGTGATTAAAACATCACATGCAAATCCTCTTCAATGTGCAGGTGAAAGCAGGATATGGAGACAGCTGTGCATCAGTTAAATAAACCTTTGTGCATTTAAGATAAATGAAAGTTAATTTCACAATTACCACATTTTCATTCATCTAAATAGAAACAGATGAATAAAATTAACAAATGTCATATCTCCCCCAACGTTTTCTACTCTCTGAGGCCTTCTTTTGCCAATGATTTAATGACAGATTAAGAGTCCAGTTGTTTATCTTGAGGCGCCTATGTTTCAATGGGCATCTGTATTATTAGGCTTATAAAATGAACAGAAACTACAACTAATCCCTTAATGCAATTGTTTAACAATTAATCATCATGATGGTCACAGTTCTATTAACGGAGTAATTAGCAGGTCATGAATTGAAGTCACTACCACTTCTGCTTCATGTGGTGTTTGATTATTGACAATAATGAGAAAGAAACGACTGCTGTCGGCCGAGCCTCTAGCGAATCTTTTATGACTTAGAAATTAATTTATTTATGGATGGATGTGTTTGTTCATTTTAGTGACTCATTACTGACTGTCAGAAGGGACCAAAGATCAGAAAGTGGTGCACCCCAAAATGTCAGCATTAGTACAGTAGCATCTGAAAGTGCAGCTGGAAAAAAAAAAAAACAAAGAAACAAGAAGGATGGACAAAAATACACAATTCCTAACTGTCCCTTTGTTCAAACGGGCCGTCTGAAGGTTGAGGCTAGGGGAGCCGACGGGGACAATGACATTCTACAAAAGGTCACAATGTGTGGTTTCTCCTTCGATCGCTCTGCTACTTCTGTAAGCTTCCAGCGTGACTCCCAGCATGTCCTGTGGCGGGAGAGGCCTGGCGCTGACCTTTACATCAGAGGATCAGCGACCACTTCCAGGTGACAGGCTGACCTACACCACCAGCCAGCCCACAGCTCTTCCCCCCGAAACGTTCGACTGCATGGGGGGGGTCAAAGTCTGGCTGGGGGCTTCCTGTGGGGGTCATTGATCCGGACCCTTCAAAGAGACTGGTGGGACAGTGAAGCCGGCCTCCATCACCTCTGCAGCTGACAATATGAGTGACCACTGGGGGAATCTCTGAGTGGCTCCTGCTCTTTGCACTGATAGGAATGAACCTTTCTGCAGCTACACCCTGGGTTATGTTGGCCCGTTGAATCTGCTGTATTAGAGTCTTCTTTCTCTAACCGATCATCAAAGTCCCACCATGATTAAACAATTTCACAAAACTTCACATTTTTCTGATTAACTCCATTGGGGAAGCACTAGAAATGGTACCTTCCTGTCTGCATTTGGCATAATATTTGCAGCAATAAAAGAATTTTACCTCTCAGAAGATTTAGAGAGGGAATCTGGAATATTTCAGGGAGTCAAAAAACAAATAAATTAAGTAAATAATTGGTATATTAATTACCAGCGTACTTGCTCTTTATCCAAATAAAAATTCCAGACTTTTTCCAAACTGCTATTTTTTCCCCAAGACCTTGACTTTATGTACTTTTACATGTGCGTGCCTACTTTTTTGGTTGCACCTGTTGTGTGTAGTAGAAAAGTTCATGTTAATAAATGTATGAATAAATGAATGCATAATTCGCAGTAAATTATGTTTTAGTGACAGAAACATTTTCAAAACATATGTAAATTGCAAAAGTGCATGGATATCACACCAACAAGTTTCACTATAATCATTCCAGTACCAACCGTTTAGTGAAATCATATGACGTTTTTTTTTTATATCTTTTCCTCATATATTTCTTATCTTACAAGATTATGGTCCTTTGAGCATACTCTAACATTTGACTATGAGAGAAACTTTTTCCATACATTAAGACTTTTACAAAAAACTCCAGACTTTTCAAGGTCTGGAAAACAGCATTTCAAAATTCCATACTTTTTAAGACTTTCAAGACCTGCGCAAGCACCCTGTATTACTAATGAAGATAGTAATACATTGTAGGCATATGGGATTTATTTCATATTTAATGTATAGTGATCTGTGTCATACCTGTTTTGTTTCCATTCTGTCAAAAAAGTGCTGAGTATGAGCCGGAACTCATATTACAACAGGCAATTTGACTTATTTCTTCGAGAAAATGAGGCTCAACCTGCTCTGATGAATTCTGACTGGGCTGCACAGTGTGCACTGTGGTTTCATGTTAGCTTTGTTCTGTTGCCTCGTTAAAGTGTGATCAATACACATTTTACCACAAAACAAAATTAACAATAAGTGCAACTTTCTGAATGTAATGTTACATTCATCATCTTTTTTTTTTTTTTTTGTCATGTCATATTTCGGACATTTTAAGGCCTAAAAATGAGACTCAACCTTTTTTGAAGAACCACAGAAATCCTGTGTATAATGATGGTTAAAGCATAATCAGAGTATTAATTTGTAATCTTATGTTGCAACATCAGTTTTTTTTTCAGTACATGTGCAGGAGGAGCAACAGACTATTTAACCTCTTAACATGAAGAGAAGGGAAGTTTGCTCACAAAGAATACTTTTTCTTGTGATACAATGTCCCTCTGGAGTTGATGTAGGCAATTAGCAAAGAGGAATGAAAGACACTTACCGCTCTGTAAAGTCTGCTTTCCCCCTGATAACACTCCCATAGGAAGAGTTCCAGTTGGGGTCAGGCCTTTGAGAGTTAACACACTCTCACTTTCCTCCCTAATTGATAAACAAAACACAAGCACAAAGGTTACATTTCAGTAAGCGGGGCAGCCTCAAGCTCACCTGCTGGTGATGACACTGACACCCACATCAGCTTATCAATAGGTATTGATTATCAATTACCAGCGTGCCCACTCACTGTCAGTCTGAGTGATGGAGAGTCAACTCTAAGTGCCCCCAGACACTAACATGTGTCCTGGTTCTTAAAGTGGGTCAGTGTCAATTTTAGCAGCTAAAGCAATATTTTTAAGTACCAGTTAGCGGTGTTAATATTTGTGTCAACACACTTTCATACTTGGGTTATTATGTTCGTCATCTTTGTCTCCTGAGTCTGCAAAGACAACTGAAATGACGACGCAGCCCTAAAATACATACACTTCACTTTATTTTTTCCCAACCAAGCAAAGAGATGCATACTGCTTGTAGTTTACAAAAATGGGAACAGTCAGACTATTTAATAATTTATGAAAACACAAAGACATTTTTTTTTTAACTTGTGCTTCTCTTTTTAAGTCACTGACCCATATGCTCTTGCTCTGCTCTACATTTTGCACATACGCAGTGGTGTGACAGGCGAGCGGCAGCATTAATCTGGACTATGGTCTAATGTCATTATGAAGTCTACTGTAGGTGCGTTGTGACTCATCTCCTGCCAGCTCATTAATCCTCACAGGACAACACCGTCTTTTCTCAAGTGACTCCATTCATTTTGTTAACACTATGGCGTCTTCTCAGCTCCCTTATATCCACAGACTTGACCCTCTCTGACCCCCACTGCGATCCATATACATGCTCTCATGAAAAAAAAAAAAAACAGGGGCAACATCAAAGAAAAAAGCAGTAATGACAGGCGACACAGACCTGAGGACTGAGAAGACTCGGGCCATTTTCCCCACAGCACGAATCTTGTTCCGGATGACCTCCTTACGCATCGCTGATGTACCACCTGGAACACAATGTAAGCTTAAGACCTAATATACCAGCTCTAAGTACTGCCATTTCTGCTTACATTTGGAAGAAAAACTAAGCAAACCCTGAAGTGACTAAATGACCAGACATATAAAGATATATTGAAATAAAACAAAAGATAATGAAAGACAAACTTTCAAACTTAACAAAGGAGCATTAGTTTAAACAGTCACTTTCCATTCATTCAAAACATGAACTGAAAATGCAGACGAGCACTTGCTTTTTTCAGTCTTACCTTCGTACAGGTCGTCTCCTTCCGACATGAGCTCATCATCAGAGCAAATGTTCAGTACATTCACCAGCATCTCTGTCACTGTGGGGGACAAAAAATACTGGTAAGACTGATGCCAAAATATGTTAGAGCAGCTCTCCGCTCGCTTGTCTTCTTTTCAGTCTTTTCTATCTGTTTTTGGCGTGTTTTGTGGTCAAATCCTGCTGCAATTTTGTGCACAATGAGAACACTTATTACTTTTGTGTCTTGCTTTGGACTGAACAGGCTGGTCAGGAGGGCCAGCTCTGTCTTGGGTGGGCACTGGACACTGTGGAGCAGGTGGGTGAGAGGAGGATGTTAGCCAAGTTGACATCCATCATGGACAACACCTCTCACGCACTGCATCAGACCGCGGGGGCTCTGAGCAGCTCCTTCAGTGGCAGACTTCTACACCCACAGTGTAAGAACGAGCGCCATCGCAGGTCGTTCATCCCCACCGCTGTCAGACTGTACAACACAACAGTAACTCTGTCCTGTAGGAGTCTCATCTGTACTACTGACATTTTCCAATTCACTCTGTTGTAAACATGTGTATGGTTTTTATTACTATTATTATTTTATATTGTTTTTTTGCACTATCTTTCTGCATTCATACTTTTTTCTGCTGCTGCCTACATTGAATTTCCCCGTTGTGTGATCAATAAAGTCTAATCTAAATCTAAACTGCTTCAATTAATAGTTTGGAATGTCTACTCCAAATATCTCCAGCTTATGTGTAACAACAAACTGTGGACGCTTCGGTCTCCATTCAAGGGTATAGTCCAAAAAAGCATGAGGTCAGTTCATTTGTCAGAACGGACAAATGCACTGGCACACTTTCCAAACTAAGCAACTGGCCTACAAAAGGCAAAAATAAACAAGCGATGCATTCAAATACTCCTGGAATCTGAGGAACATTTCAACATTCAGTATTTCTTACTGTTTGTTAAGGTGCTGCAACTACTAAAACCAGGACGGACTAATAATGTTATTCTCATTTTTTTGGAATGAATTTGAAAAAATTACATTAAAAATAAGGAAACATACCTTTCTCTCCAACAAAAGGCAAGGACCATGTGAACACATCCATAAAGTTGGGCAACCAGTACGGATGGGGGGAGCAGTTAAACTGCCGGATGTTCATAACATTGTTTTCATATTTTAATACAGCAGCTACAGATGGAAAGAGGAGTTAATGGATTAAAGAAGGAGAAAGACAAATACAACCCAAACACTGAGGCGAGAAAGAGAGTAACCTTTGTTGTTGTAGACGTCTAAGTAATTTGGAGCTGAAAAGATTGTGATTAATGAAGGGAATCCTGTGGTCTGGCTTTTTCTGTACATCCGATACCTGTTAAAACACAAACAGAGTGACTCATTAGATGCAACACACTGTAAAATAACCAAGAGTAATAGAAAAAACACATGCCTACTTACCCTGCATCCTGTGCTTCATGGGCTCTTATTACTGACAGCAAGTTATTATTTACCAAAAAGTCACAGACTGCTGCATAACTGCAAAGACAAAAAAAAAAAAAAACAGAGACAGACAGAACTGTCAAAACACTGAGTTGAGGTCAGACCTTATTATAAACCTAAACTCTGGAAGGGACAACGTGGGGTCACTTGGGGTCGATTCACTGGCTATTGTTTCTTTATGTCATTCTTCTCATACTTATTTTCAGCTTGCCATGTCCTCTGGCCTTTCAAGTTCGAGGTCTAAATATGTGGTGCATTTAAACCCCGTTCTGTGGTATTTATGGGCTCTTCTGACCTCTGCAGAGGCTGGAAACTACAGCCAGTGCAGAGGGAACACGGCAGTTTATCGCAACCCCTGACACAGTTATCTTAAACATATGTTTCCTGACATTAACATATGAATTCAGCCTTAAACAGCGCTGCTTCGCATTACTACACACAACTGTCTCACTCCTCCTATCAGCGCTAAACAGGCTCATTGTATTTGTGTTTAAATAAGCTTGAGTGGTGTGCTATTAAATTGCTTCCCTGAATCCATGTTCACAGTACATAATTACAAGTAGTACAAGTAGTTTTCATCTATTAACCCCTTTTAAGAGTGTTACAAAAGGGATTTAGAAAGGATCTGACCCCCAAAAAACATGCAGCTTTATTCTGTGACCTGTGTCAATGGTCTCCTTTTATCTTTTTTGTTATTGTGTGTGTCATTGTCCCTGCATTTGTTTGAGAGTTTAACGAAAAGTGGTGTGAATTTCATAGAATCTTTCTTTCATTTTGTACCACGTTGCTGATATCCAATGGTCCTGGAGCATAAAAGAGTAATGGCATCAGTTTTATCTAATACCTGAAAAAGTAGGAGCAGCCTCTGACAGAGTTGTGGTTGAAGTGCTCAGTTGTCTTTTCACTGCCGTAGTCCTCACCGGGGTCAGCCCAAATCAGGTCACACATTGGCCCAAAGGCTGGAGGCTCTTTAAACCTGTCTAACTGTTGAGCGAAAAGCATGCAAACATTTAGGGGAGACTCGACTGATCTTTGGTTTTTCGTTCTTTTCCACGCGTCTTGTTTGATCACGTACTTTCCTTATGTCGTCTAGGCAGTTGATTTCTGGGGAGAGTCCTCCGTGTACGCACAGGAACTGTTGATTGAGCAGGGCGGCGAGAGGCAGGCAGTCAAAGGCCTCCATACAGGCGTCATACACCCGTTCAGAGTATTTAATTTTACCTACAGCAAACACACAAATACACAGGATGGTTTCATCTGTGACAGGGGAATTCACTGGCAGGGGTTTACCAGATCAGGTTCATTCCAAATGTATATTTAAACCTATTGTCTCAGAAAGTATTGATGTAGGGTTTGTGTAGCGCCCCTTACACAACATTCCTCCAAGATGACCTGGATAAGGACAGGAGGAAGTCCAGTCCTTATATGGCACATTCAGGTTATATAGAAAACAGAGATGATCACAGGTCTGTCTTATATTAATTAGTAGAGAAACAATACGAACCAACAAATACACGACTCATATTCAAGCACTTAAGGTGAGAGGTCGCTGAGGAGCCTTCCATTCCAAGAGCAGCGGCATTTTTCAATAAAATTTGGGCTCCATCCTATTGTGACTAAGTGAAAACGCGCAGAGTTTAGTAATCACAGACTGCTGCTAACCCGCTGTCATAATCAACGTATTCAGCTACCGTCTCCACATGTCGGTTCTGTACTTGTAATTGCTGCTGTTTTGTGGAGGTTTTAATGTAGCGCAGTGCTTTATATAAGAAGAAAACAATCAGACAATCAGCCACGTTGAATGTTTTTACGAGTCGCTTTCCTTTTGCCAGTGAAGAAAAATCTCAGCTCTCGCTTTTATGACAATCTGTTGCTGATGCAAACGCGTATGTTACATTGATAATATCAGTGATGTGCGAACAAAAACACTGAGGAAAAAAAACCTCTGATGTGAAAACACCTTCACTGAGAATTAAAGGGAATAAGTGTAGCTGTATTTAGACAGGACAGCGCCAGGTGGAGAGATTAAAATGTTTGAAGATACATTAGTTATTCCAAAACTAAAAAAAATTAAATAGGAAAGGCAGTCTGGAGGTAAGTAAACTGTAGATTTACACACTAATGTGAAAAAATTCAATTAAAAAACATACTAGTACCTCTGAAAAAAAGGACTATTTTTTCTGCCTCCATTGCTTTATCTGCCCACTTAACACTTAAAATGTAATTTGTAAGCATTACAACTGCCCCCATTGACCACAAACTAAGCCAGCTTAAAGTAACGACAGACTGTGCGTGTGTGTCGATTAGGTGGCATGTGGGTGGGTGTGGGGATGTAGTGAGTGAAATCTATTTGCAGCTGGCAGGGTTGTTTTTCACTGACTGCCAAAGAGCCTTTGTTTCTCAGTTTGCATACTAATGCTTCTACCTCTGCCAGACACACACACACACACACACACACACACACACACACACACACACACACACACACACACACACACACACACACA
>JAPQRQ010000028.1:12256966-12292437 GCA_037367365.1 Apogon talboti | reverse complement strand
GCCGTAGTACATAGTTTAAATTCATTTTGTGCTTTGGTTGATTTTTTCACTGATGGGGCGCCTCCGTTCAGGAAATCCATTCCACAGTTTGCAGCCGGCCAGCAGCCAAGCATTGAGGAGCACTATGTCTAACCAGCTTTTGATCACAACTAGGGCTGCAACTAACGATAATTTTAATAATCGATTAATCTGTAGATTTTTTTAATAACTAAGCGATTTATCGGACAAACACAAAAGACTCAATTCTCAAAGATTAGTATTTAACCCAAAGCAGACAAGTCCCTAATCATTACATCCCCGCAATGGCTTCAGGTACAGTTAGTGAGCACTAGCCCACTACCTTGCCTTGTTGGCAAGAGACTAGCAAGCTATAGTCTTCTTCTTCTATAGTCTAGGTAATGTTAGTCTGGTGGCCTGATAAACGGAGCAGGATGAAAATGTTATAATTACAACAATAGTATCTAAGTAGCTAGCGGGCTAAAGTAATCACCATACATAGGCTATCTTAGGCTGGGATTGTACCGTGTTCCCCATGGCCACGGCAGACCCGTTTACCCAAAACACAGCGCGCTGTGGGATTATGGTCATTTTTTTTCCTCCATATTCAAGTTTTGTTACATAAACGGCACACTACGTTTCGGGCAAACAGGGCCGCCGTGGCGACTGGGAACACACAGCAAACCCAGCTTTAAAAATCTGGCCCAGCAACCGAAGCCTCAGCCATGCTGCTCTGTGTTTTCCACTGTTACACTACATAGCGTGCAGGCATGACATCCTCAAGACCCAACAAATCGACTGCCGAATTCATTTAACAAACAGAGCTCTGGTATCGGAATAGTATCGGTATCGGCAGATATCCAAATTCAGGTATCAGGATCGGATCGGAAGTGAAAAAAATGTGGATCGGTGCATCCCTAATTAGTAGAATGTAAAATATAGTAAGTTTTCATAGCTTTTTAGCCAAACAGCAGAGTAACCAAATCTGTCCTTATCTATCAAAACTAAAACTTAATAAACTTTACTTACTTACTAAACCAACTTGGGACCACGCCTGTAAACTGGATTTTTTTTTTTCACTTTGAAGAAAAACACGCCCTGAAATGGTGTTAGGATTGAAGGGCCATATATCTGCCATTAATTGGTGGGAGGTGGTAACAAGATTTGGTAACTCTATCTGGAGCTACGGTCTGTTTCATTCAGTTGCTTGTTGTAAAATTGCGACTTCAGCACTTAAACAGTTAAGACTTTTTAATGCCAATGCCAGCCACTTGAATGGCTCTTTAGAGCTACTATAAAATAATAAAGTCAGATGTCGTCCAGAGCAGTGTTGTTGGTTGCTCTGGTGCTGGTCTAGGAGATGAGGGTGAAACCTCGGTGCAGACATGGCAGAACAGGACTGGGACTTGGTGTTTGTTGCTGGGTTGTTTTGGCAGTTTTGTGTTTCTCATTCCGCATGTGGGATTGGTTACCATCATGCCAAGTTTGAACACTTAAGGAGACATTTCCTGCATGCTGCCTGATAACGTTTTAGTCGATTTTCACTGAATTTGCTCTTCCTTATTTGGGCATGTGTTCTGTACATCCTGCCCGCAAACAAAATATGAGTGTTGTCTGTTTTTAGTTTCTGTCTTTAAATTGGAAAGTCAGGAAATAATAACCATAAAATCCTACCTCCCATGGCTTGGTGTTTTTAAGACTTTATTAAAATCCAGATTCAAACACATTTTAATATGTCAGTAAGGCCTTTACTTTTAAGTTAATGAATTCAACAGGTTTTGTGACTTTCTGAGGATTTCCTGCCAAAGTGGGACTTGATTTTTGACAGATTTCCTTATTAATGACTTCTGAAATTCAGACAAGAAGAGAAAACAAAACTCCTAGTTTGATATCATAGTGTTTTTCTAAACTGCATTAAGAAAAATTGTATCAACTGTTTTTAACATTACTGAACCTTAACTATAAAGATGCATATAAGGAAGACCGCTTTGATACTGAATAAATAAATAGCTCATTTTACTAAATATGGCTGGCTATTTAATGTCATCCGGTAAAATATAGTCTCTAGTTTCCCAGCATTATTTCAACACCATTCATTCCAATTGGATAATTTCAGCGTCTGAGTGTCTGGTTTTCATTTGTTTTTGGGACTTAAAGCATGCTTGAACCAAAGCATTTTTGTCGTTATGTACACAAGTCATTTTCTGTCTTGAATCAGGGTCAGTGCATACTCACTACAGTCCGGCAGATTAGACCACTGCAGTCCGCCTCTATTCCAACCCTCTGTTTTATTTTTAACTGTTCCAATCAGCATGTATGAAATGTGCCCTTTGAAGCGGTCATTGAAATAAACTTTCAGCACAGCAGCTTACATTTTGGACACTATTCTGACCATATGGTACAGTCTTGACCATCCTGTGAATCACACCACCATCCGGCATGGCCTACTACCTTCGCCATCACAATAAAATATCCCTTAATATAATTTCATATGGACCTAGTCTCAGAATCCAAAAACACACCATGACTTTACATTATAAGATAATTTCATGAAGGTAGAGTTAACGGTGCAGAGCATGGTTTAAAGAAGGAGCCAAGGTGAAATGTAAGATCTTAAGATTAGGAAAGCTTATTAACCTCTCACACAAGAGCAGTGCACTGTAATAACATACTTCAATAATGTGTATAGATCATGGCACAATGCCAATTGCATTTTTTTGCAAAATGTTGGACAGTCACATCCAAACTATGACATGGTTTCCCTCAGGGTTTGTGATATTTGACAAAAACTATGCATTTTTTCATTGTTTTGAACTGAGATTATTGCAATATTTAAACAACAGCTACAAACTACACATATGTCCGTGACAACTTCCAGTATTTCCTATTACCTTCCCTGTGATATTGTAACAGCCCTTCCTCGACTAATTTATCTCACCATAGTTTCATTGCGAACCAAAACTATTTTTGCACTTCTTATAATAACATAAATCATGCACTGTTGCATTGGAAAAGCATGTGTGTAAAACCAGGCTTACTGCAGGGTGGACATCTGCAGCACTGGCAACTCACTGAGTGCTGAAAATCCTCACTGTCTGAAATCATCATGACCTTATTAGCTCAGTGGCAGCAAAACATGTTCCACAAACTCTTACAGGTTTAAGTGGACGAAGCAAACACTTTCAACAGTGACAGGCACTTAAGAATAACATTAAACTGACTGAAATACATACATTTATACTACCAACACGAACCCTGTAAACAATCCTCTTAGTAAAAGACCTATTTAGATTGGTATTCAGGCCATTTACAATGACTATTAGAATAGTATGACAGTTTGTTGGGTTTTTTTGATGACAATGTGCAGGATTCCTCTTAAAAAGTCAAATAGCCCACTTCTACCTGATTATGACATGCTGCAGTTTTCAATCTACCATTTACTCAATTACTCAAAGTCAAGTAGATGTCATTAGACTAGTGCTAGGTTCTAGGTGTATAAGTGCATCTCCAATCCTGCTCCATACAGATCCAGCTGCAAAATTTAGAAGGGAGGAATATAGAGTTTGGCAACAGTCTCAGACAGTCACATGACACCTGCACCAGTCTCAATAGGAATGCACGTCTTTAGGAAACCATACTGTTTTTCGCACTGTACCCTTCAGAGTGTAAAGCATTATGATCATAAATCTGCAGGCAAAATCCCAATAGTGTTTACAGTTCATTACAACAATGGTGATAATAAAAAAAAATTTAAAAATCTTAACAAATTTGGTATTTAGCACAGATAGTTTTCTTCCTGCCTTCTTAATGGCTTCAGGGATTTAATAAATTGAACAAAGAGAACTTAGGGAACCAACATAAATAAATGTAGAGAACACTCATTTGTACATTATGCAAATTTAAGCACATCCTATGTATTGCTCTGAGTTTAATTAAAACAGTGCCTTATCATGTTAAGCTTTATTTTATGTAAATGTTTTATTCTGAAAGCAATTTAAAGTTAAGGAAAACACAAGACTATGATGTGATTCAACAACAACTTACCTCAATACTGAAGTATCCTCGATCTACGTAGTCGCCGAGAAAGAGATACCGCGTGTTACCGGGTGATCCTCCCACTTCAAACAACTTCATAAGGTCAAAGAATTGTCCATGGACATCTCCACATACTGACGAAAAAGAAAACAGAGTATCAATCAGTGTACAACATGCTTCTCTTACTTGCTGCAATATTTTATTTAAAAAAACAGCGTAGGTGTGATTTATTTTCATAGTGTCATTTGTAGATCCATGTGTTGAATCGGTTATAACACTTTTACACCCTAATAGCACACAAAATGCATTCTCATTACTGGGCCACTTCCACAGAGAAACACTTTGCAAAGCCACTACACAGCTCCACTCCTATGGCTAATATTTACAAATGCTAACATTAGTGGCACTGTGAAGAGTTTACACTTGTGTGGAAATGTGCAAATAATAACACGTGTATTATCACACCCCAACTAAACTAGACCACATAGAGAAGCTTAATACGACCTCAACATGGAAACACAGTACAAGTTGTGCTTGTTAACTTTATCAATCACACAACTAAACAAGGACACATTATCTAACTGGCTCGCCTCTAAAAATGAAGAAAGAAAGTCTGAGGTTTAACCGCAATTTCTCTTATTCGCCAATTACAACAGCAGGAGGAGGATCTGGGTTACATTTGGCAGTAGCAGCTGAGTTAGTTTGCTACATGTGAGAAAAAAGTGAGAAATAAAAGATTAAATTTTCCTGAGAAAAGGGTTGGATTTGTTGCACTGAACGTGTTGGACTGAGGCCGTGCGGAGGTCAGCTAAAAGAGAACAGATATGTTCAAGAACAGCAAGAACTTAGTGTTCTCTGAAAGCCTGTAAGCCCACTGCGTCTGACTATATCCACCAGCTGTAGGCATACAGACACAGTAGCGCAATGGAATAATGTCTGGGTTGGTGTTTACTTTTGTTCATGACAACTAATCTTTTCTCCAACCAGTAGTAACTGCTTTACCAGTGTAGTAATGGAAATACTGAACTTTCTGCACTACTGCTGACAGACAAGATGTTATTCCTCTTACAGTTGTTTTTATTAATCTCTATGAGGGGGTGATTATTCTACATTAATGGATGTACAATAGATGCCAGCCCTACCTGTTATAGGCGCCTCCACTTCCAGCATGCACTTCTCCTGGCGAAGAATGTTGGCTCCATCGTTGATGATCTTTAGAGCCACATCCTCCTCCACCCTGCCCTCTTTGACGAGGTGGTTCCGGAGGAGCTCAGCGTTGGGCTTGCCATCATCAAACAGTTCTTTAATAGTCAGTTTATGTTGCGGAGGGTATGGCACAGCTGGTGAAGAAAAAAAACATCAAAAACTTTAGGATAAGTACAATTTACATTCTAAACTCTCATAAAAAAATAAGTTAGAACTTAATCTGTGCATAGCTTTTTCCATGCACCAATCAGTGCAAACAGATTTACTCTCCTCTTCTTCTATTAATTTTATGCCACTAATCATATGCCTAATAATAAGTTATCAATACACGCACATCACATGAACGAGAAGAGCCATTTATTATCATTGACCACTAGCAGATATAAATAAAAAGTACATTTCTGTTTGCCATTAAGGCATTGTAAACAAAAACTGCACTGGGCAGATTTGACCTGAGTCATCAAATGTAGTCAGCCAAATATGAAAGGTTAAGAGCCTTGAGACAACTAGTTAGAGGCACTAGTTCTCCACTACTAAGGTGCCTTTAAACTAGGGCTTGGTGATCTCATGGTCTTAATTTGTCATATGATTCCTTTAAAGAGACATTGTGCATATTATGTCACTAACTAACAGCAATTGTCAAACCTGTCCAACTCAGCTGGCATATATTTTAAATGACCTGAATATCATTGTAATTGCAGTATTTACAGAGTTGCTAAGCTAACCTGTTTAAGTCCATGCATACTGATTCTTTTAACTTCTTTCCATAGTAAACTTTTTGTTATAGTCCATGCAGAGTTTATGTAACATATTGTTTTTCTGCTGCGGAAGAAATAATGACAGGCAAAGTCTCTAAGTATCCAGTCCAAGTCAGTGCAGATACTTTAGAGCTACATTTTTGGTTCATTATAAATCTCTGGCCAGATGCATTAGGTGGCCACAGTCCATGCAATTATTGGAAACCCTGCAGCGCCACAGACATAGAGTTAAGCAAATGAGAACTAGTGTTTACTTTATCTAGATATTGTCAAAGTACTACAATAATATATGCCAAAACAATGCAAAAATGCTGAGTTTCTAGTCAGATAACAACAAAAACTAATCAACAAGTCATCCCACACAGCCTAGGCTGCCAGAAACCATGAGTTTGGTTAAACTCGCCTACATTTTGTAGTAAGTGAGAAAATTGTGATTCAGTTTGTGGATGGTCCAGCCCTAGTTTGAACTATAGTAAACCCTAAATGGTATTACATTTGGGTTTGTTTCCTACAGTTGTTTTTATAGAGGTGAAAGGAAACAATTCTACCAACTATGCAAAATGCCCGAATAATCACAGTCAGGTGATTATGTAATAATCATGACAGGGTTTAGATTTTTTTCCCCCAAGATAAAAATGTCAGCACATTTAGAGAGGAATTTAGATGAAGTGCATCTGAGCAGGATACCAGTTTACTGCCAATAATATTCACACAGATATGCAACAAAAATTGCACCATATGTCACACAGTATTTGCTTAAATTGTAATCAGTAGAGGTGACATTTTGCATTGAGTGGCAGAGGGAGAAGGATGCTTTCTCCTACACTATAAGGCCATCATGCAAAGAGATGAGCAAGACTGACAGTCAGAACCCCACACTTCACTTGACCCACTGTCCCTCAGTAATCTGCTCCACACCACCTACACAATCCTTTTACTGTCACTGCAAAAGGTCAATGCTTTTGAGGCTGAGACCTGAGAGCGTCATGATCAAAACACAGGTAAGTACACGACAACTAAAAGTGAACAAGTCATCAGTGTTTAAAGAGTGCTCAGTAGAAGGACAGCTCTAACCACCGGCGGCTTCATTTAAATGTATGAAAAGCAAAATTAAGTTATGTATCAAAAGAGTAGCACAAAATCTGGACAGAGTGCAGCATGTACTCAGGATTTGCAATAGCTTTATCTGTTCATAAATGCCAAAAGCTGATAGCTGCAGACTATTCAAAACAACAGCAGAGTCAGATCCAAGCCTGTCACTTCCAGGGCCAGTGAGGTGAGAAGGGATTACAGCTATGGCTAATAACAGGTCAGGAACATGTCAAAATGGGTTAAATTATACCACCAATTAAGTATGGTGTAAAGCTAGTCAGGTAGAAATTTTCAACACTGTCTCTGAGGCATGCTGAGACATTTAAAGGACAAGTCCAAAATTATGTGGCTGCGAAAAAAAATGTTACAAAAGTTTGATTCTTGAGGTCATCAAATCCATCCACAGGTCAGTGCACAGCGTACCCTGTGCCGTCAGATGTGACATAAATACCTGTATCAGTGTGGAGATCAGTACTGCTTGTGTGATAAGAGCTGTTTGTTGCAGAGAACCAGCAAAGCAGAGAGAGAGAGAAAGAGAGAGAGGCATCTGGAGAATGTTGTCACACCCACACACAGCAAATCAAAGTGCAATATAAAAAAGCATTAATGAGTTTTTTTTGTGGGTGCATTTGCTAATCAGTGATGCAGTGCAGAGGTATTTCTTACTCATGATCAATCCGAACATGAACATTTCAAGATAAACTACTCTTGTTAGACTTTAATTACTATTTTGCTGATGCTTTGCAGTTTTTGAGAAAAATGTAAGATTTACTGATGGTGATATAAAGCGGAGGCTTAACTATGGGACTGCAAAGTGGATGGGATGCTGGCAAGTGAAGCTGCAGACTTTACCTTGGCCTGCAGTTAGAAAGCTGGAGAACAGCTCCTTCTTGCCTAACCTGTGATGAGGACAAACTGTCATGCGTTGACCAGTGTGGTATAAATAAACAGTAAGTGCTCGCAGGCCTACGAGGCATGGCCGTGAAGAGAGCTGTAAGCTGAGGTACGGGCCTTAAGAACAGATTAGGTAAAGCCTCTATTAGCGATGGCTTCAAGATTCGGGGGCTGTTTACTTAAAAGCCGTGTCACACTGAAGGAAGGCTCCAGCATGAACAAAGCAGGCAGAGTGGTATACAATATGAGTATGAGATAACCAGACCGTGAAACATTTCAAGCAGCAACCACGCCAACCAAATTTACGAGCATTTGCCTTGTGGCTGGCAGTAATTACCCATGCTGGACAATAATAGCTGGTCTCAATGCCAAAGAACTGAACACTCCAGCCCACACAACAGGAACAAATAATAAGAATATTAATAGTGATGATAGAAATAAACAATAACCATTTTCCTGTATGATTAAGACAAGCCCATTCTGTTCAAACAGAGATATAACTGAAGCACTGGCTGCTAGTAAACAGCATTATTTAATTCTAACTGTGTGCAAACAACATGCAATCTGCACTCTACACAAACCAACGTTAGCCGCTCACTTTTCCAACACATAACCAGACAAAGAAAAATGTTTTGTTAAAAATAATGCCTCCGCCCTGAGACCAACTGAGTTCTTATTAGACTCTGCATGACCTAATTAGCATTAATGTTTGATGAACTCTTCAAAACGGCACACACACATCGGAGCGACTGCTGCACTGCATCAACACCCACACCGTCTGGCATGACAACAAACGACTCAAGAAACAAAGACATGACTATCTACCATCCTGCCCACCCAGGATAATGTTTTGGACAGTGATATGAGCCACCGTCTAGAATATGTTCACTATTGTTTCAAAATCAGCACAATGGGGAGGATTGAATTGCAAAGACGCGGCTGGGTAGAGATGAATGGAGCACACTGTGGCTGCATGAATCATGAAGTCCACTTCAGATTGCTCTAATTATCAGTGAATGCATTACCCTGGCACACTAAATAGCCAGGCCTAGGGTTTATTTGTCATCTCTGCCAGTCAATCACATGGTGTGGTAGTAGCATACACACTCCCCGCTGACCTCTCTTTGATTGTGACACACAGCAACAATCCACTTCAATTTGTATCAAAGTTAACATGAATATGGGGCCGACACCAGTAGTAAACATCTGAAAAGTCAGACGTAGCGATGCCAAGCGTTGTGTTTGGTCCCACACACCTACTACAGTGTATTCACACAAAGCCTGAAGAGAAAACATGAGATCATATGACTAAGTGATTGAGCTACCAGGTCAACTGCAGCACTCCGCAGTGAATGAGCTTAACTGTTGACTTACACAACCTGAGTAGCATTAGTCGATGGTTGTCTACCAGTTAAGCCCTCTTCACCCACTAGATAACTAACACTGGAACCACTGCCGCTCCTGATGCTGTTACCTGGCAGCATACATTGACAATGAACCAATCCAGTTTTTAAGACCTATTTTAATACACAAAGGACACAATTAAAAGCTTGCTTCCATTGTAAATTGTAAAACAGGGCGTATGGATTATGCAAATACTATTATATTACATTATTTTAAATAGTTTATAGCACTATTAAAAAAAATCCAAGTTCGGGAGTTAGATTAACAGCAGAAAACAGACAATGCACTACGTTCAATGCTACTTTTACAATATATGTTTGCGATGACTGCAGACAGTATGCAAACAAACACAGAAACATTTTGACAGACATTAGTATCTACAGCATAAAAGAGGAAAGAAATTAAGACTCAAGGTTGCAAAGTCAGTATGTTCCACTGCCTTTTTGATGTATTAAATACCATTTAATAATTTTTAAGACCTATGGAAGGGATACACTGATTACTGAGGGAAACACTAAAAGCAGCCGTGATACAGAGCTGTGCACTAAAAGTGGTGCATCAAAATCAAAATAAGAGCATAGATATCCTTGAAAGGACAGCTTCAAATGATTGATTCATTTTGCACTCAAAGATAGCGCCATGCCTTATGTGAATAGCAGCTAATGTCTGACATTTTGCAACAACATCAGTTTAGAGCGCCTGTCATCCCTACATTTCTTTTTTCTCTGTTCCCCTTGTCACTCCTATTCTCTCTTTCTCTCTCTTTCTCTCTCTCTCTACCATGTGGCTGGTCATGTTGGGAACATCACTGGGGAGATTCTTTCCACAATTAACTCACCCTCTCCCTACTGGCTCACACTTAAGCATTCCAGTCCCCTGGCAGGACACTCTCCCAGTGCCCTTGCAGACAGACAGGGATGTGGGCTGGTTTGGCATTAAGTAGTAGCGGCAGCGGAGGCAGGGGTGGGGTTTGGGTTCTGTCTTGGGAGCTACCTCAGACTTGGCTCTGCCCGTCCTGTCTCGGGTAGACACAGCAAATGGTGCCCTGCTCCTCCAATGAGCCACGACAGCCTCAGTGTGAAGGAATCCATCTTGTCAAGCTCTGCTGGTAACCTGAGTAGATCTTATGTATTCTTGTGATGGAGTAACAGCCTCATGAATTAAGATTTCATCCATCCTAAATGTCAAGGAGGCTGAGCACTGATGTAGGACTGCTGCTAAACCTTTGATTTCTGCTGGGTGGTGTTGACAGCAAAGGAGGGTATGTCTTTGGAAGGATCCACTGGCACTTGGGCATCTCCCAGTGGAAGTGTTGACAAGACTCTTGTTTTGGCCGTAGTATAATGTGCAAAGTAAGTAACTGCAGATACAGGCCTTGAATTCTAAACTGCTAATGCACCCACTGCACTCTTTCCCTTAATAACTCCTGAGTCAAAACAAATAGGTTACACTGAGCTGCACAAGTGTGAGAGGAAGGGATTTAGACAAGGGTATTACAAAAGCCACAGGTGGTTTTCAACTCATGTGTAATCTAACAGTCAAAAGGTACAGGATGTGAATATAATTAAGACAGCACTCACCTTTAATGAGCCGCTCCGTTGTGGACTGTTTCTCCTGTTTGTCTTTCTCTTTATCCTTTCCTGACATCTTTGCTTTGGAGTAAAGGCTAATTTCTGGATTAAAATCTTGTACCGCTCTTTTGCCAGCTAGCCTGAGGACGGACGAGCTAGCACATCAGTCTGACTGTCAGCTCCGTCTTGACTTTCTGTTGGCACTAGTTTCCTTTTTTTTTCGTCCACAAATAGTAAAGATTAGCTAGCGAAGGAGCTGCAGCACTTCAGGTTTGACTAGCTTTTAACCTAGCTAGCTTGCAGCAACATTAATGCTAGCGAGTAATTACAATTTAGAGTGGTAATGTTGACACTAATATCGCAATATAAAAAATAAAAAGAAACAGAGGCGACTCTTTTCTTTGTAGTAGTTTTCAAGTATGGCAAATAATACCTGGATATTACCTAGAGGGAGGCTGCCGTTTGCAGCTAATCCGATTTAGTTACTCTTTTGCAGCTAGTTAGCCAGCTAACATGTTAACGTATTGGCAAATCGGCGAACAGGCAAAGACAGCGAAGGAAGACTGACGATACATCTTCTATGTGCAGACCGTTTAGTGTCACGAAAAAAACGAAGCACTGAAGAACTGTTCCTGTTGTTTAGTTTGCAGGAAGAAAAAAAAAAGAGCCGAGAGTCCTTCCAAGATGCAGACAGCGTCTTGACAGCCCTCCTCCTCGGATTAAACTCTAATCTGACAGTGAGTGAGGAGCAGCGGCGGATTTCCTACAACATGGTGGAGCCGATGTGACGTGACTATGGAAACGTAACACGTGGGTTGGGGGGGGTCATAACACTAAAACTTTACGCAGAAGTGACCAGAGCTGCACCTCCGCCCCCATAAATACTGTACATGTGCATCTGTTCCACCCAATAAGAGGAGAACAGGTTTCATTCTGTACTCTGATGCATTTGATCAATACTTTAATTAAATCTCTTCATTCTGCTTCAACATTCCGAAGATATAAGTATGTGTTATGTGTACAAACTTTTTTTTCCTGTGCTGTCAAAACACAAAACAGAGCACACCACAAAATACAAAGGAGAATGTTACGAAAAATTGTGATAAATCACTTGGTTCAATGTAGAGAAAAATTAATTTGGAAACATTGCAACATCTTCGACACTGATTCACCAGTAAAACCCACGTAGTTTGACAAATGACATCTGTAGATGCTTGTTTTTGTGTTCAGTACATGATATATTTTAGTGAAAAGGCAAGTTTTTCCTGTTTTCTCTGTTTTGATATAATAACCTTTGAATTTACTCTGAGCTTTTGTGAACATCTACATGATCAGTCAGTCAGTCAGTCATCTTCTGAACCCGCTTAATCCTCACTAGGGTCGCGGGGGTCGCTTGGAGCCTATCCCAGCTACTTAGGGCGAAGGCGGGGTACACCCTGGACAAGTCGCCAGTTCATCGCAGGGCTATCTACATGATCAGTGAATTAAATATAGGAAAATACCTGATTTTCACTGAAAATACAAAACACAGCAGAGAATATAATAATGAATGGTGATAAATCACTTGGGAAAGGTTAAATGTAGAGGGGAAAAAATCATTTGGAAGCTATCATAAAAATAGGTGCAGATCTTTAAGGGTTAATGAATAAAACGTCTTTGCACAATATTGGATCATTTAATAAAGTTTGCATAATCATTTAATTTGCTGTCATGTATTCCTACATTTATTTTGCCTGACAGTTTTCACAGATGCAAAGAGAATTCCCAAAACAATAGTAAATTAAACTAACCAATGACGACCTAAATTTTTCAGTATTTCAGTAATATTTGAGCAAATCCTGTTTATATGTGCGTGTGGACTGTGCAGGAATGAATGGGGAATGCATGAGAATATCACCTAGTGCCTGAATTCTGTGTTTTCATTTGCATACAGAAAGGAAAACATATGGGTGCAGGTCTTGGTTAAGACTAAATGAAACCTAGACCACACTAACAGACCTGATCAAAGTTTTAATCAGCTATGGTCAAATTACAGTTCCTGCAGTCATCCTGAAATACAGATGTTTCAAATGTGCAGACAACTTAGAAGATGGACAAAAATTTTGTGCAAAACACATACTATTACTATATTGTACTATACTATACATGAGCAGTCCAGGTTTATAAATGAATGGATGCCACATGCTTATTTAAAGATGTTACTTTCAACAGTCACAAAAACAGAACTAAGTGGCTGGAATTAATGAGACAAATGAATCTTCTGAAAGTATGTTATATTCTATCACATTTTGGATTGCAATGTTACGTGAATTTTGCGTTTTCCTTCACATTTCCACCATACATGAACTCAATACAGGCCTAAATGTACTTGTCTGAGGCTTTACTGAACTTAAGTCATAATCTGTCAAACTGTGTCATGTTTGACTAAACACTAGAAAATCTCCATATCAAACTCAATGTAAGAATATCATTATTGATAAAATATTCTTGTACTTTGCTATTATTTCAATTAGCATAAATGTAAAAAAAATTTCAATTTACCATCAAGGATAACAGGTCTGTTACTACTAGCACAAAGTACATATACACTATGCAACTACATTTGCTTTATAAAACTTCTGTTTGCATGGTAAACTTTCACATCACATGACTGAAACTCGGTTGTCAGTGGTTTCCAAAGTGTCATTGAATATTCAGTATGACCATATGAACACTAGGGGGCGGTATTGTTTCATTTTCGAGAAGTTGTCTTTGCACATTATAACTATACCAACATAATGTAGGAGTTGGAGTGTGTTAAGCATGTAATAAATCACATGAAGAAAACCAGATACAAAAACTTTGAGATTTATTGAACTTGAAAATAGCATTAAATTCCACTTAAACATTCATTAAGTAAATACCTACAACATTACACTGAAAATATCACCAACCACATATAAAACCATGGATACAGAGGATCAGTTCAAACATAAAAGCAGCTCAACAGCTTAAAAAAAAAAAAAAAAAGTATTAAAAGAGGAATCTTTAGGCTGAACACAAAAAGCGAAGGCCATGCACAAAAGAATTATCCACTGTTAGTTGTTAGAAATGCTGGTTCATTCTGACGTTGATGCTTCAGCTTCTGTTATTTCTGCTGTTCTGCCTGCTGACTAGTTTGCTTTGTCCATTCCGTGGTCCACTTGTTTGCCTTGAGGGTATGTTTTGTCACCAATATATGACATAAACTTTTCAGAGCCCTGTAATTTCAAAACAAACAAAATAAAGGAAAAAAAATGCCAATGTTACATGCAGAAAACAGATAAACGTAATACGATAAGAATGGAAGAGAAGCAGCAGCACCACTAGGCACACAGCCTGAGGGTGTCTCTTGTCTCTCTGGCACATGTTCAAAAGCGCTCTATTCTGGCACTCTGCATCGAGTGAGGAAGCAGAGTCTGACAGTCAAGGGGCTGCTCCTTCTGGTGGAACATGAAATCAGTAGCAGGAGGAGGAGACCAAATATTAGGACAGTTTTTTTCCCTCTAAATGTTATGGGGGTGGGTGGGTGGTTCTAATCTCTACAGCTGGTTGGCCAAGTTCATAAACTGAGCATAAAGAAACATGGAGTAGTCAGCAGAACGTGATCAACATCACTTCAAGTGTAGGCACTCGTGGCTCTTCAACAGTGCACAGCAACAGCAGTTGGGAGGAATGACTCAATTTTATCGCACCAGGAAAAAGAAAAATGTCCTCCCATGCCAGGTTGACCTTGCAAGTTCCTCTTGAAGATATCTGGCTTGCATGTTTACAAAAAGAGTGTTTCAGCTCAATATTATAAACAGATATGTTGGGAATAATGGTAGATACGCTCACTGAATGCATCACATAAAAAAAAAATAAACAAAACAGATTGATGCGGGACGTCTTTGGTGCTCAGTGTGACAGAAAACTGAACAGAACCGTATGCATGAGATTTGAACAACTGTTGGCATAATATTTAATCCCAGCAGAGGGTGTGAAAGACAACAGACATGATGAAGGAGTGTTGCATTATTACAGAAACCCACAGAAAACAACACACATCAGAAGTGTACTGTATGGCTATACATAAATCCTTCATTTTAGGCAATAACCTAGTTAAATTTGCCACTTTTCAGCCCTATCTTCTCCTTTTCAACCCTGCCTTGATGTGACCCCACAGTCAGCCATCGAATCTAGGCAGGTCTGGACACTCAGACACATCCACATATTGAAGAAGAGATGCACCAACCTCCTTACACTTGTTAATCAGTCAATCCTGGCTATTTAACATTAGTACTATATAATAAAAAGATGCTGAAATTCAAATATTCCTATGTACCTTATGAATTTTTATTACAAAAAAAAATAAATCACAGCATAGATGCAGTTTTGCCTGAATATATTCTGAGAAATATTTTCATCCAAACTGCACAGTAATTAGGGTCTCTGTTTACTTGCATATACAATACCAGTAAATTATTGTGTCACAGAGTGAAAATAGAAATGACTAACTGAGCCCCTGTCTGGAGGGAGGAGAGAGAGACTAAAAACAATGGAGCTCTGGGCACCGCCTGGAGACGAAAAGTGCTGATGCATGACAAGTGTCAGCTCAGTGACCCACAGACTGACACTTGTTCCACTAGAGCCGATGGCGGGCCCCTCCGCTGAAGGGCCGCAGGCTAGCAGAGTTGAGCCTGATCTCGCCTTTTTTTTTTTTTTTTTGTTTGGAGTGTTGATGGGAGTGTATGAGAGAGGAGGTGATCATGATTCCGCAGAGATTATTGGAGATCTGCTTCAGCTGAGCATGACCAGATAGGCCGATATATGTCTGCCGTCCTGTGTTGTGATTGGTCAAATTCCCAGAAGGCCGACGGCATGGAGGAGCAGAGGATTTCCAGTAGTGAAAAGTCCATGACACTTTTACTTACTGCATGATGAATCCAGGTTGTGGGGTCAAACGAGGGGGGGGCCTCTGAGGCAGAGCAGGGGGGTACTGGGATAGGAAGGGGCTGGGGTAGCCGGAGGACACACTGGGGAAGGGCTGCCCTGTTCTGGGAGGAATGGGGGGGTACGGTGCGGAGTAGAAGACAGAGGGCTGGGTCGAGGCATTCATAGACTGTGCTGGGTTCAGGATTGGAGCGGGCTGAGATGGAGGAGGTGGCGGTTTCCTCCTGGGCTGAGCTACAGGGGAGGAGCTGTTGGCCTCCGTGAGGAGAGAGACGGGGTTTCTTGCTGCTGCTGATACGTCCTGAGATCTGGAGGCGGGGACCGGCGCCTGAGGAAGCTGCTGGCCCTTCAGCACCATCTCCTGCAGCTTCTCGATCTTCACCCTTCTTAAGTGGGCCAGCTTCCTGTTGCTCTGATAGGCATCGATGAATGAATCCAGGGTCATGTCACCATCCAGGAAACAATCTGCCATATTCTGTTGACAGAGGGGAGAGACAGGTGTTTGAGGGAGAGCAGAGAGGTTACAGCTGACTGTGAGCATCTAAACTGATATCCAACGTGTCATGAAGAAATAAAAAAAAAAAAAAACAGAGGCAGTCGTTCAGATAAGCTGCTGTGGAACTGGTGCCGAAGTTAAAAGCCGCTTAATCAATTTGTCAGTCAACATAAGACTGGCAGATGTGCCATAATTCACTGGTTTCCATGTGTGGTGTCAGCATATTTTTTTATTGCTTTCTTTGTAAAAATTGAGAGCACTGGAAAATCATCAGTGTTTGGACCAGTCGGACAAAAACGAACTTAAAACAGGTGAGGACAACATGTTTTAAAATGTTGTGGAATTGTACTGATTAAAGTAAATAATCAGGGGAGTTTTGTCGTAAACAATATATATTTTAAAACGAAGCAGGTAAGGATTACTAAACCACTGATTCATTTCCAGATACGATACAGCCCAAGTACACATTTGCTGTTCATCATGTTTACTATATTTTACTCAAAACCACTGACTAGACAGGCAGTTGTTTTAAGAGCTGAAGAGTCCAGGATCAAACAATGCAGCTTCTGTAGCAGACCACATCAGTGTCTCCAAAGGCAGGTATATGAGTGACTAATGGAACTGAGGGTCACATGAGGTCATCCATGGAGATCGGCGTATAATACTCACCTCTGTTTCCTCCTCTATTTTAGCTCCCTCTGTCTGCAGCAGGGCCAGCAATGTGTCCAGAGAGGTGTTTCCTGACTTATGGTCTATGAAATGACACGAGACAAGAACAACACAAAAAAGTCAGTAATCGGCTAGAACTACAGTGAGCAAAGGCATGTGGTTTTAGCTGTCAGGCTGCCGTCAACTTAATGTTGTGTGGCAACAAAATTGGTTGCAGATCCAGAAAAAATGTGCATTAAATCCTTTATGTGCCACCATTCATAAAAAGACACGTGTTTGCATGCAACATCACACACTGAACAAATGCTGGGCAGATGTCAAAAAGCTTATAATCCTCTTGTCACAAATACAACAACTGCACAACGCTCACTGACTGCTGCACTTTGTGATATAGCATTAAGCACAATCTGAATTAAATTCAGAAATGACTATAGTGTATTGAAGATGTTCTATTTTACAGTATTTTTATGTTTCTATTACACAGGCATATTAAACTGTATGTTATTTGACTGTATTACATCATTAAATTTAGTTTGTATTTGTCAGTCAGTGACATCTACAGCGTTTTAATTTTGCAGTACTATTAGAGTTAAACCACTCCCCATTTACTTTTAAAAGCAGACAGAATCTACAATAGACCTACAGCACTTAAGCCGTTACAGTGCAGAAATAACATTGTCACTGTTCTATCATTTTGTGGCATTTATCCTATCCAGGGTTTCTGCAGGTTTCAACAAGTCAAATTTAAGACTTTTTAAGACTTTTTTAAGACCATAATGAATACAATTTAAGACCCATTTCACATCCATACTGTCAAAAAAGTACAAAAGACATGAAGGAAAATCGGAGACCTGGAATTACTTTCAGAGTATATGAATTCATCTCATCTTATACAACAAATAATTCGGCTTTGCTGTGGGCTTTCGTTTAGTTTTCTCCACTGCTATGCTGTGCAGTCATGCCGCGGTGCGCGCACAGTACACTAGCTGGTTGTGCACGATAAATTGTGACCGGGCTGCACAGGTACTTTACTTCCATTTTGCAGTTATGTTATAGCGTCTTCAAAAATCAAAACATTTCAAAGCGAGACATAAGTTTACTCATTTGTTTTAAATAAAAGTAGCGATAATACAATTTTAAGACTTTTCAAAATCGTATTTAAGACATTTAATGAGATTTAAAGAGAATTTTAGACATTTTAAGGGTTTAAATGAAAATTATTGTATTTTAGACGTTTTAAGACTTTTTAAGACCCCGCGGATACCCTGCCTATCAAGTTCAAAGAGAAAAAACAAACAAAGGACAACATTATACCCACAATGTATACTGGCCATGAGCCCCATGGCTAAGCAAATTAACTGAAAACCCATGACTGCCTTTTCAACACATCTGAGTAAGAAGCCTCTTGAGCACCACTTTCACACCTCACAAATCAACAAAGATACATTATGGATTAAGCGTGACTCTTGCTCAGATGAATGGAGGATCTTGATCCCTAAAAAAAAAAAAAAAAGGATTTTCCCCTCAAGTCCTGATCTGAAATGAATATGTTGGTATAACACGTCTTAATACCCTAAGCTAACACAGGAAATGTGAAATCCGTCCGTCACACATCAGATGACTGGCACTTCCAAACACTCATAACACCTCTGTGTTTGCTGTGAACTCGCAAAAGCTCCCCTGAGTCAACTGAAAGTGACTCTGGTGTCTCCGAGGAGGAAGCCAGTCGTGTTTGTGTTCCTCAGCAGGACTGAAAGTCAACACCGACTGTGGCTGGGATTGTACACACACACACAGGGTGAGTGACATTCAGGCAATGAGATGAATGACACGTCCCTAGTTACTGATCTGCACTGTAGTTCTGTCAACTCGCATACATTCCTCACTGCTCAAGCACAATATAGTGGATCTCATATTACAAGTGGTGCAAGCAGACTAACCAGTCAGCCTGTTCTCTGTCGTGCATGGCAACCCAGTGAACAACGATCCGGCCCGGTTAATTTATGCTCCGAACACATAACCCCGGCCACCCAAGAGTAGTGTGTGTGTGTTTAATACTCAAATGTGTTTTCTGTCTCATTTGTTTGAGGTTTCTTTGTTTTACAGTAAAGCACATCAAGTTCACCTGTACATGAAAAAGGCTAAACAAATAAAACTGACCTGAAATGAATTAATACACGGTCAGTGATGGATTATGACTCAGGCCCAGTTCAAACACACACTGGTATTTTCATCCACGCGCAAACACAATTTGAGGTCACTAAAAATAGACCTTCTGATGCACTAATTGATAAATTATGGTTCAAAATTTACACTTCAAGAAAGAATTTGGCCATTACTTGTTGCTGAAAATGTTTATACATGCTGTATTGTTAATCATTTCATCATTTGTTTTAAGAAAACAAAAAAATGCTTCATTCTTAAAAAAAAAAAAAAAAAAACACTGGCCACTATTTGATATCATGACGTACAACATGCCATCAATGCTTGATGATTAGGATTATATCAGCACATTTTAGTTTGGCATGCCCTTAACTCAGCTGTTAAAAAAAATCCCCATGTACTCTACATAGGGACTATACATAAGTGGAAATATGCAAACAAAAACAGACAAAGAAGAACAGTTCAGGTTTGTCAATCAGCTCC
Source organism: Apogon talboti (assembly GCA_037367365.1). Classification (NCBI taxonomy): domain Eukaryota; kingdom Metazoa; phylum Chordata; class Actinopteri; order Kurtiformes; family Apogonidae; genus Apogon; species Apogon talboti. The sequence goes on along the minus strand of JAPQRQ010000028.1, from coordinate 12,272,719 downwards.
ACATAAAAAAAAAACATTAAAAAACTACAGAAGAAAAACACAGTGACACATTCATGACATTCTCAAGCAGTTCATACAGTTTCTTTTAATACAATTAATAATACTGCGTAATTACTGGGCCATAAAACCTTAAAAAAAAAAAACAACTCATATTTTAAGTCAGCGGGGGCAAAAAAAACAGCTATAAAGACCAGATGAGGTATTTTCACATAGCTGGGTGAACAATTACAATTACCCTGGGAGATGTGGTGAATAACACACCTTCAAAAGTCACAGCAGGCGTGGTAAAGTCTGGCCCATTTCCTGCAAACTGTTTTAAATTTGGTGTGAATTTCCTTGCCACATTTAGCAGACACACAGTGAGTTTTACTCAAACACGTGAACTGATAATGGCAGACTAGTTATGACACAGAAGCTACATCCCTGTAAGTTATAAAAACCAAGCCAAATATCTTGCCAGAACATTAATATACAACTGATCATAAAGACATATGTTTGAACCTGTTAAGCAGTAATCATTAATAATTAACGTTACATAAGTCATCTGTTCGCTGACCTGTTTAGTGCAAACATCAAAGAAATGTAAAATGTTGTCTGCTTGTTAGCTGTGAAAAAACTTTCAGGATGAGCCAAGAAAATAATTCTGTCAGAAAAAAATAGGAGGTCAGGCCAACAGTTCTGTCAAATTGGCCTCTTATGTCTTTAAATTGTTGGAAACAGATCAAGCAGGTTTACTGAGAGAAACTGAACAAAACCCCTTCAAACACAGACGCTTATTTCTTGCCACCGAGATTTTTTTTCAAGGGTCAGATCCCAGTCCTTTCTATGTGGGAGCCTCTCCCATAACAAGGCGGACCCAGGCGTATCAACAGCCCTCCTCCACACAAAGCTGTGATTCTTTAGCAGAGCAGCCACTGGGCGCAGAACACACAGTCTGGGCCTGGAGATCATGAGACAGCCATTTAAGTAAATGAATCCACATCGATCTCTGCTGTGAATCTGTGGAGCAGTTCTGGCCTGCCCCGCTGCCTGCCTTTCTCTTCCACAATCCCAGCTTCCCTGCCTGTCGGCCCCATCATCCACCACTCCCTCCCACCCACAGTGGTGGCTTTACACAAGCTTGCCTTGTAGCACAATAACCCACTGTAGGCTGCCGTTCACAGAGGCAGTGGATGGCTGTGGTAAAAGAGGGGGTTGCCCTGCTGTTTTGGCCTCTAGAGCCTAATGGACAATGAAGGGTAACGCAGAGGGCATGCATTTCCTGGAGGAAAGGGCGGAAAGTGGGGGCAGTGCTTCAGTGTAAGACAGAGCCCGCTACTGTACGTTAAATCTTTCATCTGGGTCAAATAGCAGAGTTTCTCTCAACTCTGAGCATCGCTGTCCTTCCCCAGCTGCTCGACAGCAAATCCACAACTAGGACGGCTGCATAGGAGGTGGGGGGGGGAGGCACCGGGTAACCTACATTTGGCAAAAGCCATCTCTTGCTGACAACAAACAAATCGGAGACTGCTGCATCAGTGCACTGATACCAGTCAGAGAAATGATATCAGAGCAGGTGCTTGAGATGTTATGTCTCCTTTCACAGACTGCATAGATACCATACCAAACAATACACACAGACATATTTTTGGAGGAGTTATTTTGAGCTATTCCAAGGGGTTTCATGAGGTATGTGTCCATGGTGGATGGAGCACAGTATGGATACAGCTTGCAGAGGAAGACAGGAATACGACACAGAAGAACTGTAGATGTAGAAGATAAACCAATGTACTACTGTGACTGAGGGATGCAGAAAAAACATATTTATAGACACCTATAAAAAAAAACAAAAACTTGTGCTTTCTAGAATACTTTCCCCAATATTATCTTCATTTCTTAAAAGAAACTGAACCAGACTCATTTGACAAAAACATTAATTTCACCTCATAAAACACAGGATATGCTGCTCTACTGCTGCCTCAACTGGTTAGGCCGTTTGTGTCACAGTTTGGCTTAAATGTGTTTGAACATGTTAGGTCACATCCAAACTAAAAAACAAGCTGATCGAGGTAGCTGTAGATGAGCTGTGTTGCATGAGGTACAATTGACACTTTTGTCCATGGAGACTGACAGCTATTATGTATAAGTGGGCAGCAATAAAATGATAATGACAATATAAATCTCCTTAATATTAATGTAATGTAAAAGTAACTAATAATCAAAGTTCAGGGTTTAGTCAACACCCAGAGGCCTGGAGTCCAACATGTCTACACATGTCACAAGCAAGTAGAAGGTGGCAAAATACATCTAGTATAGCGTCTAGTTTGCTTAACTCACGCAGAAGAAGTGAGTTAACATGTTGTAATGTTTAAAGGCACAGTGACTGATGGGTTTGTAGATGTTGTAGCAGTTTTACTGCTCCGGGGTGTAAGAAATACATCAGTTCCACAATATATTGTGATATTTCATTTAACGATACTGTATCGATATTAAAAAGTACTGTATCAATATTTTTAGGTATTTATTCAAATGTAGACATGGCAGAGGTCCATTTTTGTTTTTTGTTTTTCTCTTTTGTGAATCCTGCAAGCTCTTATTTATATTCAGGGATTCAGGGACTGTACAGTATGCATTATTTTCACAAATAATACAATATGAACATTTGAGCAGGATTTTAAACTGTAATGTCTGTATTTATTTGTGTGTTTTTTGTGCTGGTAAAGCCAGATGTCAAAACTTTATTTATCCAAATCCTGCACTTTAGGTTTTTACAGAGGAAAGTTTTGTGATATAAACTTAGTATTAGACCCTGTTCAGATCAAATAAAAATGTGTTTAGTATTTGTGCATATTTCTGGTGTAATTAGTTTTTTCCAGGAGAACAATCTTTAAAAAAAAAAAAAAAAGAAAAAAATTAAAACAATCAAAAAATATGTCTTGTCAATGTTATTGTGATATATTGCGACGTATCATATCGTGATCCTAGCATTGTGATTTGTATTGTATCACCAGAGTCTTGCCAGTACACACCCCCTGGGTGGACATCCACAGCAGATGTAAATCTTCACTGGTTTCACACTTTGATTCAATTGAAATTTATCTGTCAATAGTTCTAAAAGTTTTCTTTCAAAAGACTACAACAGTCTATAATCAACATTAGTATCTGTGCAACCCATCTCATCACATAAACATTACAAAAAACAAAGCATGAATCCTTTGGCAGTGCATTTCAAGCAGAGATAAGAATCATTGGCGTTATGATTCAATTACGTCTGCATCACAATGCCTCTTTGACTCAAGACATTTCCATCCATTTGAGACTATGAATAAACATCACAAAACTCAACTTCAAATGATATGAACAAACCCTTTAAAGGGTTGGCAGGACTTTGATACTGTATTGTACAAAGCATTACACAAAGCTTCCAGACTCTTGATACCTTGCAGGAAAGAAGGCAAAGTCAAAGTTTTATCAGTGTAGCAGAGTAGTGAACGGTTGGCATGCTATTTTGAGAAGGCTGCTTGGCAACCACTGCGTCAACAAGGTCACAAGTATCGTCACTCCTTCTTCTTCGCACATTAAGAAGTACAGTGAAGGTGTGTCTGTAAGGGTTGTTACAGCCCTCTCAGTCTTTATGAGTGTAACTCTGATCGGACCTTGCTCAACCTGAACACAGACAGGTGATGGAGTCTTTCTGGGAAGTAAGAGAACTGGTGAAACAGGTCTCTGGAAACAGCGTGTATTTATCATGTGGAAAAAAGTACACAGCATGCAAACTTCCCTAATAAAAACTGACACCAGACACCACGCAAACATCAATCATCTGATGTTTTGTCTTTAGCGTTGGTGTATAGTACGTGTTGAAATGGTAAAGCTTCGCCACCTTAGCAAAGCTAAGTCAAGAGGAACAGCAAAATAAACTACAAATGTTTTCTTTTCATTTGAATTATAGTTACTGTAAAATATGTGTCCTAGAAGCATAATTAAAGATGGAGTAGGTGATTTTAACCCAATACACTGTTTGTAAAATTCTGTGAATTTCTCAAAGGTTGTCCAATCTGTGCATCCAGTGGAACAAAAAAATAAATTAAAAAAATCTCAACTTTGTAAATGGCTTCAAATCTTTAAATGAAAACAAAACAGTAATCCATATATGTTCAACTATAGGACAGAGGAAACTGACTTAAGGGATTGGGCAAATAAATGAATAAATGAATAGCAATCATATGCATTAACAATGAATGAATGTAAATTAATACAATGTTAGCGTATTGTGGCTTGTATTCAGTTAAAATACTGAGTCTCAGAAACTGCTAATTCCACATTTGAAGTCGTCTCCTACTGTATGACTTACTCCAGGCCATATGTAGAGTCCCAACAGAGCCATTTACATTTATGAGTATGTTAATAGCATAAGCCGAGTATGACTTTCAGTAAAACTATCGACAGCATATCAAAATTAATTTTATTTAATGAAAATGCTAAAATACTTCATTTAAGACACCTAATTACTGATGTTTATGTATTGAGCGCTTGTCCTGTGTGCACATGTTCAGACCAGCACTTCCCGTGGTAGGTTACAGGAAGCAAAAACTGAGAGTGTATCAGAATGAGTGATTAGAGCAAAAACCTCAAAGCACTTTGGATAAAAGCTCTATAAATCTTTTGCCACACACCAATACAATAACAACAGGAAAACACACATTCCTAGTGGATCACTTTGTAACTCCAACAATGTTTCTAGAGTTTCTAATGTGGCATTCATCAAAAAATAGCAAATGACCACAGCCACGGTGATTTTACTATTGTAAAATCTATATAAGCTGGCCTTCCTGGACTTTAATTTATATTCTTACAGTATATGAAACTACAAGCCCCCTCACACAGAAGCCCTTGTAATATTTTATAGCAGGGCTGTGTTGGACCTTGCAGCAGCTAAGCGTGTTCACCTTTTATAAGTGCTGGGAAGCATTAAAAAGTCAGTAGGACAAACAAATCAATCCAAACCGTGTTTGTGCCAGACTGTCATACTGATACAGTACCTAAAGTGGATTTGCGCAGCTGATAGGACTCGAAGCTCTCCTGAAGGCAGGTGTAGCGCTTGGTGAGCTGCTCTTTCTTGTGTTCCAGTCTGGGCTGCAGGGCCAGGTTCTGCTCTGCAAGGGTTCTATTATTGACCAGTGTTGTCTCCTTGCTCTGCTGAACCTCCTGCATCTACAAAAAAAAAAAACCAACCCAGAAGTGTCAGCAAAGCATTTATGATATTACCTTTGTCCCTCTTAAATTAATGACAGTCTTAACAGATAAGGCCATACACTTTCAACTTGGTCACAAATCCCCCAGTGGAATATATAAGTGTAAAGCATGTGACAAATGACAAAAGAGGTTCTATTCATACTTACGCAGCTCACATAAACATCTTCACTCACTAAATGAATCAGTGCAACACTCACACTGGGAATGAACAGGCTCTGCACATGTTATTTAAAGTGTGAGAAGAAACCAAGCCTCAGGGCCAGGCTTTGAGAACTTAAACTCCTTATCCCTCAGCTGATCACTGAACTTCAGCTGTGAGATATCTAATTAAAAGAACATTAGCCTCATAGCATAATTGCCCAAGTCATATTTTTGGCCAAATTGTGATATCTGCGTAACTTTACTCTCTTCACTCTGCTGATTCATTTTTCATCATTGGCTATGACTGGAAAAAAAATAAAAAAAAATGACTTGGGCAATTATACTATTGATGCTAACGATATGTGAAACTTGTATTGGCTCATTCTGTGTTACTAAATAATCAACCCACAGGATTTGACTGATTTCACAGCAGGAATCACACAGGTGTCCTTAATAACATCCTTCATGTCTGCGTTTGATTCAGCTCTTAGAGATGTCAGCGGACAACAGCGGCTGATCGGAACGCCTGACCTAATGTTATTAGTAACACCTGTGCTGCTCATGACATGACGGGTCATAACGGCTGAGCTGCTAGCGGTACACTTCAACATACACTTCTAATTCACTGCGGTTTCATCAGCGTTTTAGCATTTGAGTCACACCTTCACATTAGACCAAGTCCTCAGACACACCTATGACTTTCATCAGGTTTAAAGAACAATGAGTTTCAATTTTGATATTTTTTACATGGGTTTGTTTCATACTCAATTCTTACATTGTTTCATGTTAGATTTTATCATTTCTATCACAGTCTTTACTGCCTTATTTATGTTTTGTCTTCTCCAACATGGAAGCAGCAGCATATTTGCATGACGGTAACACAATCATGGAGTGAACAGGAAATAGAATGGGGTAATTCTGAACAGGAATTGTTTTATGACGTTCCAAATGAAAGAAGATGAATTACCGTTTGTATTATTTTAAGTCACTTTTTCAATGAATTTACAGAACAATCAATTACCGTGACATAAAGCTACATACACCGTGAGAGAGGGTTATGGCTAAACTACCCACAATGTTTGTTATTGCTCTAAAGCACCTATGTTATAAATCAGCAATTCTGTTGTTGAACTATGTATTCCCATGTGATAAGGTGGATAATATACAGCGGACTAGTAATTTAAGGAAAAGATAAAACAAGAAAATCAGAAAAAAAAGATATAATATGACTATATAATTTGTCTTACATAGGGGAAAAAAAGAAATCCTCCACCAGATGACTCATTTCACACATCCTACCACCATGCTGTATGTACAAATATAGCAGGAACGGGGGAGAACGTGTGGGATAGTTATGGGATAATTTCTAAAAGTGACTAAACCAGGCCTCGTCTGGCGGTTGAACTGAACAAAGAAAACAACATTTCATGCAGTAAAAGAAGCTAAATACATCCATTACCACTACATTTTGTTTGTGCCATAGTATGCTGAGGTGATCGGGCTCCCTTTAGCTAAAGGCGGTCCGTTCATTCATCGCAGCCCAGTGAAGCAGACCTTTAAATAGCATCCATAACTGCAGGCCTGTTCTGTCAAAGCACACACGATTGTTTGCTGGTGGAAATTCTCTAAACCCTCTACTAATAAAGCGGAGTACTGAAAATGTAGGTTAAGCTTGTCTACATGGACCACAGACCTGAATTTTGAAGAGCTGCTTTAATAACCCAGTTCCATACGGGTCACTCTGTAGTGTATAAAGAAACTCTCATATGAAGAGAATACCCAACACTGTAGGTACATTTACTCCACTAACAATGCTCAAAATGTCATTTCCGTCTGTTACTGTTACTTCCTTTTTCTCTTTTCTTAATGAAACCACAGTCTCAACCACATGAAAATATTGCACTAGAACCGAGAGCTAATACTCATGTGGTGGAACGAAATGATTCAAGCCTGAAACCCTACAACAGCAGTAGACATTTAGGTGATAAAGAACTGAAACTATTGGCGAATTGATCAGACAAAAGTAACCGCCAACTGTTTTAATAAACTGATTTATTGGGGGGGGGTTTAAAGCAAAAATGTCAAACATTTGCTTGATTCATGATGCTTCAACTATGAAGATGCACCTAGTATGTTTTTACATTTAGACTACTGATTGGTCAAAAACAAACTGTCTAAAGATTTCATGTAATGTTACTGGAACGATGTGGGGCTTTTCACCATATCCTTTCACATTTTTAGAGCAAAAAAAAAAAATCACCCTCTGCAGTTCGCCTACTGTCCAGGCATCGGATCATCTACCTGCTGCACAGGGCCCTTTCTCACCTGGAGTCCCCCAGGAGCACTGTGAGAGTCATGTTCTTTGACTTCTCCAGTGCTTTCAACACCATCCAGCCGTCACTGCTGCGGGGGAAGATGGAGGAGGCAGGCGTGGACCAACAGGTATTAGGCTAGTCTGGACAGGCCCCGGCCATGGGAGAGGGGCAAGAGGGGGCAGTGCCCCTTAAACAAACATCCTGCCCACCCAAATTAAAGTTCCCGAAGGTAGGGAAAAGGAAACTGAGCTGCACAACAGCGGGAGACTTAGAGGAATGCAAAGTGTCTTAAGTTTCACTTTCACTTTGTACAGTCGTATGGTGTGCTCATAGTCATTGCGAAGCGCGTAAGGGTTAGGGTTAACCCTAATTGCTAAGCCCCCACCCCCCTGCCTCCATCGCAGCCATGTGCCCCCTTCACATTCCTGATTGCCACCTCATATTTGACTATCTGGAAGCAGCCCCGGTCCAGACTCTGACTAATATGGCATAACCTAATGGATATGCAGATGCTTATGCTTAGATTGTTAATAGATAGTGTTTTTCAACAGTTTACTTAATGAGCTTCCAACAAAAATAGGCCGATATTGATGTGAAGGTTAAGGTGAAAGACCAGACCAGAGATTAGGAATGGGCTCTACATGTCTACATCAGTAGGATACTTGTGTATTTTTCTCTTCTCCCTTTGTCAGCTGCAGGCAAAGTAGTCTGACTGAATTCTTCCTTCCAAGGAAGGACTGCACACCACAACTTTCAGCAGTACTCACTGGCAGTGTCCTGAAAATGATTGTGAGAGATATGAGACCATATTTGCACTGTTCAGTAAATACTCACTCGATGTCACTTTGCACTGGAAATTGTAAGGGCCTATAGTATTAATATTGTTTTATATTGATACAGCTCTCCATTTACTTGAATAACTTTGTGCAATTTTTTGGGAATGGGGAAAACATCCCACTTTCTAATTTTTTATTTGGTAGTTTCTATTATTTACATTTGTCATTTTTTGTTTGGTACTATTTCAGTTATTTCTATTGTTTACATTTGTCATGGTACAGGTGACATTTTATGTTTTGGCCCTTGAGTTGTATTCAAAATAAAATGGATACAACCAAATAACAAACACTTGATTTTTAAAAATGTAATTAATAATTTAAATTTACTTTTTAGATTAGTCGACTAATCAAAAAATTTCTCGAAAGATTAGTCATTAGAAAATTAGTTGCTAGCGGCAGCGCTACTATTAACTACCTGGGCGTTCACCTCAACAATTAAGTGGATTGGACTGACAACACTGATGCTCTGTTCAAGAAGGGCCAGTTGCCTCCACCTGCTGAGGAGACTGAGGTTTTTTGGAGTGAGCAGGGCTCTCCTCCAGACTTTTATATACGATACTGTGGTGGCCTCTGCAGTACACTTTGGCATCGTGTGCTGGGGAGCAGACAGTATGGACAGAGACAGGAAAAGACTCAAACTAATGAAGAGAGCCAGCTCTGTCTTAGGCTGCCCGCTGGACTCCATCGAGGAGGTGGTGGACAGAAGGATGTTAGCAAAGCTGACATCCATCATGGATAGCCCCTCCCACTCCCTGCACCACACTGTAGAGGCCCAGAGCAGCTCGCTCCTTTAGCACTAGACGCTTAGATGCCCTGTGCAAGAAGGAGCGCTTCTGCAGGTCATTCCTCCCTACAGCCATCAGACTCTATAACAGTTCCCAGTGACCCCATCCCCATATCACACCATGTACATGTGCTGCCAGGATGATGTAAATATGTAAATAATATTTAATTTTTAATTCAAATTTGTAATTTTCAAAATTCAAATTCTTTAAATTAATGTTTATATAAATACCAAATTTCTTATTTTTCTCTTTATATTTTTCATTTTCACTCGTGTGGTTTTTCTGTCTTTTCTTTCTGCGATTGCTTGTTGTATGTTGCTGCTGTTAACTGTGCAATTTCCCCATGGTGGCATAGATAAAGTCTTATCTTCTTATCTTATCTTATCCATTAGGTTAATGGACTAATAAACAAAGCTAAACAGTGATGGTAATAATAAAAAGTAACTAAAGAAGCTTTATATGAAACTACAGACCCGATGATTACTCTGCTATTTGTGAAAAGATTTACACTTTCTTTTGGATGCTGATAAATTTTCACAAATATGCATTTTTTTATTATACATTGGAAACTGTCAAATTTTCATGTTTCATGCTGTACTATTATATTTATTCCAGCGCGTTGACCCGTGGGGAACCATGGGTTCTAGATCCTCTGATACAGTTCATTCCTTTACTTTCTTGGTAAATTCCACTGGCATTTTCAATTGAATAACCTCTCAGCTGGCATGTCCGTTTCTGCACATGAAATTTGACACCATGGCAACATGGCTCTAACCAATAGGGATTGGTTATCTGTTGCTAGGTAACCCACTGAAATTCTATGATTCTAGCCATAGCAACGTGATTGGCCATTGGGAGGTCATTGTATTCACAAATGACTAATATCTCCCAAAACACTGGTTCTATCAACTTACTAAGATATTTAATGCGGAGATGGGACTATTCCTCAACTGTAGGTACCAAATTTGCCAGTTAAAAATGTCTCATTTTTTTCAGAATCTTGCAGACACATAAACACACGCTCTGAGACCTTCCAATATTATGATATAGATATAAGTAGATACCTGGAGGTGCAATGGTACACGTCGTACCGTTCGGTATGCCCCCTAGTGGTTAAATATGAGCATTAATTGCAGTACGACTCATTTGTCATTTTCGGACGACTCGCATTTATATTAGAGCTTTGCAAGACAATTGACTTTCAGAATTTCACTGTCATTGTTTGGAGTCAGACACAAAGCCCCACTGTGGGCCGCAACCAGCCCGTTTGACTTAAATGGAACTCGGATCCAGTTCCGAGGAAAGGGCCCCCCAGAGTCGGGTATACTCGACTCCGCAGACGTCCGTGTGTACTTGAGGCAGACTCAATGCAGACCAAAAGTGGATGCCGGACACATTCTTGCAAAGCAAATTTTTTACGACTACGCAGATTCCGCGTACTCGGTGTCACATAATAGACTGCTTGGCGGGAATGTAGGAAATTGTCACGAGAAATGTAGGAAATTGGTACGCCCGACTAAACCTCAAACATCCATGGACAGTGCACACAGAGTCCACACTGCTCACAGTCCACCCGACTCTGTGGGAGCCTTAAGGCTCTCCATCAGCTCCCAGTTATGTTTAACGTAACTGGTTTCTACTGGAGCAATCACTTTAATGTTGTGGTGTTTGGACTGGAGTTGTGCAGGGGCTGTGTAGTTTCTATCTGTTGTTGAAGAAAATACAGGTAAGCCACACCCCTTTAAAGCACTTTAAAGTGCTAAGGTTATTCTTGCAAGATCAATAGTAGCATTGACTGAATATTGTGTTTGACTGTACACTGTTAAGTATGTTTATAAGAGAAACTGTAAAACAGCATGAAAGCTTACTGCCACTATGTTTTCTTATGTGAGCAAACTTAGGAAAAATGCATTTAAATAAAATATATGAAGTTTTCATTTTCATAGTTGCTTCTGTGCTACTGAATCAACTAGACGTCAAAGCATAGTAATCTTATAAGCTAAGGGGCAAAATGTATTATTTATTGTTTTCCTTAAGTTACCTTGGACTATTTCCATGCACTGTGTCCCACATTGTTCCACACAAACATAGTCTTTGTCCCTCATCTGGTGAGTTGGGATCTGGTCACCCTAAGCCCCGGGCTCTGCGTCCAGCTCCAGCCAGCCTCTGAGTCCAAACCGAACCGTGAACCGTGACTCAAAAACCGCAATACGTACCGAACCATGGATAACCTGTACCACTGCATCCCTAATAGATACCTCTCTTTTTAATGTATATAGAGTTTATAAGTATATAGAGTTTCTCTTATTTTACTTATCTTACATTTTTTTAATTAAATTTTGTATACATCTTATACACAAAGAATTCCTTGTATGCGTTTACATACTTGATGAATAAAGCTAATTCTGATCACTGGGTTTTGGACCACTGCTCCTACAAAACAAGTGATGTTACACAATGCTGTTAGTTCCTGCACCTGGTTCTACAGGTACAACACATTTGGGATTGAGTCATATGAAATACACAGCCAGTACTGAATCTAACCAAATTCCTTATTTGCATTATTCAAAGAGCAACATGTGCTGCATTCATTGTGTTGTGTACAGCATGTGTCTGAGAATCTGTGTTCATACACTACAGCTGCACACTCAGTCATTCTCAGCACTCTCAGGTTTCACCTAATGCCTTTGTTCCCATCCGCTGTATTATGATGGAAGAATTTCCTGCTTCCACCTTTGGCTTAGACAAGTCTTTACTGGTGGATTTTCTTCCATCTACTTGTCTTATGACTAACTTAAAGTCAACAACTGCAGTGTCATTGCAGTAAACAAGTCCCTCCCTCTGTGTAACCTATGGGAAGAGGAAAATGAAACCATGGAGACAATCAGACAGGGTGTGGATCAAAAACAGAAGTGACAACACAAAAGGCCTGCTCACAGCACAACATTCAGCCAAATCACTAATAATGCCCTGTATCTGTTTTTCTTTTGTAAGGTGAAACAGATCTGGTACACTGAACCTGACACAGAGTAGCTCGTGGCTGCTTTTGCTGAAAAGTGAGCCTTTTTTTTTTTTTCTTTTTTTCTAATTTTTAGGCCCTCACTGTTACGCAAAATGAGCTTAATTTAGACTGCCGGAGTGAAAGCCACAGCACCATGGAGACAGACGAGAAAAATTACTGTGCCTTGAGTTGAAAGTAATTACTGATCAGGTCCAAGATGTGGAGGAAGTACAGAGAGTTCAGGTTGTGTACGGTGGGAAAATTCTTCATTTACACCTGATGGGGCTGATTCAGCAAGAGGACATCCAAGGCCACACACGGATTTTGCACAGGGCATGGCAACAGTGTGGGGGAAAAAAAAATCAAAAGCACAAATCCTGTATATAAAAAAAAACTCCCTCTAATCTTTTACCCCTCCTACTTGATATGCCAAATATCTGTCTGTGGTAAAACCTTTCTAGGGCCAGTGAGTGGACTGTAATCACCCCGTGGATGGAAAATCTGAGGCTTATCAGCTGCTTATCATGACTTACACTACAATGCATAACAGGTACACATTAATTACAAAATTAAACTTTGTGCTAATAAAACAAAAACACAATTATGTGCCCTTGGCCTCTTTGGGGAAGTTACTCAGATGTCTAATGTCTGTTGCCTCATATTGACTATTCAGGCTTCATTATTCGACATTTTAAACAACCACATCGGTTCCTCTGTGGTGTAATGTTGTTAGTGTACTAAGACAGCTCCCACTTTCAATAATGAGGGTGTTAATTATCGTTTTTTGCTCAACTCTTACGTGTTTGAGTCGACAGAAACAGACTGCATTAAATGGGCAGGTTTATGATTGGAGACCTGTCCCACAAAGTGTCGAAGCTAGGCTATTAGCTACTTAAATTACTATGTTATATGACGGAAAGAGCCCTAATTCCTGTGGTTAATGTGTAATCTAGTTTTTAATGGATGAAATGGGGTTCGGTTGCGTGGGGAATTGCATTTTCACGGAGCAACAACGTCGCAAAGTGGGAATCCTCGTGGGTTAAAACTTGAGACAATGCTGCGTTGCTGCTGCTCCTTCGTCCCAAGGTTAACGAATTGTGCCCTATTTAAGCTACAGGACAATTTAAACTTCGCTTGACAGTATGAATTTATTCCGTAAACCTAAACCAGACCCAAAATACTCGTTCCTGTAACTCTACGCGGCGTATGATGGGAAAGCATAACAAAGGGCTGGTGAAAAAACAGTGACCGAGCAAAAGGAGTCAACAGCTAACGTTGGACTACAACAAAAAACCGTGAGTTTTCACCTACCTCATCCATCTCCTGGACCATTTTTGTGAGTTTGTCGTCGTCCTCCAGAATTTCGTTGAGCTGAGTCATCGAGTAGGCGCTGAACTTATCAAAAAAACTGGACATTTTTGCTGTTGTGTTTCTCTTCGCCTGTGATATCCCTCTGCTCGCCTTTCAGATTGTGACAGCTGACTGAGCTTCTCTTACAGGAAGTAGAGACACAAGCACGGGATACAGGCCCGAAGCTGCATTCACGGCGTCACGGAAATATTAAATACCTTAAACCACATACCCGATCCACATGCCTGATACACTGAGTAAAAGACTGGAGAGCTTTTCACCATGGGAACACTTTATCCTTTTCATTTTGCTCCAAAGCATTCAGAGTACAAGATAGTGATTGAGCTAAATTATGTTGAGAAATTACATAATTTAGCCTAGTCTTCATATTGTCCAAATAAATATTTCTCATGCGCAAATACAACAGTACATTCATGTATTTACATAAAGTGTGGGATTTACAAAGTGACATTAAATGCAGCACACAGACCAAACCAGTAGTTGTACTGAGAGCAGTTCTTCCTCCCCTGTATTTTTTTTTCATATGCAGTGTTTTCCATGGTTGTTTATAGGTTTTATCATTATTATGAACAAAAATCCCGTCTACCCACTCAGTTGCACAGATAAAGGCACCTATCTTTTCTTTGCAGGTATTATATTGCTTAAATGATAAGTTACAAATAATAAAATATATAACTTATATAACCTTGAAAAAAGACACACACACACCATGAAATTCATTCAATACCTAAGTGAAGGCAGTATAAAAGCAAACCTAAATCCTGAATTATGAGGTACTTAAAGCTTATACAGTACATCAGTCACATTGCATATTACAGTATAGTGATGTGAAAGTCAGCCTCAAATTGTCCATTAATTTTCTTCTGATTTCCATGCCACCACATTGTTATGATTGGCTCATTTGATTTCATGTTTATAGCTGGTCATTGGTAACAAATAGATTTTGTCGAATTTACGTTATGCTACATGCAATATCCAGAATTTTTTGATGTTTCACTAAAATCTGCTGTGGTGCTACAAAGATGCCCTGGCATACAAATCACATGATTTAAATGAAAAAAAAATCTCATTACTCACATTTCATATTAGAAACTCAACATGTGACAAAATAATCACGATATGTAAATATTATCATGTACTGATTGAAGCAATTCAGATTGTTGATGCCAATTGTCATTAGACTTGATGTTAAAATACACCAACATCCTTGAGTTAAGGGGGAGTGTTTTAGGTCTTCAGCCAAAAATTCTGCAGAGGGCATTTCCTGCCTTTACTGAAAAAATTAATAATAAAATAAAGAAAACAGCAATGGTCAAACTTAACAGAGCTTCATATTTGTGCAAAATAACTGCAGTATCTCCCTTAAACTAAAATTTACCAGCAGCCTAACCACATTTCCCCATGTCAGGGCTCATTTTCAGTAGCGTGCGTTGCATTCAGACTCGCTGCTACTGCTCTGTGTTCTCCGCTGGCGTCCTCCGTCAGACTTCCAGCGGAGGTTTTCTTGAGGGTTTAGGACCTCTGCGCCCGTCTCAATGCCCAGGACCTGCCTCTGCACCAGCTTGTGGTAAAGTCCTCCACTGGCCATCAGCTGACTGTGAGATCCTTGTTCAGCCACGCGGCCTCTGTCTATCACTATAATGTTATCCGCCTTCTCCACTGTACTCAGCCGATGGGCGATCACCAGCACTGTGTGTTCATGCATAATGTTGTTCAGAGCCTGCTGAACCTGCAGAAGAAAATACACATGGATCACTCAAATAAATCACCTTACTGTCATATTACAATCACTGGGTTTTACAGTCGCTTCATTCAAGTATAATAAAAAGTAGCAGGAAAGAAATTATCAACAAAAAAAGAAAAAACTATATACATATATAAAGCTCTAAACATACAAACACACATATATTCAAATTTTTTTTATATAACATACATTTTACAACTGAAGTGAGATATATATATATATATATATATGTGTGTGTGTGTGTGTGTGTGCACATATATATATATAGAGCTAATAGCAGAGCATATTTAGCAAATTACTGGACTGTCCATAACCTTTCTATACT
>JAPQRQ010000028.1:12239330-12256684 GCA_037367365.1 Apogon talboti | reverse complement strand
CTGTCCATAACCTTTCTATACTCTTGTACTGTGGAATAATTAGTTCCTACACATTCCCAGACTTAGAATATCACTTATACAAACAAGAAAAAATATTATTATTAAAGTTAATAGAGCATTTATATATTTTAGTCCTTTTTAGATGTCATTTTATATCGATCAGTAGGCTTGGAACTTCTGACACTGAAATGTTGTAAACAGTTCCATAAAATAGAGTTCTTAATTTTATATATATATATACACACACACACCACACACATATTCAATATTCTATTATATTAATATTCAGTGGTGTACTGTAGCATATTCTTTTTTGAGATCTATGACATTTCATTCATGTTTGATAATAGTTAATGTACTGTTGCTTGTTACTTACGATGTGTTCGCTCTCAGCATCCAGAGCACTGGTCGCCTCGTCCAGGATAAGTACGCGTGGGTTGCGGATGAGAGCCCTCGCAATGGCCACCCTTTGTTTCTGTCCTCCTGACAACTGGGTGCCTTTCTCTCCAACACCTGGGAAAACAAGCAAAAACACTTCAGCTGCTATGTGTTATCTTTGCGAAGCAGAGAGGACAGCTCTATTGTATAAAACATATGTGGTCATATCTTATTATTCACCACAATAGCACTTTGTTTATGAGGAAAAATGCATTATGTAAAAACTGGATGTTGTGTAATAACTCGTTAAAATGTGACAAAAACCAAAAATCCCACACATTTTGCAACAGCCTAATCCATTATTTAATAGAGTTTGAACACAATCTTTAATTAATTTTCCTGCATTTTGTGATACTACATTATACTTGGAGTGGTTATAACAGAATGTGCGAGGTTTTTTTTTGGTTTTTTTTATGATTAAAATATAATGGATATGATTCATTATGTAACGACCAGACAAAATGCATGTTTTCATCTGTGCATTTGCTACATCTTTGACCATTAAAGTAAACTTCAAAATTATGAAATTTAGTTTATTATCAAGACATAACTGACTCTGAATTTAGTCTGAATAACCACATAAAAGCAATAACAAGATCAGTTTTTTTCATATTTATCTCACAAATACAGATTTATTTCTAACAGTATTTTCTGCTGCAACTAGAGCTTCTGAAAGTGATACTCTAGTTTTTTATCATCCAATGCTATACGTTTTTTTTTAATACGCATTATACTTACAGCTATATAATGTATTACATCTTGGCTTCAGGTTGTTCATTATCACAAAGGCCACAGGATTACTACATAATGCGGTGTTTTTATATACCACGTTAAGGAGAAATGGGCAGGGACTTTGGACCTATCGTCTTCCTGCCTTGTGGCCTATTACGGGGCACGAGGCGTGATGGTAGTTAAGGAAGTACTTAATTACTTGCGTCGTAGCCTTTGGGGAGTATAGAGATAAAGTCATGTGCGTTGGCTTTGCTGGCGGCCTGAACCACGGCGTCTCTGGGGACATCAGTCAGTCCATAGGCGATGTTCTCCTCCACTGTCCGTGCAAACAGCACAGGCTCCTGGCCCACAAGAGCAACCTGTACCATTAAAACAACAAATAAATGAGCTCCTGTCACTATAAACTGCTTAATATTCACAATACAAGTCTGCGTTCCAGTAACTTCGTCAGTCTCCTCAAACCCAAAGCCAGCACCTCCAGCAGTTTTCTGTTGCCGATGACTGGAATCACCATCATCTGCAGCAGACTTTAAAGCTGAACTCTTTCATTCTGCTTTCCTCCTTCAAAAACTCTATACGACCATTACTACAGGATCACTGCACTTGCTTTTAGCCTTTTTAATACATGTCCCCATATATGCTGGATCTGTTTCATTTAGTACTGGCACATCTAAAACTGCATTATCTGTTATGTTATTCTCACTGCTAATAACTACTCCTTTTAAAAATATATCACTGTAAATACTGTAGATGATATTCACTTTTGGCACTACTGTGGCTTGTTGGGTGACTTTGTAACTTGTTTGTTTTGTTTTTTCTGTTTTATCTGCCTACCGGGCTGCCTCTTGGCCAGGTTGTCGTTGTAAATGAGAACTGGCTCTCAACTGACCTACCTGGTAAAATGAAGGTTACATGAATAAATAAATAAAATAAAATGAAGGGGATCATGGTCATCACAACTACAATCAAATGTGACCATAACGAGTGAATTTGAGGAGAGGTTCTGAAGGAGGGCTGTGTTTGTATCACTGTATTAACATGTCAACACCATGGCCTACGCCACCTTTAACTGTCATTACTGTTAATAACCTCTGACAGGTCTAAAGATCACAAAGAAGATGTATGTCACTTTACATAACACACACACACACACACACACACACACACAGCTGAAAGGACTCATCTTTATACATGCACAGGACAGTGTGTTTGTGTGTGTTTGAAACCTTGGATTCTTTGATATCTGCTGACCTTGGAGTGGAGGTAGTCATGTTGGAAGGTGTGAACAGGCTTTCCGTCCAGTAACACTTGGCCTTGTTGAGGGAGGTAGAAATTTTCCAGTAAACTCACACAAGAGCTTTTGCCGCTACCTGAAGGCCCCACCAGGGCTGTGACCTCTCCGGGCCGCAGAGTGAACGACACCCCCTGTAACACAACAGCACATGTTATTTTACTCATCAAAATCAAATAAAAAGATGGAGTACACATATTAATACAGGTACAGATGAACTTTACTGATCCCCAGGAGGAAATTCAGTCATAGTAGAACAGTATTCTAGAGCATGGGTGTCAAACATACAGCCCGTGGGCCAAAACTGGCCCGCCAAAGGTTCCAATCTGGCCATCAGGATGAATTTGTGTACAATGACACTGAGGATATTAATAGTCAAGTGTGTCAAACTCATTTTAGTTCCAAACTCCATCTTGTGTCTGTTACTAAATGTTTTGTACCTTTGTATTTCCACTGTGATGTACATCAAATACACATGTATAAATGATAAGTTGAGGCATAATATTGCACTTATTTTCTTAAGACATTTCTGGTTTTTCAGGTTATTCACATTTTTGTTAAAGGATAGTTTGTAAATGTAAAAACTTTCATAATTTAATTTAACTTTTTTGCAATTAAACACAGAGGAAAATTATCATTATTTATGGTTTATTATGCTGTTATTTTACTGGCCCAGCCCACTTGAGATCAAATATGTATCTGGCCTCTGAACTAAAATGAGTTTGACTCCTCTATTCTAGAGTGACACTTTCAGATTCAGTGAATTCTTCACTGAATCTAAATCCCTCTACATCTAATACAAAAGACCTTTAAGTATAATACATAAAAGACATGTTTACTACACACATGATTTATCAACACAGAAGGAATACACAGGACCAACCTTGAGAACATCAGTCTCAGGTCGTGTGGGGTATGCAAATGTGATGTCTTTAAACTCAACCAGGCCGGTGCACGTATCTGGAACCTCTTTGCCATCAGCTGGATGTTTGGGTTTTCTGTCCAAATACTCAAAAACCTTCTCAGCAGCCCCAACTCCCTGCATGAGGCCGGTGTACACTGATGCAATGCTCTGCAAGAAGGACCATATAAAGCAGTGGTTAGCCATCTTGAACTCAACGGTGCCGTTTCAATGGATGAAAGCGGACAAAAGTGACAAATACCTCCAGACACTCTCCCAGTTCCAGCATGTATATGAAAAAAGAAATCAAGGAACCGCTACTCATCTGGTTGGTAACTACAAGATGACCACCATAGTAGAGGATCGCAACTTCTAGAGCAAGCTCTGAGATCTGGAAGACACACAGAATCCCTGCACTGTTATATACAAGTGAAAAAATCTAATCAAAAATACTTATATTTCAGGAGATTAGTGTTGACACCTACACAGCTGGACCACATGTAGCAGGCATAGGCAAGGGCTTGTTTTTTGTTGAGCTGGAACATGACCAAAAGTTTGCCATAGTAGGTCTCGGCCTCCCCACACTCATTGGCAAAGCTCCGCACTGTCTTCATGGACGAGATGGTTTCTTCTGCAACTTTATTGGCTTCTGCAAGCGTGGTTTGCACCTCTTTGGCCAGTTTCTGGAGGGGAAAAAAGGAGACTGTTTCTACAGTTTCCAGGGTTTTTAGACCACTCTGAATTCCATCCACCTATTTCACTACCCATCGTACTGGAGCTGGACTTTAGTGATGGTTCTGATGGAATACAGAACTGTCATGGGTAGTGTCAGGTGTTGGCTGGTAGCTTTATTAGGTAGCTTTATGTTTCTATGACATCCCCTGTAATATAATGTTTTCATACATGTTAATTGGTTCCTAATTTGAACATTTTTGTGCAACAGTTACAGCTTTGTCCAAGTACTGGACCAGTTGATGTTAAGACACTTTAAGGCTTAAATCAGATTATTGGATTTGTGTGTAATCAGTTATCGACATAAGATAAACAGTAGAAACGTAAATATTTTACCTTATAGTACTCGCCATACAGTTTAGAGACGAGGGCGATGAAAGGGAATCCCATAACGGTCACCAGTGTAAGCTTCCACGACATCCCAAACATAAAGATGAAGAAGCCGACGCCCTTGATGATGCTCCTCATGAAGATGTTGATATTCTGGGAGATGAGGTCACTCACCTGGGTGGTGTCAGCTGACAGACGTGAAATGATGTCACCTATAGAGTGATATGACATGTATGATAATGAATGTTATAGCAACAGAAAGGCTCCTATGTCAAATAAGAAGAGCGGTTGATTCAGACAGAAGGTTGACTTGATCATGGTTCTACACTACCTGTATGGTTTTCATCAAAAAAGGCCATTTCCTGCCTCATCAGGGTTCTGAAGAGGTGGTTCCTGAGCCGAAGGTTTAATCTCGCAAATGTCAGGGTGAAGACACCTCCACGCACCCCCATTGCAAGAGAACTGAAGAGAGGAAGTGATTGTGATAGAGCAGGGGTGTCAAACATCGGCCCACCAAAGGGTCCAATCCGGCCCATGTGATGAGTTTGTGAAATACAACATTACACTGAAGACATTAACAGTCAACAGGTCAAAATCATTTTAGTTCAGGGGTCACATACAGACCAATTCAATCTCAGGTGGGTCAGAAAAATGCTATCATAATAACCTAGAAATAATGACAACTCTCTTTGTTTCATTGTTAAAAAAAAAAATAAGAAAAAGAGATTAAAATTGCATGAAAAGTTTTACATTTACAAAGTATCCTTTCACAGAAAATGTGAACGACATGAACATCTACGAACAACCTGAAATGTCTTAAGAAAAATAAGTGCAATTAACAATGTTTATCAATATTCTGCCTGTTACTACATGTTTTGTGCATGTGTAGATCCACTGTGATCTGTAAGTTGTGACGCACATTTGTAAATGATAAACTGAGGCAGAATATTGATAAAATTGCAAATGTTTTTCTTTCATTTCAGAAAAAAATTCAGGTTGTTCATACCATTCACCTTTTTTTAAAGGAAAATTGGTAGATGTAAACATTTAAATGACAGAATATTAGTTTAATCATTCTAAAACAGAGAGATAAGTTTGGAGTTGACATTATTTATAGCTTATTATCTTACTGGTCCGGCCCAGTTGAGATCATATTGGGCTGTATGTGGCCCCTGAACTAAAATGAGTTTAACAACTCTGTGATGGAGTATTAAAGTTGGAAGACACTAATTATGTTACAAAATAACTGTAACTATCAGGTATTACAATTAATGAGAAAAAAGTAATCAAATGAACAGTTACAGGTCAACATGTTAATGATTTCCAATAAAAACCTCATATGTAGAGTGTAATATTAATTTTGCTGGTTTCTTTTCACCATGGAAGAATCCTTTTAACAGATATCTGACCAATGCATGTCTGCAAAGCTTCGTACCAAATTGAGTGGAACACTGTCCAGAGTCAGATGACGACATGAAGCTGCTTCTGTAGACATCAACGGATTTGACAGTATGCACCTGAACTTTGAATGTCCGTTTTGATCTCATGGCTCTCATGCTTGAATTTGCATTTCCACTCATCTGTGAGTCAATTCATAGCACATTGCTTTAAGCAGGCTGAATTCACGCAATCCAATGTAAATATATATATATATATATATATATATATATAGCGGCATGGTTTTATTTTGATGTAAGAAAAATGTCAGGCAGATCAGTTTAACCTGACAGAGACACTTTATATGTATAATATTTTTATTGTTACTACAGTTTATTTGAGAATTTTAGAAAAAAGGAATGTGATGAGGCAATAAATGTGTTACTAAAGTATATATATACTTTAGTATATAATTCTCAAATAAACTGTAGTAACAATAAAAATCTTATACATATAAAGTGTCTCTGTCAGGTTAAACTGATCTGCCTGACATTTTTCTTACATCAAAATAAAAACATGCCGCTTCTAACAAATAAATAATTGTAGAGATACTCACCTAGCTAACGCCAGTGCTGCCACTGTGATCACAGGTTTTGCGAAATACTCCATGCTCTGGTGAACCACAATGCTGTCTATGGCCTTTCCGTAGTAGTAAGGGATGAAGGCTTCACCTGAACATGTAAAGTGAGACCTGGTGGTTAGTGTTGCCTGCATGTTCTCGACATAAAGCAAAAGAGTAACAGAGTATTTTTAGACAGTGATGACAATAAATCTGTATCTTACAGTGGTGAAATGTCAGTAAGTACTTGTACTTTGCATACTACTAGGGTACTTTGAGTATTTGTCTATTCCAATAAATCTCAGAGGCAAATATCATACAATCATTCAATACACTTTTGCGGTACCATTAGTAACTATATAATATGTTTATAACCTGCCTGTCTGGTGAAAACCATGTATTTGTAAACCTGCTGGTCTTTAATGTTCGTGATAAACAGAAGGATGAAGGGTTTCTTTATGGCCTGCGTTAAAAATAATCCTCTTCCTTCAGCCAAATAAACTATTTTAAAACCCTCTTGTGGTTTTACTGGGGAATACATTTTCACAAAGCTGAAAATATGGTTTTTCTGAGCTAAAGAAAGTTGACTTTTGGAAGATGGTTCTCACAGGATAGTAAGACTACAAACATATTTTTTTTGGGTAGTTTTTAGTTTGGTGGTCTTCGTTTCTCTTGAGTTGATGGAAAAGTGAAGTTCCCCCTGGGGAAATGAAGTTTATCTGCATCTAAATCTGTAATATCTGATGATCTTACACATCTTATATGATGAATTACATTAAACCACTCATGAGTATATAAAACACTTACGTAAATAACATTAATGCAAAAATATCACATCTAACAGCAAAACTCTGAAAATTTTACCATAAAATAAAAAAATAGCACATTTTGCTCATAAGACTAAGGGTTACATGCTTTTACTCAGATTTTGCATTCAGAACTTTTACTTGTGGGGTGTTTTAACTGTATGGTGATTGTAAATGAGTGAAGGATCTGAACACTTCATCTACCACTGCTTCCTTATCTGGTAAATGTATAACCGTATGCAATAAAAAATTAAATTATGTACAAGAGTTAATTATTTTATCACCAGATGGATACGCACACACAGCAGAGATGATGAGGAAGAGGACAGCTACAGACAGCAGGCGCCCGTCCTTTCGGCAGTACAACAGCAGACGTCCCAGCGTAGCCCCTGAGCTGGCCTTCTCCTTGTCCTGGCTGTCTTCCCTCCTCCTCCCATCACTCCCCTCCTCACCAGCTGTCTCCACTAGCCTCTCAGTGTCCTCAGAGCCGCCTTCTTCCTCGCTGCTTCTGCAACTACATACTGTGCTGGACTCCTTCCCTAGAATCCACCACAGCAGTGTGACACCCAGAGACGAAGCACAAGTCCAGCACATGAGACCCAGTAACCAGGGCCAATGAGCCAGGACCTCAGCAGTCTTCTCCACCTCAGTCAGCATCAGCAGTTTGGCCAGGGTGTAGGTGATCATGACCATGCAGATGAGGAGAATAAGGGTGGTGCATTTGGCCACCCTGACTGGGCCGTCCTCTTTGTTCCATGAAACTCCGATTGAGGCTCCAAGCAGGAGGACAGCTCTGAGCAGAACAGTCCCCCATAAGTCCAGAGATGACTCGAGGACGTTAAAGTTCAACACCTCCCTCTTGAATGTGGCCAAGTCTGATCCTTGAGTATAAAGGACAGTGGTGACAACAACATCCAGGAGAACATAGAGCACAGTACAGCTTACAGTAATTTTGGGTCCCATTCTAAATTCAAGTGCAACGATTTCTAACTACCCCCAGCTAATAACAATAAAAGGCTTTACAAAAAGTATCTTTGTCGTCAGTAGCTACATTAAAATGTAATTTTTTTTCAACAATTTACATTTAAAAACAAGAGGGGCATTCAGCAAGTGCAATGTCTAGTAAATTAGAGTTCTTAGTAGTAAAGTTATAATACCACCAATGGCTGCTGGAGTTGGCTTCAAAAAGCCCTCGCTCTCTGGTTTACACTGAATTTCCTCCAACCTGAGTCAATATATTTTCTCTAGGGCTCATTCTGGTGTCATCCATTGCATTTGTAACCCATAATAAGTGATTTGGTGATTTCCCTTCCATTAATAAGATCTCAACTAGAAGCTATGATGTCTGCTATGTCGGGTTTTGATTGACAGCTTGCTCACCTGCCTTGGTCAGACTTTTGGTTCATTAAAAAATAAATAAAAAGGAAAAAATACAGCTTGACTGTAATTGTGGTGATTAAGTTCCACTAACAAGACTTTAAATGACTTTGTTAGGAAACGCTGGAGAGGTTTAAAGTTTTACTGAATCAAAAAGCTAGCACTTAACATTAGCACTTTCATTAACTCTGGTAGGTTTGCCCCTTTGTCCAAATATGGTCACTTCTGGCTCTAATAAAGTCAACATGCTACTGGCTACATTGCAAACTATTGGCTGTAATATGGTGATACAGAAACTAATGATTGATGATATACTGTTCTTCCATCTACTAGTTATGTATAAACTGTGGTTAATCACAAACCAACAACTTATGACCTGTGTTTTCTGGCCTTTTATTGGATGCGACTGATTACTTTAAGTAAAAGTTAACAATGATAGCAAAGGTCTTAGTTGGAGTTTTCCTGTAGTTTCAACCAATCTCCATAATGTAGTTTTCGGGGTTTTTTAACCACGGTTATGAATCTGCTCCAAAACTTATCCAAAACATTGGGTATGACCTTCGCAGGTGCCACAACTTTATGGAAGTTGGCACTGTAGTTTTTTCACATTTCTGCAAACAGACACAAAAGAGAACAACACATAAGTGCACAATAACAATGAGATGCAAGAGGTTTCCGAGTTTTCCAACATGTGAATAGTTCTGCGTCTTATATTTACTTTTATTTTGAAGAACCATTTTAAGGTCTTCCGCAGCTCACAGCTAAAGGTAACAGACATTAGGTATTGCTAACATAACAAGTTTGGTTTAACGTGTCGTGAGCTGAAAATGCTTTAGCATTATTCATTTCTATGAGTTAACATCAGTCTCATACAATTCCATGTCTATGAAAGCTAGCTGGACGAGTAAGTTGGTTAGCATTAGCAAACAGTCCGGTACGTTGCGTCAGGTATTAAGTGCTCCGATGTTGTCAAATTCCTTCTGATCTGGTGCACACTAACACATTAAATAACTTACTGTAGTTTCCCTCTGTTTATGGTAAAGGGCACCGTTGTATACATGTCAAACATGCTGAAAGACAGCGCCTATACTACAAACTAAAGCGAGTATATACCGCATTAAAACAAACTGACAGGAGTCCGGCTTCAAAGATCGTCTACGCTACAGATGATTACAACACTGATTTTAGTGGACAACCACGACTGTACGGATACGATTTAAGAATTAGCGACGCACATGAATGAAAACCTCTTTAATTAACATTTTTACATATGCAAATCATTACATGCAGTAATCAAAATATGTTTAAAAGGAGACATACAAGTGCTTTAAATCACCGTAAATGTGACAGAATGATACCTCAGGTTTTTTTTATCTTCACATTGCGGAAGTGAACCATGATTGGCTTCTACATTGTTTTGCTACTCCCACCAGATATTTCCGTGCTCAGTTCAAGAGCTGCGGCCCAAATGAACGTGTAAACGTATAAACTTCACTTACTGTTTATTACGTTTGTTAGTTAGCAACATAACGCAAAAAGTTCTGGACGGATATTAATGGAATTTTCAGGAAATGTCCGAAATGGGACAAGGAACAAGTGATTACAATTTGGGGGTGATCCAGATCATCGTCTGGATCTAGGATTTTTTAATGCCATTTTTAGTTGAATAACCTCTCAGCTGGCGTGTCTGTTTCTGCACATGACATTTGACACCATGTCAACGTGGCCCTATTGTTTATCTGTTGCTAGTTAATCCACTTCAAGGGTATTATATGTTATTGCTGAAAAGACATGTCGCCTTGGCGGAGGTCTGCGCTCTCCGAGTGCTTTTCTAATGTTACATATTTCGATTTACCCCTAAATATAACTCTATAAAGACACTGTACTGCTAATATCTTTAGTTATTGTGTTCAAGGACACAATAACTGCAAAAAAATAAAATTAAAAAAATTAAATTACGGATGTTTTCTGTTAGATTATAATTCTATTATTGCTATTACAACTATTTGCTAACGATAATGTATTGCTGTTTAGCATAAAATCTAAATAAATTCAATCTTTGTACTAGCTCTGCAGAGTAACCAGGCAATTTCTGATGTTACATTAAACCTCAACAAAATGTGATCAAATTGTATGAAATAGTAAGAATCAAAATTATCCATATTCTTAAAATACACCAGCTGTTCTGTATTTGTCATACATGTGTTGTGTGTAGGCTTTTGCTGAAATGTATCAATTAGATCATTATACAGGACCAGTACATTGCACAAGAAAGCACTAGAAAAAAACTGAAACTGAACCGGTTTTACTATTTTCGTCTGTTTGATTCAAATGAACCTTTTTACCTATTGTAGAAAGTGCTGACAACTTTTATTCCATTTCATCTATTTGCAGAAAATGACTAGCTAAAATAACACAAGGTGACTTTGATGTTTGGAATTACTCTGACTTCCAATCATGCTTTGACACATCTTAGAGTGCTCTGCACCACTCTTCCATGTCGCTGTTCACTGCTTTATGTCACTTCTGGCACAAATGTCCAAGCAACTCAGCTTTGTTTGATGGCTTGTGACCATCCAACTTCCTCTTGATCACATTCCAGAGGTTTTCAACAAAGAGTGGCCTCTTTAAGTTTCTTTCCAGAGCTACATACAGTATGTGAACATCAACACATGAATAAATGCTTGGTACCAACGTGAGCAACATATGAATATGAGCCACAGCTACACAAATAAGACATTATCTTTATTTAAAAGTACTGTACAGTAAAAGTCTACACGGTGACAAGACAAAACAAATAACTTAACATTTTTAAACATCTTAAAGGAGAGTAAGCAGCGCACAACAACAGGAGCCTGTTTGTAAATTACTGTATTTTTCTTATTCTGGTCAAAGGATTCTGTCTTTAAGTGCAATATCTATGCACAAATGAAACAACAGACTTCAGTTTGACCCAAGTGTAGTGTGTTCAACTGACTGATGGTAGCACTAATCACTACATTTGGATTTCAGTCTTCTAGCGAGGACCTGCAGTCACTGTCTGACTGACGCCGCCCCTACATTTTTCCCCAAATAACCCTCTTTCCACTTACAGACCCTTTCCAAAAAATTAGAATATCATGGAAAACTTCATTTATTTCCATAATTCCATTAAAAAAGTTAAACTTTCATAGATTATAGATTCAGGGCCCACAATTTAAATGATTTCAAGTATTTATTTGTTTATTTTTACATAGTTTGGGCTTCCAGCTCATAAAACCTACGAAAACAGGAATTAAAAAAAATAGAATACTGTGAAGAAATCACCATTTACGTCTCAGTTTTTGCAGAAAAAAAAAGAAAGAAATTAGGATCACATCAAATCAATCATGGGGAAGACAGCAGACTTGACAACAGGCCAGAAGACCATCACTGATACCCTCCATAGGAAGGGTAAGCCACAAAAGTTCATAGCTATGAAGGCTGGCTGTTCACAGAGTGCTGTGTCCAAGCATACCAATGGAAAGTCTAGTGGAAGGGCAAAATGTGGCAGGAGAAGATGCACCAGCAAAAGAGAAGACCGTGGGCTTCAGCGGATTATCAAACAGAGAAGATTCAAGAATCTGGCAGAGATCCAGAAAGAGTGGAATGAGGCGAGAGTCACAGCTTCAAAAACCTCCACATTCAGATGCATCCAGGAGATGGGCTACAACTGTCGGGTTCCTTGGGTCAAGCCACTTCTGAGCCTGAGCCAACGTAGGAAGCGTCTCAACTGGGCCAAGGAGAAGGACTGGACTGTTGGCCAGTGGTCCAAGGTCCTCTTTTCCGATGAAAGTAAAGTGTGCCTTTCATTTGGGAATCAAGGTCCAAGGGTTTGGAGGAAGACGAGTGAGGAACAGAAGCCAAGCTGCTTGAGGTCCAGTGTGAAATATCCACAGTCAGTCATGATTTGGGGAGCAATGTCCAGTGCAGGTCCAAGGTCACCGCAACAGTCTACCAGAATGTTTTACAGGACTTCATGATTCCTTCTGCTGAGGATCTGTATGGAGATGCAGATTTCATCTTCCAGCAGGACCTGGCCCCTGCCCATACTGCCAGAAGCACCAAAACCTGGTTTGATGCCCATGCCATCACAGTGCTTGACTGGCCAGCCAACTCGCCGGACCTAAACCCCATTGAGAATCTATGGGGTATTCTCAAGAGGAAAATGAGGGGCACCAGACCCAACAACACAGAAGAGCTGACAGCAAGCATCAAGGAAATCTGGGCTTCCATAACTCCCAGGCAAGGGCGGACTGGGGCAAAAAAACATCGGCCTGGGAATTTGTACCGTTCCGTGCATTCCGTCTGTTCCGTCCGTTCAGCTTTGACGTTCCAAATGTCACTCACACACCCCTGCTGTGAACCACTGGTATAGGCATTGGCAACAGCTTTTTTTTTTCCCCTCTCACCGGCCCACTGACCAAACGAACCGGCCCACTAACCCAGTGGCCCACCGGGAAAACTCCTGGTACTCCCGATGGCCAGTCCGCCTCTGCTCCCAGGCAATGCCACAGGCTGATCGAGGCAGTGATTAAGGCAAAGGGATTCCCAACCAAGTACTGAAGATTGACATATTGTTTTGAAAGTACCATATTTTGATTGATTTGATGTGATCCTAATTTCTTTCTTTTTTTTTTCTGCAAAAACTGAGACGTAAATGGTGATTTCTTCACAGTATTCAAATTTTTTGAATTCCTGTTTTCGTGGATTTTATGAGCTGGAAGCCCAAATTATGTAAAAATAAACAAATAAATACTTGAAATCATTTAAATTGTGGGCCCTGAATCTGTAATCTATGAAAGTTTAACTTTTTGAATGGAATTATGGAAATAAATGAACTTTTCCATGATATTCTAATTTTTTGGAAAGGGTCTGTAGTAGCTACAGGGGTAGTTCAGGGTCTGGGCCTGATCTGGAACCATCCATCTTCTGAACCACTTTGTCCGTGAGAGGTTCGCGGGGGTGCTGGAGCCTATCCCAGCTACCTATGGGTGAAGGCGGGGTTCACCCTGGACATGTCACCAGTTCATCGCAGGGCTGACATATAGAGATGAACAACCAATCACTCTCACATTGACACCTATGGACAAACTAGATTAACCAATTAACCTATTAGTGTATGTCTTTGGACTGTGGGAGGAAGCCGGAGTACCGGGAGAACACGGGGAGAACGTGCAAACTCCACATAGAAATGACCCCCCCCCCCCCCAGGAATCGAACCCAGGACCTTCTCTAACAGTGGGTGACATGGTGGTGCAGACCACCACCACCTGGTAATCTGGAACCAGTTATTCCTGTTTCAGAACTGGCTCTAAGGCAGAAAAAAGTGGTTCCAGACTGGCGTCAAGCGTGCCTTATTCTCAGTGCACATCAGTCTCAGCTAAATGATACTCTAACTCTGTCTTTATGTCTTCTGAGCTGCTCTGTTCGGTTGCCAGCACCGTCTCAACAGGAAAAGACAAATATAAACTCTCTTTCAGTTTTTTTGGCGAGGGCGCGTCTCCATCGTTGTACAGCGGATCTGACATTTTTAAAGCCACTGAGGTCATGTTGTGTGCCCTGCGTTTGGTGTTCTTCTTCTTCTCTTGTTTATAGGCTGCATTCATGTTTGCTATTACCTACAATTAAGACAAACAAGGAAAAAGACAGGAGTTAGCCATTCACATCTGATCCTCTGATCCCAGTGCCATCATGAGATTGGAACTGAATTGAAGCGTGGTTTATTGTTCTTCTATGTTCAGTGGAAATGAAATAAAGCCAATAAAGCATCTGTATTCTGCAGAAGCATCAATGTCCCAGACCACAGAAGAGCCGCACAAACCAAACATTTCCAGTTGTGCATCCCAACAAAATTCCACATCCTTTCAGTCTTAGCAGAGCACTCAAATACTATGGCAGTAACCTTTTTAGAGTACGTTATGCCCATTACCACAAAGGAAAGACGAAAAAAAAAAAAAGTATCAGTATGTTTTCCTGACAGACAGATCTGAATTCAGTGGAATTTTGACCAACTGATCCAAAGAAGCTTATTACACCACCATCAGCTGAAAACTCATTCAGCCTATTATTTAAAAGAACCACCACAATCATGTCATAAGATACAGTAAGAATACTTTGCAGTGAAGAGACACTTGACTCTGATATGGTTTTAAATTAAAAGCTAATCTTCTCCCTTCTCAGCGAACAACCCACGTTCTATCAATAAATGCCTTTACTCATTTATGTGTCACATTTAAGGTGAGCACAAACAAACGATGAGGCTTATCCTGATCTTATATATTCAGAGAATGGTGTTTACATGGGACACAGAAAAATGTGGTTATTTATATCAATATTTTTAGTGAATGCTAGTATCAGTTACTCATTACTATGCAGAGTTTAAGTCATGTTGTGATTATTTTGATTTGAATGTAAAGTGAAAACATTGATTATTTTTCATATTCATTTAAACTATTGTTAAAATACAGAAAAGTTTAATTTTGCACTCATTACACTGAACCTCACTCTGTCACAAAATATCTCTAGACACAATCTATTTTTAAAGTTTTTTCCTGATTCTGTATTTATATTTACCTAAAACCTTCTTCATATATATAATTACACAGGCTGATATGATTGCAATTCGAGTAATAGTGCAGCTGTAGCGTACATATTAACAGTTTCTTAGTATCTTTTGGAGCACTCCAGCAAACATAATAATAATAATAATAATAATAATGATAACTTGAAAACTAGAATAATGACTAATCCAGTTTCTGAAATTGGGATATAACATTTACAGGCACAAACACACATCAGCTCTGCGCTTCACTACAGAACTGTTTTCAGAGACAGTTATTGTGATTCCATCATGTGTGCAGTGATAGTCATCATACTTCAAACAAAGAGCAAATCTCACAAGTCTTATTTTCCCTATGGAAGACAGAAATACAGAGTGATAATTACCAGCTGCTTCACAGAATTCTGCTGCTCCTGCATTATCGTCATGTATGTAGAAGCCTTCTCCTTTGTCGAGTACAGATCGTGGTCTTGATCGTCATAACTCAGCAAACTGATGGGCGTCTAGATGGGAGGAAATTAAAGCAGGAAATAAGATTCAAACCACACTGTCAGGAAGTGCACGTTCAGTTACTGGCATCGTACCTTATTGGGTAAATTAGCTTTCCTGTTAAACATGAGGGAGTAAGGGCTGAACTTGGTGGTTGGGTTGATGGACGTCCTGAAGAGGAAAAGCACCGGGTTCAGGAAATCATCCCATTCAGCCTGTTTCTCCGTTACCATCTGCACAATGGCCTCCTTTAGCAAAGGGCCGGTGCAGTCGTGGAGCGGGTTGAGCTGAGGCTGTTCCATAGGAGAAACCTTCTGCACGATGCTCCACCTGTCGCACAGCACCTTCGTCACCTAGGAAACAGCCGCATCGCACTGACCAAACTCTCCCATGCGACAGAGCTCCAACCTCTGATACCATTCTCTGATTTGTAACTCACATCTCACCTCATCACAGAAGTCGGCGCTCTGCGTGCACACGATTGTTTTTGGGGCGCCGAACCTGTTCAAATAAATAAGAGAAGTGGATTTAATTACTTTTCTAATATAAGAGACAATGTACCAATGTTGGAAGTTATTGTTACATGACTAAATATCAATAAGAAATGAATTTAAACATGCAAATCTCTTACCAAGATTCTTCTTGTTTCACCTTCCACAAAAAAAATAAATAAATAAAAAGATATTTGACAAAGCAGTGAAATTGGTATTTATAAAATGGTCTTTTATATGGCACTTTTAATTGGGAGTGGTTGTCTCAAATTATTTTAGCTGCACCCAACAACTCTGGTGCTTTGAATAATGTCTCTATCAAAACAGTAATTTTCTGCAATGCAGCATTTTTTTTTTTGGGTGTGACTGCCAAAAAAACTATCATTATATCATCATACTATTATGTGTACAACTGTTGTGAAATATGCAGGCTAACCACGTGCTGACTAGAATCTTTGAGAGTGGCTCGTCATAATCTAAACTGTCACTATTAAAACTGTTGTGACTGCAGCCGCTCAGGGACGCAGGTTTTGGCAGTGGCATAAAAATGCTGAATTATGACTCAACATATATTTTAAGCATACTGCTGCTTCACATTTTCTGTTGGCATTTGATAGATAACAGAAGGATGTCTGCAAACCTCTAAAAGGTGCACACTCCGGTGCTTTCATAATTTGTTTATTGATTATTGGATAGCTGCTCGCAATAGTTGGAGAGAGAGGTCGAACCAAAATACAAACACTAGCCTTTGAGACGAGATGTAAAGTACGATTAAGGACTGTTATATTAGAGTCAAGTTAACTACCTTTACCTGTATATGGACTTGGAAATGCATCTTGCAACAGACAGAGCATCTGTCTTCTGCACTGGAAAAGCCTCTGGCCATTTACTGAAGTAATCAATGAGTACTGTAACATTAGTGTTGCCCTGTTGAGTCTCTGGGAAAGGTCCTGGTGATGAGAATGAAAACACTGCTGGGTCAAAGAAGTCTCACAGTGTGACATAAAATAAGGCAGTTTGCCAAAAATATATGAGACAGAAACCTATGATGTCAATCCCGACAATATCCCATGGTGCATCCACTTTGATGGGCCGGACAGTCCGTGCCAAGTTTTTATTCCTCTCCGCGTGCTGACAGGTTTCACATAATTTAATCTGAAAAAAAAAAAATAAATATATATATATATATAT
>JAPQRQ010000028.1:12219485-12234629 GCA_037367365.1 Apogon talboti | reverse complement strand
ATCAAAACGCTGAACACAATTTTACTCTCCACCTTCATGTTTCAGTTTTATGTCACTTTATACTTGTATTTGTTTTCATTTTAGATGGAAATACTGCATTTATATATGTATTATATCTATTTATTTATGTATTTGCTTATTTATTCAACATCCTTTTTAGTTACCTGTTATCTGTTAACATAAAACGTATGATACCCTCTTAAGAAGGGATGCAGTACCAAGTGATATGTAAAGTGCTAAAACTGGCACAATGACAAAGTATATCATTAAAATATTCTGCATTTGTTTGTGATAAAACAGAATGATGTAATTTACATATGTAGCCTAACACTTTTGAAGGTTATGCATAGTAAGTACTTCTACTGGGCATTTTCCTAATAATAGTATTATAATATAACTTAAGTGACATTTTGAACTTTTACTGTAGTTTTGTACTGTAACCTCTTCGACTGTAATAAATATTGTACGATTGTGTTCATTTAACAGTGCACTTTTATTCTGAAGAGGTCAAACCGGAAGTACCTGCTAACAGAAGTAGCATTAACCGAGGCTAGCATAGTGAGTGTTTATGCGACAATACAGTATTTTTCTTCTGTGTATCCTATAATGTTACAATGTTAATCTTATAATGTTGTCACTTTCAGTCGTATCGTCATGAAAAACGAGGTGGAAGAGACGCCAAAATTTTATGTGTGTAACTGTTTCACCACCGATAATATTTTCCTGGCGGACTACAAGCTCCATGTTCGTTATGTGTCGGAGCAGCAGTTCAGACTGGACTATGAGGCAGTGAGTGGCAAGTTTTAGGTTAAAATGATCTAATAAACTGAAGAAAATGAACAGATTACGAGTTAAAGCGTGATAACTTTACTACACAGGTGCTCAGGAGGCTTGGCTGTTTGACAGACCAGCAGTTTGAGGACGTCTTCAATAAGGCAAGAAACTAAAACTGTAGATTTACTAGTTTGTGTTGTTTTTATTGCAGCTCAATAACAGTGTTATTAACTTTACTCCACCCTCATATACAGTATATTGTAAAACAGCCTCATTATTTCAAGACAAGGAAATTCGGCTTTCATGACGTTGTAATCAAGCAGAAAAAGTGCTTAAAATAAAACAAACTATTAATTGTATAACCACAAATAAGAAATAGTTTACTGTAAAAGAACTTACTTTGACGTTTATTTCATTGTAGACAGCATTAACACAATATCATGTTATGTAGTCAAACGCATTTGACCACATACATGCGTTTGACCACATATAGGCTGCAACAGATTCAGCAAAAGGTTATATCTTTTTTTTTTTAAATTTATTTTAATCTTTGTATTATTTTGATCTTTGTTCTGAAACCTGAATGTGTGGAATGAATGTGCATTTAAAACTAAATTTAACAAGGCAGAAATATGTTGTGTTTAAACTGTCTACAAATTAATTCTAGATTTATCCTTCCCTGAGTGAATTATCACAATTTATTCCACTGTCATCCTCAGCGTTTTGCATTTTTCAGTGAAAATCTAGTATTTTCCTATATTTCATTTAATGACCATGTAGATGTTCTTAAAAGCTCAGAATAAATTCAAAGGTATCAGAACAGAGAAAACTGAAGCAAAAGTCACTTTTGCAGCAAAATATATCGTATCTATTGGATTGGTTGAGCTCATTTGACCTGCTTTATCTACTTTTCTAGTTTGATATACAGCATTGGTGTCAAACATACGGCCCGCGGTCCAAAAACGGCCCTCCAGACGGTTCAAACAGGCCCCCAAGAATTTACTAAGATTACACAGAAGACATTGACAGTCAAGTTATACTGATCACCAAGCTAAATTCTACATTTTTCAGTTCCAGACACCTGTTACTAAATGTTTGGTGTATTTGTAGATCCACTGCAATCTGTAAGTTCTAATGCACATGTGTAAATAATAAGCGGAACATTATATGGTTTAAATTGCAGATATGTTTCTTAAGAAATTTCGGGTTATTCCCATTTTTTGTTTAAGGACAGTTCATAAATGTAATACTTTTTTGTACAAAAAATTTTGAGTTGTCATTATTTCTAAGTCATCATACTGTTATTTTACTGGTCCGGCCCACTTGAGGTCCGATTGGGTGTATGTGGCCCCAAACTAAAATGAGTTTAATACCCCTGAGCTACAGTATCATATTCTAAAAGATCACCATGCGTTTTAGCCTCACTGACCGGAGAGAGTGGTGTTTTTGTAACAAATAAACTCTTCATGAGCTCAGCCGAAAGGGATTTTAAAGAGTTTAATTAAACTGCGAAGATCATTTTCCTCAACCCTTGAAGAAATACATAATCCTTCTGGTTTGTCACAAAGCTGCACACTTTAAGAGAAATGTAGTTTACACTGGACGGGGTAGATATGAAAAACTGTAATCCAGAAAGCTACTGAATCCGCTATACTACACTATGCTAGTGGTGTAAAAAAGTACAACATTTACCTCAGGGATATAGTAGAGTGGAATTACTATAAAGTTTTATGTTGCCCATGTACTGTAGAAAATATTACACTTTTGATGGAGACATTAATTGAAGAAGATACAAGAAGGTCTTTAGCTAATGATTATAAGTTGTTTTGATAAGACACTGAGTAATAATGTTAGCTACAAGCAGATGCCGCAAAAACAATTTAAGAAAGTCATATATTTAAGCTGTCTCTATAAAATATGTTTATGATAACATAATGGGACAATGACAGGCCAGTTAAAGTAAAACCTAATGTTGTCCTGACTCTTCTGAGACTATAATTGAACACAGTGAATGTCCTGTTTAGATCTGTCAGGAAGTGTCCAGGCGGAGGCGTCTGGGTGTGACGTCTGCAGAGCGAGCTGCCATTATCAGAGACACTTACCAGCCTCTCCATCCTCACGTCTACCATCTGCAGGTACCCACTGCTGTTTGTGCCTTTAATAATGTGAGATTAACACCATGCTGACCCGCGTCTGCGCTCCGACTCTCCGCAGGAATCCTACCTCGCTCCAAAGTTCAAGCAGATGGTGGAGTACAGTCGAGGCAGCGGCGCCAGCGCAGAAGGTCTCCTTGACCTTTTGGAGGAAGAGGCAGGTAAGGTGAAGAGCACTGAGGGTTAAATGGGAAGTGGGAGGGCATTAAATACTGTCCTCGAACACCAGCTGTTAAACATGCCCACACCTTTCATGTCAGAACTCTACAATAAATATGAATATTTCCCCTGATCTTAACTTCACTAGTTCTCACCACGTCAGTTACCACATACTTGCAAGATTTTCTGTGTTACTGCTAATGTTGCTCTCAAGCCTGACCATCCATTACTACTGCTATTTACTAATAAAATGAAGACTTTAACAAGGATCTCTGTGTTATCATGTAATCCTTGTATAGTAGTAATTTAACTGTACTTAAGAAGTTAAATTACACTATAACATGGAATTGAATTGTTATTCCCAAGTTTTATAAGTATAATATTCTGTGACTCTAATATTCTGGACACATTGACACTACATTTAAAGAAAGTTGAGCAAAGGTAGTAGTAAAACAGTGTTTGGTTTTGAACTCCTGAATGTAAATTACTTCTGTGACTTGTTAAGTGATTTGTCAATCAAATCTCACACCCACCAAGCATACAAACAGCTTCTTCCCCTGGGCTGTGCAGAGTGTAAACACACACCATACCTCACTGTAATGTGCAATAACCACTCACAGAACATGTTTCTCAAGTCTGGCACATGTATGTTCACATTGTTTATACTGTTACATTTACACTTTTATACTACTTTTATATTTTTAAATGTTACCCTTTCATATAACTCTAATTTGCACATACAGTATATGAATTACACACTATTTTCAATTTTTTAAAATATATGTCTGTATACTGTTATTATTTAGATGTAAGTGCACTGTCGCTGGTAGAGACCACCTGTAATTTCATTGCACAGTAATATAATGACAATAAAGCTTATTCTATTCTATTGTATTCTATTCTATGCTATTCTGTTCTATTCTATTCTAAATTTAAATCAATATCCACCTGTATTAAGCCCATGTTGTTCTGTTTGAGCAGGTATATGACAAATAAAAGTATCCAAGGCTTAAAAACTCAGGAGTTTGAACATTAAGGCTGAAACTTTAATAGTAACTCCATGTACTGGCATCAGGGCAGTGAATTACCAGTGTAGTGAAATACTAAGGAGACTTTAATAATAGTCTGATCTTTCTGTTGAAGCTCCGAGGGTGTATCGATTCCCTGTGTTTGAGAAAAGTTTTTGTGAGAAGCTGCTGGAGGAGCTGGAGCACTTTGAGCAGTCGTCAGCCCCCAAAGGAAGACCCAACACTATGAACCACTATGGGGTAATGTGTCCACTTCAGACTGTACATTGTTTTTTCCTTGAATTTGTCACCTGCATGTACATGACCAGTGTGAAAGGTCATTCAGCCTGTTAGCAAAATCTTAAATTATAAAGTAATAAAATGTTAAGATCAGTGATTTTTTAAAAATATGGATCATGTCATGGGGAAGTTAAGGTTTACACATGAGAACTACAGTTCTGTGCATACAGTAAGTCCTACAGGCTAACATTGTTTGTTGGTTTAGTAAAGTTCTATTGACCACACATATGCATTTGTCAGTCTCTGTATGAAGATCCAATCTGATATATGTGAAGTATGAACAGCAGTAAAAACAAAGGTTTCAGGGTAAAAACAGCTTCTATAAACCAAAGGGTTTTTATGCATTTAACATGTCTTTAACCCTTTTGTTCAAATAATATGAGATTTATTGCATTCATTTTCTGATGTTTTATACCAGGTTTCATTCACCATATGTCAGATGTTTTGAACTGTTTGTGCTGCTTCTTGTCATGGGGTCAGAGG
This sequence comes from Apogon talboti, assembly GCA_037367365.1. Taxonomy (NCBI): domain Eukaryota; kingdom Metazoa; phylum Chordata; class Actinopteri; order Kurtiformes; family Apogonidae; genus Apogon; species Apogon talboti. The sequence goes on along the minus strand of JAPQRQ010000028.1, from coordinate 12,229,753 downwards.
TCACACTAAATAGTGACTTTAACCTTACAACCCATTTAGTTCAGTGTTATGTTTGTGTTTTAAGGCTGTGCATGATTCCTGAGACGAGAATGAGAAATAAATACGTATGATCATTTCATCCCTGACAAAAACAGTAAAGCTAAAGGTGGAATAAGACTTTTGCCCAGTACATTACTTTATCTGTAAATTTACAATATCCTTTCCGTTTGGCCTTCTCTCAGATCCTCCTGAATGAACTGGGCTTCGATGAGGACTTCATTACACCCCTCCGTGAGCAGTACTTACACCCGGTCACGTCCCTGCTCTACCCAGATTGCGGGGGGCGGAGTCTGAACAGCCAAAAGGCCTTTGTGGTCAAATATGACATGAATGAAGACCTGGATCTGAGCTACCACTACGACAACGCAGAGGTCACGCTCAACGTGTCCCTCGGGAAGGACTTCACGGACGGAAACCTATATTTTGGAGACATGAGACAGGTTAGGATACGTTCACTAATTGATACGATTATACTGTTTGTGTAGATTTTGATGACACGGCGTTCATTTATGAGTCTTTGCTGCTGGTTCCAGGTGCCTTTAAGTGAGTCAGAGTGTACCGAGGTTGAACACAGGGTGACTGAGGGCCTCCTCCACCGGGGCCAACACATGCACGGAGCCCTACCCATCTCCTCCGGTCAACGCTGGAACCTCATCATTTGGATGAGAGCCTCACAAGAACGCAACAAACTCTGTCCCATGTGCAACCAGAGGCCATCGCTCGTGGAAGGGGAAGGGTTCGCCGATGGGTTCACCAAGGAATCCGCCTCTCTGCTGAACAGTCTGTGTGTATTAACGTGACATCCTAAGACGTGTATTCACACTCTGAGACTCCCTTTGGTTGTATGTGAAAGTATACATAGATGCAGACACCCTCCCGTAGAAGCTGCAAGAATAAATTATTTCCATGATTTGTTCCAAATAATAAGGGATTTAAATGTGTTCCAAATTGGAATAATGATTATTTATTATCTTTACTACTGATAATATACATAATTCTGGTTTCTAGGTTGTGTCAATTGCTGTATCTCAGTACAAGTGCCTTAAAGGTCCAATGTATGATATTCAGTGCCATCTAGTGGTGAAGGCTGGAACCAGATGAACACCCCCTGTGTCACTGTCCCCTATGGTAGCCCTTAAAAATGTGCTGTGGCTCTTCTATAACTCTCTGCATAGAGACACTGTTTGTCTTTGGGCTTTTTAGTGAAAGGGATATTAACTCTGCTTGACATTTAATTACAGTAGGTCACAGAAATGCACCTTATCACTGGATTCCACCTGCAATAAAATGAAAAAGTAATGACGAAGTAGAAGCGTTGTGCAAAGTAGAAGTGTTGAAGGTGACCTGTTCCTTCTATAGATGTACACGGATCGTTTTAAAGTAATGAAAACACAGTGATTCTTATTGTCGGGTGTGAACACATAATTATGAAAGTTATCTTCTGTCTGCAGTTAGTTCCCTCTAAATTGTAAACATTGAACCATTAAAAATGTGCACTATGGTGATTTGCTCCATGCATTTCAGTTTATATACACACACACTAGACACAATCTGAGAAAGTGTTTGGAGTTTGTTGTCCTGCTTGGCAAAAAAACAAAGAGGAGCTACTGTTGAACTAATTATCTTGTTTTTGGTAGTTTTTCCCAAAATACAATGGTCAGACAAGCCTTTATATTAAAGAAGAACATTTTTATGCCAAAATAATGAATTAATAGTGTGTTTTTAGGATAGAAGTTGCATTAAAATATATACTTTTTAACCATTTACAATTTCCACAATTAAATGATTCTAAATATTTGCTTCATTCATTGATCATGTTGTTTATAAATTGCCAGAAAGTTGGGAAAATGTTCTAAAGTAGCATTAATAAACTGCTCCTTCTGTCTGACTTTACAGTCTGAAAACAACAAAGATATTCACATTACTATTTGCCATTTTCATGCTAATTGTCAATTAACTGATTGCTTCAGCCGCGCATTCAGTACACCGCCTTTAATTTGTTTTGACTCCATCTGTCTTTGTCCATAAATCCAGATGAATAATATTAACGATGTCTGACTGTAATCTGGCTGCTGACCAGACGTGCTGACAGAGAGAATTAGGAAAAACAAACAAGAAAGCGAACAGAGATTTGTAATTATGCGTATTTAAGTGCTGAGATGATGAAACCACACACAGATGTCCAAGTTCAACACAAAACAACATAAATAATTTGGAACATTTTAATTACATACATTATCAGTCCATTCTAGACCATCCTTTGTGTAAGTTATTGTAACTGCTGCAGGAACGCAGTGGTGCAGTTGGAGGTTAATTATATTCTCATACACAATGAGAAACAAACAAACCTTTATGCTTTGTTTTACAGTATCATAAATCCATCCTCTGAGCAACAGTAGAACATCAGGGATTTTGGTTGTTTCTTTTTGGTCGAGGTAAATGTGTACGGGTTGGAGAAATGAGGGGAAACCGGGGAGGAAGGCACACTACAGCGTATTCAGACACACAATGTAATACAAGCCTAGCATAAGGAAAAGGCTTTGTACACTTCACATCACAGTCTCATGGTAAATAGTTCTGTTACTAAAATGGTGCTTTTCACATTTCCTTCCTTTGAACCAATCTCTGTGCAGACAGGCTAATGTGAAGAACATGTACAGACACCGCATTAGAATTAGAGTTTTGGAATCCGTTATATAATACAATATCAATATATAGAGCTATTTGTATAAAGATAAATATTTTCAAATCAAATTTACTATACAGATAAATATTTCCTCTCTCTTTATACAAGTCTGTGTTCAATATATCTTTAAAAGCAAAATGTGTCAGAAAGTACTAATAAAGCAGATGCAGCTAAAGCCTTGACTTCTCCAACTGAAGTCACTGGTTGAGTCACATTAGGAGCCACTCCGTTACAGTGGCTTCCCCTCAGCTGTGCCACTCAGTACTGTCCACATGCAGCAGTGGCCGTGCACAGCGTCCCATACTCAGCCCACACATGGTACGCTGCTCTGATGGCAAGATGTCTGCTCTCAGCTTTATAAAGTGGTCTCGCTGCTCATGTCCCGGGGCCGGTGGTGGTCAATGTCCGAGTCGTAGTCCGACTCCATCTCGATCTTAACCTGGGGCACGGGGCAGGTCATCCCTCGGCCCATAGGCACGGCTGGAGACGACGGGCAGGAGATCTTCAGGTGGAGGGTGATGCTGAGGAAGGGCAAGTTCCGGTTACCAAACACCCACAGCAAACGACACAGAGTGGAAACCAGGCTCATGTCCAGGTTAACGCAGGGGGGTCAAAGCCACTGTAGTCCAGGGGCCACATACAGTAAAATAACAGCAGACTAACCTATTAATAATAACTCCAAATGTTTCTTTGTTTTATAACCAAAAAAAGGAAAAGTGCAATTTTAACACTATTCTGCCTGAGCTTCTCATTTACACAGGTGCATTATCACGTACAGATCACAGTGGATCTACAAACACACAAAACATTTAGTAACAGGCAGAATATTGATAAAATTCTACTTATTTTTCTTAAGAAATTTCAGGTTGTTTGTGGCCGTTTTGATTACACTAAAATCACACCAAAAGTCAAAGAGATCATGTTAGAACAAAAATAAATAAATAAATAGGAGTCTTCATCATTTCTAGGTTATTTCAAACTGGGCTGTCTGTGACCATACAACTAAAATGAGTTGGACACCTTCGACTGTTAATATCTTCAGTGTAATTTTTACACATCATCCCTCAGGCCAGATTGGACCGATTGGTGGGACAGTTTTGGTCCACGGGCCTTATGTTTGACACCCCTGAGCTAACAGTAAACTGAGCTACTGTTGTGACACATTTAAGTGTATTAGGAATAATGGGAAAGAAGAACTCAGAACTGGTGTTGAGCAGATGGACATATTGTTATCTCTTCATGGATGATAATATTTCTAATTATATTTATAAGGCATGTAAAGTCATGTATTGTAATAATGCCGTAAGGAATTTATAACACTGGTCTACATTTTTTTTTTTTTTTAGAAATGATCTGCCCCAGAGATTAAATGTGTTAAATCTTACATACTTTAATAAGGTGAAATGGAAAACAAATGACAATAGTGGTGGTTAGCTGAGGTTTTCAGTGTATATGATAAAGTGCTGTTACACATATACAGTGGTTAATGTACATTTACACAATAGATTTACAGTATATATCGTACACTGGAAAGAACCAGTAAAGTGAATGTATTGATCTGATCTGGTAGCTCTGAGATAAACATTCTTTTTGAGTAAAACCCATTCTCTCATTAATTCTCACAATTTCACATTTTGTACCTTAGAAACTACAGCCAACCAGCATTTTTGATTTTGTGTCAAACTTGGTCAAAGTTTCACTACTTTTATTCTGAAGGTATTTTACTAGTAGACCAGTATAATCTATGCAACACATTACATTTTTCGCAAACATTTGAAAGTTAAGGAACATATTATTCTCCATAAAGGAGAATACGCTGGTCTTTCCAGAAGCTTTTCACATATATATAAAAAAACAGATTTGAGAGGTTTTGAGATAAGCATAAGAGAGTAGAAGCAAAGCAGCGTTTATCTAAATCCACATCTTGAAAAACAAATTCATATTTTTATCATGAATAAAACATTACACTGTCAGTTCCAAACCATGCCTGTTTCAAGGCAATGCAGACACAATGGATAATGCTGAGTCTCCACAACGGGGCAAAGAAAATAAATTTACGTGTTAACTTTTAGAAAATGAGCTTTGTAAGAGTTGCAGGTTTTCCAGGAAAAGCCTCATCAGCTTCACTCACATTGTTTATGCTGTATTTCATTTGGTGCTGCTGTAGCTATAGGGGGAACAGGAGCCGGACTACATATTATATCACATGCAGTCAACTAAAGAGATTCAACACATATAGGAAAAAGAAACAACCAAAACAATGATGTGTGTTGCATGTGGATGAAGGTGCAACAGTGAGCTCCCTGTGTCGACGGTTCTAATACATGATGTACTAGATAAACAGCGGACTTAAGACACATACAGTACATTTGTATTGTTCTATTTCAAGTCCAAAAACCCCGATCAGTGACACAATTCATCACCCTCCGACTCAGTCACCACCTTTCACATTTAATGACCCGCATTAATAAGTAATAACAGTGTAAGTAATGTGTACAAAGGGCAGTGAGGTGCATCCACTGTGAGACATTTAATACATGACAAAGGAAGAGTTAAAAGCAAGGAGTATACAGTAAATAAGAATACAATGATCTGCATTGCCTTAAAGTGCATGGAGAGGAGACAGTATGTCATTAAACCTGAGCCCAAACATAACAGTTACAGAACACTAGGACAATTTGTCTATTTTATAGTGCATGTGTCCTCCAGTAGAAACCTGCACGTGTATGAGTTGGATCTAATCTGTAAATACACACTACATGTACACAGAACAACACATTCTAGCTTGGTCTTTAGGGCAGAAACATCAGGAGCATCTAATAATGTCATGAAACAGCACAATAAATCACATTTTGGTAATATTTTACCTCACATTTTGGCAATAACATGGAAATACTTCAATAATAAAGATGGAATATGAAATAATACCAATACAATTATCACTACTGAGTGTATACATTATACTGTATTACCTGAAAACAAAACATAGTTGCTTATTATATTGTGAAAACAACTATGTAACCTCATTATCAGATTATTACCACATTAATTTCACCATTTTTAACCCCAACTTTTGCACCAATATGACGCTTTTTATTGCAGGTTACCATTTAGTTACCAAATATTGCACTATTACTAAACTGTTGCCAATAAAGGTGGAATGTGTTTGTTTTCAGACACATTCCTCTTTTTATTCCTATTTATACACATCAGTTATCACCTTTGTCCAAGTGTAATGAATACATACTGAGCCCCTTTTACACTTACACTACACACATCAAGAAGAAATCACATTACATTGCAAGCATTTCAAGAGAACAGGTAAAAAAATTATTTTACTCTAACTTTATAGGCAACGGTGTAAATATATTTGTATTTTTGCTATTGTTATGTGTTTACTCATTTTTAACTTTTACTTATTGCAAACCATGTTACATACAAATATTAGCCATATTAACCACTGTTAATGCCAAGCTGTTACCTTTACATTTGAAATGCAATGGCATATATCATTATTTCCTCTTTATCATCTGTTTATGTATGTGTTTTCTATAGTATATTATAACCTCAGCTCTTTTTCAGTAACTTAGTGCTGACCTGTTGTTTTTTTATTGACTGTATATATTAGTTATGTAAAATTGGGGTAGGACAATATAAACTGGGCTTCTTCCTACTCCATTTTGGACATAAAGTGTTGTTGAGGAGCCACAGTGAGGTAGTTTTTTGGGTTTTTTTGCTTGGCTTATTGCCTCCAATATTCTGGAATGTTCCGTTTAAATTTGTGGTTTCTCTTTGATGTTTGTTTTATGAAGGCAAATTTGTTTCTTTATTATATAAGCAAAAAAAAAGTTACTTCAATCAAAAAAAAATATTTTCAATCAAAAAAAATTCACTTCAATCAAAAAACCTTTTCAATCAAGGAAAAAAGTGTTCAAATGCAATTTTTTGGGTCTCAAATATATATTTTTTGCATTCAAACACTTTGATTGAAAAGGTTTTTTTTAATTGAAGTGAAGTTTTTTTTGATTGGCAATAATTTTTTTGATTGAAGTAACTTTTTTTCGCTTAGAAAATAAACAAATTTGCCTTCATATTCGTTCACCTTTGTATTTAGTTCCTACTTATGTTCGAAATAAAGTTCATCATCATCATCATCATCATCATCATCATCATACTATTACCATGTTATTGCAGACTTGTACTATAATACCATTTTTTTGTGCCATCTGAGTCAACTGACCCATCCATATATATTGTGTCCGACTATACTTCACATGCACAGTGACTGACAGCAGGTTGTGTATCTATGGCAGCGTAGCATAGGTGTGTGTGTGTGTGTGTGTGTGTGTGTGTGTGTAGGTGTAAAGCGGCATTAAAACACTAAGGGTCGTTTGTGGCAGCGGGCTGGCAGTGCGCTCCCCAGTGAGCCTGTGCAACATCGGAATAGACGAGATCTCTGTAGGGGATGTGCAGTTTGAGGACACAGTACCTGCGATCCAAGTCTGACTCGGAGCTGGGCGAGTGGTTGGAGTAGGAGCGGTGCTTGTCCTGGAAGTAAACGAATATGTACAGATTAAACAGGCTTCTGATCAGAAGAGTGGTGATGCATCAGTCCCGTAGAGGGCAGCACAGGCCTGGGGATCTCACCTCTTCCTCGCTGTCGTCCGGTTTGGACTTCTTCTTCTTCTCCTTCTCTTTCTCCTTCCCCTTCTTCTTGTCGTCGTCCTTCTTCTTCTTCTCTTTCTCGGGCAGGAGGTCATCCAGCCAGGCCAGGTCGTGCTGAGAGAAAACCATGTCCAGCATCTTTCGGACGACCATCAGACCAAGGATCTGAGGGGGAGATGAAGATAAGATATGAGAAACTGCAGTGTTTATAGCAGGAAAATGGAAAAAAAAATAAAATGCAGAAAACAGGTGAAAACAAGAGTGAAACAGGAAATATAAAAAAAGAATGTTATTTATATGACTTGTTCTGTACTGTTCTGAAGAGACAAATACCATGACATACAGCCTTAAACTCTATTTCAACTTCATTAATATTATGCTTTTAACAATAGAAATGATTCTTCATGGTAGATACCATTGCAATAAAAATATGACTAATACATTTGCACCACAAAGGAGAATGTATGGTCTGAGGAAAAAAATAAACTGCACTGATACAGGCTAAAATAAAAAGAAACATAAAAGTAGAAGGTATATAATCAAATATAATTAAATGTTTTTGGTTTTTTTTAAATTTTTCTTCACTTCTGTTGAAGGTGCTTCCAGGTGTTTTTTTTAATATTTAGATTTTATCTTCTCTGAATCTATTCAAATAAAAGTATATAATAAAAGTTTAAAGAAGAATAAATGGTCTGAAGGAAAAATAAACTACACTGATACAGGCTAAAATAAAAAAGATTCATAAAAGTAGAAGTCAAGAAGAAAGTATGTGGTTAAATATAATTAAAGGGTAATTTACAAACATCGTAATGTAGATAAATGGTTTTCATATGTGTTAATTTCTCTGTTCATAGTCTGTTGAAGGTGTTTATAAGAGTCAAACAAATTTTGTGCAACTCACTTTTTCTGCCTTTACAAATCTAGATTTTTTTCTTCTCTGAATCTGTTCTAATAAAGGTATATCATAAAGGTTTAAAGAAGAATAAATGAGGGAAAAGAAATTACACTGTTACAGACTAAAATAAAAAGAAATAAAGCAGTAAAGTGGGAAGTATGTCAAATAATCAAATGTAATCCGAGTAAAAGAGGGAAAAAAGGGAAAATAAACTGCACTGATACAGGCTAAAATAAAAAACATACAAGTAGAAGTAAAGTAGGACGTTTAGAATCAAATATAATTAAAGGGTAAGTTGCAAATATAGTAACATAGATAAATGGTTTTCATATTTGTTAGATTTTGTCTTCTCTGAATCTGTTCTAATAAAAGAATATTATAAAAGTTTAAAGAAGAATAAATGGTCTGATGGAAAAATAAACACTGATAGAGGCTGAAATTAAAATATAACATAAAAGTAGAAGTAAAGTAGGAAGTATATAATCAAATGTAATTAGAGAGTACTATAATAACAAATTTTGGTAATATACTGTAAATGGTTTTCATATTTGTTAATTTCTCAGTTCATAATCTGTTGAAGGTGTTTCCAAAAGTCAGACATATTTTGTGTAACTCACTCTTTCCGCCTTTGAAAATTTAGATTTTGTCCTCTCTGAATCTGTTCTAATAACAGAATATTATAAAAGTTTAGAGAATAAATGGTCTGACGGAAAAATAAATTACACTGATAGAGGCTAAGATAAAAATGAATAAAAGTAGCAGTAAAGTGGGAAGTATCAAATAATCAACTATAATCAACTATAACTATAGTAATATAAATAAATGTTAAACGTTCATATTGTGTTGAAGGTGTTCATACGAGGCAGACTCAGTGTTTCTGCCTTTATATGTTTAGATTTTGATCTTCTCTGAATCTAAATGTGTCATCACTTATCTCATCCAATTTGCATGAGCAGAGGCTGTTCCCTGCTTCCACTTAAGCAGCATTAATCAACGTGCCAGCAGACAAACATGTTATTTCTGTTATCACACTGCATTCTGAAGTGATTTCCCCACCTCAGGATGTAAAACATCTAAAATAGACACGGCGGTTCTAAATGAATGTTTCTGTTGGCTTCTTTTTCACACCGCCACAGAAATCACATCCTCTGTTAACATTCGAGACTGACATTATTCCACTGTCACATCACATAAGGACATTCATAAGACAGATTTAGAACACAGAACAGGTCGTGTAAGTCATATCAACGCAATGTGGCTCAACAGGGCGCGTGTATGAGACAATGGGGAGTTATAAGAGTGGAATTCACATGTCAAGTGTTTGGTGAAGTAGCACTGAGTGAAAGGAGGCATAATGTACTGGTGCATGGATGACTGTGATGGTACGAGAGCCCGCCGCCTCTCAGAGGACACGCCGAGACTCAAAAGTAATAATGTTAGATGTACTGCATGTGGAGTCATAACTTAGACCTTTACCCGTTTGGGAACAAGCCAGTGTCGGAATGAAACCTGTGGCCTCTGGGTTTTTAAAGCTTGGCTGTAACATGTGTGTACAGCCCCTGGTTCCACAAAAGGTGTATAATTCAACTAAAAACAGAATGCTAATTTATTTTTTTTCCATCAAAAATGTGCAGTTTTAACCCATAAAGACCCAAACAGCCACCTTCGACCAAAACCATCTATTGATCTAAACTGTTTAATACCTGTTGATTCATTAATCCTATCAATACATGTAAATAATTGGTGTAAAATACAGTTTGTCATCTTCTCATGGTCATCTTGTAAATAATATGCACTTTTTTTTTTCTTCTTTGTTACGTCTTGTTTGGTTTTGTTTTTATTGTATTGTATTATAATATGGCGTTTTAGAAAGGCCCAACCACGGACAGGAGTTACAAATTAGCACTAGCTATAAACTTAGATGCATCACATCAGCTGCAATTTTGTAACTATGTCTGACTGCATTGTCCCTGTCAAATAAAT
>JAPQRQ010000028.1:12184847-12194847 GCA_037367365.1 Apogon talboti | reverse complement strand
ATCACATCTTAATAAACAGACCTGACTGTATTTTGTAATTTTGCTGATTTTGTTTGTTTTGTATTATTCTTTTGTTTGTTATGATTCTTTCTGTTAAGGTTTTACTATTTTACTGAATTACCTTTATAGATAATTAATCATAACAGTACAGTTTGCGTTTTCCGACGGGATATTATTATTCAAAGATTTATCCATCTGCAACAAGGAAAATCATCATCAGAAATGTGAACCTTGACTTATTTTTTCACATTTTTCTCCATGATACTTATTGACTTCTTACTTGAAGCCTCTTTTCAATATATTCTGGGATAAAATAAAGTTTTTGGTAGATTTCTACTGTATGTTGACAGTGTTTCTTTGTGTCATTTTCTGTCCTCTTTTTGACACATTGGTTTCCAGTTGTAGTTGTCCTAATTTACATTTCTTAGAGTTGATCCTTTTGATTATTCACTTCTGAAGGAATGGGATCTCCCTACAGGGATCATTAAAGCATCCTCTTGTCATCATTTGTTGCTAACATTCGCTCTAAGCCTTTGCAGATCCGACTGGGAGGACATCGTTATATCTACAGGAGTTTGTAAGGTAACGAGCCAGTGTTGTTCAACGAGGATTAAAGATCCAAAACACCAAAGCGCAGACAGGATGATGTGGCTGAAGCTGAAGGTGGGGTGGGAAGCGGACCTGACCTGTCTGATTGCATGTAAAGGTGTGGCAGTAAACTGGACCACAGCACAATATACTCAATAACCCAGAGCTTTGCCATAGCCCACATCCTGAGTCCGTGGCTACATGTGAGGGCAAAGCACGCGGATTCACAATGAAATCTATGTTTTTTCCGGCGCCAGCTCAATATCGACACAGACAATGCGGCATACTCAAACATCCACACACCGCGGACACAACAGCACTTGTCCATTGTCACATGTGACCTACTGTAGGCCTGGAGCACAAACTGAACATCCAGCCAAGCACTCGTAACTAGGCTACTTAGAACTGGACGGCCAGTTGTCGCCCTCATAGTTGCAATAACAAATACAGATCATCGTCTGCATCACCCGCCCCCGACGGTTCCCATCATTTTATTTTTCTATATTGCTGTGAATGATACTTAACTCCGACCTGTCTGTTTTAAAGCCCAGCAGCCTAATCCATGCGACAACAGCACGCCCTTGCACCGGCCCAGGCATGCATCCGCGGATTTAAGCCACAATTGTTGCATCGGTTCGACAAATGAGTGAGTTATGTGTTTGCACGCCTCCTCCTCCTGTGGTTGTCACCTTCACTAGCAATCACAATGAAAGATTGATGGCACTTACAGCTAAGGCTGGCTCAACCATCCCAGTGAAACATCAATTCAACACAACACCTCATTCAGACATGACACTGGTAATCTTGCTTGTAATGGAAAGCAACAAAGTGGAAGCAAGTATGCTCCAGAGATATGCCTCTATGCACATAACAAGGAATATCTTAATTATGTGAAGGATAGTAACATGAACGTCAGTCATTACAACTCAATGGGGAATTTTCATGCTTCAGTCCCTCTGGAGAGTTAATTTTCTTTTTTTTTCTGCTTTTTTTTTCCCTCTTATGATTTATTTCATCCTTTGCTATATGTCCATTCCATGCCTCCATCTTAAGATTGTTTTTAACCCTACCAACCTGTTTTTGTTATTTGTGTATGTGTGCACTTAAGTATGTTTTTTTATGTGTCTGTTTTTTAGATATTTTTTATAATTTTTGTATTTTTTATTAATTTATTTTTATCCTATTCTTATCTAATTACTGGGACCTGAGTACACATTTTTAAGATTTAACATTTAACGTTTATATTTATATTTAACATTTAGATTTACAGTATACTTAACATTTAGATTTAACATTTAACATTTAGGTTAATATTTAACATTTAGATTTAACATTTAATATTTAGATTTAGATTTAACATTTAGATTTAACATATAACATTTATATTTAGATTTAACATTTAGATTTAACATGTAACATTTACATTTAGATTTAACATTTAACATTTAGATTTAACATTTACGTGTGACATTGAATATTTACATTTAACTATTTCATATATTTCTAAGATGACAAATAATTTTGTAAATGTCATAAAAGGTGCCATCAAAAAATTCACACACTTTTTTTTTACATGGTTTGAAGCGAAATGTGACAAAATGTTGATGTTATTTTTAGCATGAACTGCTTTACAAACAGTACCCCATACATTTTGTTCTTCATGTGCTACATTGAATGACTGACAATAAATGAACCTTGAACTTTAAACTATTTCATTTTATGCTTGTGTGTAGAGCAGCTTGAGCTGGACTTCATTCATGAGAAATTGTCTATAAAAACGTACATTATTATTATTATTATTGTCCTTATTGCTAGACAGAATGACAGGATGAGGGTTTTTACTCGTGGTTTTGTGCATTGTACAGTATATACTATTCATTTGTTATATTGCACTCTAGAGGCTGAGGAGATGGGGAATTATTTTCACTATTGATCACTTGAATGGAATATACACGGGAAAAAAAATGAACGGTAGTACACAGGAGAGGGAATCATCATAACATTCGGTCAGATTTTATATATAAATATGCATTTCTAATATGAATAAGTATAGCAAGTCAGTTAAATCTATTTATAGGACACTTTTGACAGATGAAAACCATAAAGGGCCTCATAAAAATCCAGGCAACACAAAATCAATGAAACAATAAAGACAATGTAGCGTAAGCCTTAAATACTCCACTCTGATTAAAAGCTTGTTTAAATAAAAATGTCTTTAAAAAGAGGCTACCGAGTCAGCAGATCGCAAAAAAAAAAAAAGAGGGAATGCAGTGAAATGAAGGGAATAATCCTCCTGTGATCTAAATGACAACCACAAGCAATCAGTGGCCTATATTTCTGTATTTCTTTTTCTGATTAATATAATAATAAATATATCTGAAATGTTTGGAAGGCATTTCATTACCTAAAGATTACTCCCCCTCATTAAACATAGAGATCATAGGAAAAAGATGGGACATGAGTCATTGTTCTGGGAGTGGGAGTGAAAACCCACTCCTGTGTCACCCTGCATTGAACACCCTGTTCTGCTCTCAGAGTGATTTGTTTGCAGTTATAACTGTCAGAGAAACAAATTTATAAAGGTAGAGTTTACTTAATGTGTTTCTTGTAATTATTTTTTTATTTTAATTTTTTTTTATAAAAATATAATAAAAAAGCATCATAAAACAGTAAAACTGATGAAATATCAGTTAAAAACACATCCGTAACAATATCAGGTATTAGAATTAATGGTTAAATTACGCATGGATTACAGGCACTCAAGCATATAGGTACCACTAAAGCATTATGGGTACAGTCAGAGACATAACGGCCCCAAGTTGGTGCTAATTCTGTATATGGAGGTGTAAAATAATGACTACCTCTACTACTTTCAGCTGCTGCCTTTACGGACTGACTTTCATTCCTCTTCTTTCCAGTGCATAATGCAGGTGCAGAACGGTAAATGTTTATTGTCTGTGCTGTATTAATATGTATTTATGTGCTTACTTGAACACTATGATGTATTTTGGGCACTTTATCAGTCATTTATTGAATGCATCTGCTGCTATGTTAGTATATTGGGACCTGTCTATTACCTGGCATTAGTCTAAAACACTTTCAAAGACTGAAAGATGTGGTCTTTAGTTTGCATTCTGTATTAATCTCCACTCTGCCTATCAATACTTCCTTTGTTCTATTGGCCCACTGTAGAAACATGCATTCTGGGTAGTTTTCTGTTTATTTAAAAGGCTTAGCTTAATGAAATGTACACATATGGCAGTAACTGATGAAAATACAGGGTGTCCATAAAGTCTCTTTACAATTGAACAAATGTATTACAAAAGCAAATGAATAGACAAATCTGTGGAAATTATTAGAAAATGTAAAGTAGATGCTGAAGTTTTTTTTTTTTTGCCTTATTTAATACAAATTTATATGGGCACCATTAGTTGCACATCCAGACGGTCCTGGATTTGTTTCCATGTTGGCTGTGTCATATCCTCATCAATGGTGTCAATAGCATCAGTGATCTTCAGCTTCAGGTCGTTGATGTCCTGTATCTTTTTTCAATATATGATATCTTTAACATAACCCCATAGACAGAAATCCAGGGCAGTGATATCTGGTGAAGGAGGTGTCCAGGGAATTGAACCATCCCTTCCAATCTACCGGTCTGGAAATGTTTGATTTAGCAACATGCAGTCCCCAATGTGGTGGTGCACCATTTACCTGGACAATGATGGTTGGTTGAAGGTCATCCAGTAGTGGTGCCACATACTCAGTCAAAAGGTTAAGGTAAATATTTGCAGTAATTCACCTCTCGTAGGAGAAAAATGGACCAATGATTTTACTGGACATAATCCCACAATGTGATTAAAAACTGTGATAACCACTGAGTACATAGAACAAATCTGATTAACATATCTCATCAATTACTTTTGTAATTTTTTTTATTGTAAAGAAGCTTTGTGGACACCCTGTATATCTAGATCTGGCTGGACTTTAAAGTGATACTAAAAGAAGAGTTGACTGGGAGCTGAAATAGCCAGATTTTAATGCTGACCTGAGTCAAATGATCTGGCTCAATAAAAACAGTCAAATCCCCATTAACGGACGATAGATTAAAACCTCAAACATATAAAATAAACTCACACTGAGGTTGGATTTCATTCTCATTCAGTGCCACTGTCTAACATTTCAGCATGTAGAGGTTGCACTCTTTAAGTGAGGAAATGTCAAACAGATCTATAACGTTATAATCGATGGTTCACCTGGTCGGTGCTCGGAGTATCTGCAATGTCATTCATACTCCTGCTCTGGGCGTGACCTGGAGACAAAAACAGCACAAATCACATCCAGTGTGAGTGGGTAGTAACTCCAAAATAAACAAGTATTTGTCGCTCATTATATCAAATAAAAATATGAAGGTGAATTTGTAAAGAGACAGCAGTTTAAACCAGTTTTTGTGGATGTATTTTTTCCTCCATAATATTAATTTATAGCACAAAATATTAAAAAAAAAAAAAACATGATGTGTTTTCTTCTACATAAAATGATGATGTGACAGTCTGCTCCGAATCATCACACTAGCAGGAAATTAAGAGAGAATACTCAAAGAACAGTCTGATAACAATAATTTATGATAATGTTTTGTCAGGCTGTGAACACACGACACAAGGTTGATTAAATGTTAATTCTACCCTGGTTGTTTTGCACAGATGGAAGAGAGTGTAATTTCAGTTTGTAAAGGAGATGATCTGGATGATTTAGATCTAACACAGGATATGTGATGAAGGTTCATCTCATTTAGGATTGAAGTGGTATTGAACCTGTATATGCATGAGTGGGTCAAAATGACCCAGTGAGGTTGATTTCTTACAATATCTTTAGAATGAAAAGTTATTATTTGATTTTCCAGGTACTCCTCAAAAAACATGACTCATTCTACAGCAAAACCAAAGGACGGACGGACGGACTGACTGACTCACTCACTGACTCACTGACTCACTCACTCACTCACTCACTCACAAAATGGATGTTTACATTGTTCTATTGCTGTTATATACTAAAATACTGGATGTTATATTACATACTATACATACATTGCTTTTCAAATTTTCAAAATATAAATTAAATAAATAAATAAAATTGTTAAAAATGTTAAAAAATGAAAAATAAAAATATCTAAAGCATGAAATCATTCTATTGTGGATCAAAATATAATATGAATGATTATTTTTAATGTGACAAAAGTGGCATAAAAACACATTGATTTTAACAAGGGTCATTTTTGACCCAGTAATGGAATAGTGTAGGGTCCAGATACTCATGCATCTAAGGGTTAAGAAACTTTTCACTTTTAAAAAGACTCTAGGCATCAAACACACTGACTTCAAATTCAGAATATTTTATTAAAAAACACCAACGCAAACCTTAACCAAACATTTTAACAACTAAAGAAAAGAAAGGGAGCTATGTCCACTCACGCAGGCGGCCATAGTTGGAAGGCTGCTGTTTCATTCGAAGGTCTTCTGTGGATCGGTTAAAGTTGGCCACTGGTCCAGGACCCGGACCCGGACCCAGTCCACCTCGAGACCCCATGGGCCGACCTGACAAAAAACACACACACAGTCAGCTGCAGCGTGGTGTGAAGTGATGCTTCATGATTTATGTGACAGTGGGGGCTGCTCCTGAGGAAATGCTCCAGTGGTAATTAACTCATCAAACATTAATACGTCTCCCGTGGAGGATGTGAACCCTGTTGACTCCAGGAAGGTTCTCATTCATTTACCACGTGACTCAAACACATGCATAATAACATTCTCACAGCCTGCCATATTATGCATGAGGGCAGATTCATTGATTAAAAAAAAAACAAGTGTTATTTCCTGTGTTGGCATGTCAGTATATCTGTATCTACCTTTGTTATTCATGGTTAATAATCTGAATATGTGATGACGACATAAGATACTGCAGCAACGACTAATGAATAACCTCATGAATTATGTGATTTAGTGCCAGTTTCTGTAAAGGAGATACATATGAATAGGGTCATCATAGTGCGGGGGGGGGCACGATTGACCCAGTATTGACTATAATAAACATATATATATAAACAATGTCATACTTTACTGTCCTACCACAGCCAGCATCCTCTGTCTTCTCACACATAACTGTGATATTCCTTGGTTTTAATTTTCTAACTTGGGAGTGAAAACCTTAAAAATAAATCCTAATACTACAATAAATCCTCACTCAACCAAAGCCGTGACTATCTTCGTATATTTGAATGCATCCTCATAAATATTTTAATATGCTCAAATTGTCCCCTTATATATTGCCGTAAAAATATAGATTAAAAGTCAGAGGTCACTGAATATAATAACGTGTGTGGTTATTTATTTCAGGATTTATGTAAGTTTTGGGGTTTACATCAAGTCTTATCGTCTTATAACAAGACAAGGAAGGATGGTTGTAGTTTATGAATCCCCCAGAGGTTCATTGCAAAATAAATAAATAAAATCACCACAGACTCCTCTGTACAGTGTTGGCTTAATTATCTGTAAAAATGCTTTAATAGATGGTTGGAAGCTGTTGATGTAGTGATATTACCATATGTCTCTCTTTCTTGGTTTTTTTCTTTTAATTTGTCTGTATTTTTGCGTTGTCTCTGGTCCTGTCACTGCGAGTTGATGATTTGATACTGTCCTGTCTTGTAAGTCTGTAACTATATCTTTGCTTTCTAAAAAAATCAAAAATCAAATATTAAAAGGAAAAAGAAAGCTGTAGATGTACAAGACCATGGCTGTTTCTGCGACATGCCTGCAGACGTGGACACTCACCAGTGGAGGAGCTGGATTTGCCGATATCTGCCAGTGAGCGGTGGATTGGCTTCTTGGTCTGGTGTCGATGTTTTCTCAGCAGGACAAAACTGATCTTTTCCCTCAGATCAGGAGATATCATTCCTTCTTCAATCTGCCTCTCAATTATGTCGTCTGGAAAAGACATGATGATATTAGAAATGTATCTTCAGGATCCTGTGTTTCCTATTGGAAGTCAGAGCTACAACTGTTTAATTTCATTGTAATACTTAAGCTGGATATGGTACACAGTACTACATATATGCAAAACTGAGCAGAATATAGATACTATTAACCCATAAAGACCTAGTGATACTTTTGCGTCAGTTCTGAAATAGTTTTTTTCTGTAGATTTAACCTTTCTTAAGAAATTTAGCACCATTTATTATAATATCATCCTCTGTATTTAGCATTTTTTCCACTGTAAATCATGTATTTTCCGATATATAATTTACTGATCATGTAGATGTTCATAAAAGCTCATATTAAATTCAAAGGTTATGAAATCAGAAACAGAGAAAACTAAAGAAAAAAAAAAGACTTTTTCAGCAAAGATTTCAATAACTGAACATAAAAACCAGCATCTCCATCCACTCATTGATCCAACTCCATGGATGAATCGATGCTGTAGAAGATGATGGTGTTTCCACAGTAACTACAGAGCCTCTGAACATCCAAATGGGTCATATCTGATGACCATGAAAAGATGGCAAACCATCAAGACAGTTGTACCTAAACTTACACTAACCACTGGTATACTTCTTTAAGAGCCTCCATGCTTGAAAATCAGCTAAAAAACACTTGTAAACAGGATATGACAGAATACCTATACATACTGTATTAACTACTGGTCTATTCACATGGGATTAGTATTACCTGGGGTCATTTTCCCGGACCCTTTTACAGAAGGTAAACGTAGCAGTAATGATTACTGACTTAGCACATTTGGATGGGACTAAAATCTCTGGCAATTATTACTTTACCCCACGTACCTATGTAAAACTAATCCTGTCCGAATAGGGCTTAATAATCTTCACACAGTGTATCAGTTGATAGTTTACATTATAGCCGTGTTAGCTTAGCTCTGTGTTTAAAACTACAAATCACCTGTTTTCTGTACTGTTTGTGGTGTCAGTAGCTGAACTAAAAGTCTGTTTGGAATCCAACAAACAAGGTCAGAACTGTTACAGTTTAGTCTGAACCTGTGATCAACAAACAGCAACTTAGCAAAGATAATAACATCCCATAATAACTTTATACCTTCATAAGACTCATAATAAAGCAACAAATTCCCAGAAAATAAATTATTATCTAAAGAAGTCTATAATATATTCATGCTAATAATCTCCATAATATGACTTTAACAGGGCATGTTTTTACTGTTACTATGACTACGACTAAGAGATAAAAAAGGCTTTTACTTTTTTTTTCATGTCTCTAAATGACTCATTTTTTCCACACTTACTCGCAAATGAAAGAAAGCAGTTTGTAGGGTGCTGCTTGGGTGTAGGTAAGTGTGTGAACAGTGTATATGGAGTTATGCTTTTACCGTTACTAGGACTAAGAAAGGATTCCTGTTCGTCATCTCTCTGAATGGATGAGCATCAGTACTTATTTGCATTTGTGAGGAAAATTTGCACTGCATCCCCCTCACCATGAAAGTGTCCGAGCTGCTGAGTGCAACCTGCTGCTGATGAAATTAATGGATGTAGTTGTGGCATTTAGGAAATTCTGCTAATCGGTCCAAACAGGCCACGTCCAACCTGTGATTAATTTAGTGCAGGTGTGTTTACTGAGCTGTGACTCATGGATGAAAAAGGGTGAAAAACACCCCACAGATCAGGGTTTGGATTTTCCCCCCAGAATAAACATGAAAATAAATATAATTTCGATGGTGAATTACAGATATCTTGGAAATAACAGCCTTGTGGTGCATTTCATGTTTCATGGTGTGCACTAAAGTTGCCCCCCCCTCATTCACTTTTAGCATCAGGAAGGCCATTACCAGAGTATGTGTGAATACCACACACTTAGATTTTATGCTTCCAAGACCTTTTTGAGGTAATTTTAACCACATTTACCATGGAATGGAACAAGCAAATGATATTTTTCTTCCATTCAAAGTGTTCCAGGTAAGTAAAAAAGTGCATTTGTGGTTCCACGCAGAGGGAGTTTTGATTATTCGAGTGAATTAGGTTAAAGCTGCAGTGATTGATAGTTCTGTTATTACCTTTCAGCACACTGTGATTCAAGTGGTCAGGAAAGAAAAAAAGAATTCTTCTCACTTCTGTGGACTTTATAAGGTGTAGAAAATCAGTCACAGTGATAACATGCAGTCTAATACTTCATTTTTTCCTAATTCTAAAAAAGACAATATTCAGATAAACTTTAAGTTTGCGGGGCCAATGAAAATGAATACTCCCCTAATGTTCCTGTTTACATGCAGCTGTGCATATCCCATTAAAAATAATGCTTTTCGTGGTTAAGTGGAGCCAATAGTTGTGTGCCCCTGGAGAAAATAACCTACTGGATGCACAACAGAAGTGGGATGTTCTATAAGATATGGCAAC